>CM024757.1:72065230-72583304 GCA_014218235.1 Colocasia esculenta
AGTCCGAAATAGGGTTTTTCTCCTCTGGTTTCTCTCTTGCAAAAGGGTGAAGAGAGGGTTTGGGGAGCAGATTCGGGTTGGATATATGGGAGAGACTTCTCTCCCACTCACAGGGTGATAAGATGGCTCTCAGAGCCGTTGGGGACAGCTCCCCAATGGGTGAGCTTCCTTGTTTCTGGAATTTCTGGCTCTGCAACGCATGCAGGTCAGGGAAATAGGCATCCACATCGTTAGACGCCAGGATTAGTGTTGGCGTCCATGGGTGGACGCTGACACCACCTCAACAGCTAGGGGTTGATGCCAATCTGGCCTTCGGCCAGAACTCTAAAACATGCAGAAAACTATGCATGCCTGCATATATACATGCAATATGTATATGGTAGTGTATCCATACTATCACCATTCAATACATGCATTATTTACATCTAGTATAAACACATGCACACGTAATTGTACTAATTAATACGTAGGTAAATATGTATATACATACACAAGCACAAATATACACATACAAATACAAATAATGCGATGGAAATTCGAGGGCCTTACAACCTCAGACGGTTCGTGCGCCGGAATGAAGACCGCCCCAGATGCCGAGAGCGGACTCCCGAGCAGCTAACCAACAATGAGCCCAACGGGCAAGAAATCAATGTGATCGCAGGAGGATTCGGCGCAGGCGGAGAGAACACTCAGAGCCGACGCGATTACGCATGGCGAGTGCATGTCGTGGACAGACCTCTGATACCTCGGCCGGCTCCTTATCCCCCTAATCCCGCGCACGCACAGTCTGAGGAGGCCATAACCTTCTCAGATGAAGACCTTATAGGGGTTACCACCCCGCAAACTGATGCGTTGGTCGTTTCGGCAACCATCAATCATTGTAATGTGCGCAGGATTCTGGTAGAAAATGGAAGTGCCCCCGACGTATTGGCTTATGATTGCTATCTCCTTATGGGCATAAAAACCGACCAGCTCACCCCTGTAGAATCGCCTCTGTTCGGCTTCTCGGGGGTGTCGGTTCAGCCTATGGGTAGAGTTCGCCTCCCGATCACCCTCGGGACGGCTCCGAAGTGTGTGACCAAGGTGGTGGATTTCTTGGTCATCAGGAACATGCCTGGATATAATGCGATCCTTGGTAGAGGTCTGATCGGGCGGATCAAGGCGGTGCCTTCGTCCCTCCATCAAAAGATGAAGTTCCCCACCCCGTGTGGGGTCGGCGAGGTGCTCGGATGCCAGCGCGAGTCTCGACGGTGTTATGTCCTTTCTCTAAGGGACAAGCAGCCACTCACAGCTCCAACACCTGTTCCTCCACCAGCCGACCAGCCTTCCACCAGCTTTGGAACTCCTGCCGAGGACCTACTTCCAGTCCAAGTGGATAACGACCCCGAACACGTCCTATACATAGGCACGTTACTAGCGGAAGCAGAACAGCAACGGTATAGAAGTTTCCTGCTAGCTAATCTGGACGTGTTTGCGTGGTCCGATGACGAGCTACCAGGCATCCCTCCAGAGGTGATGGTGCATCGCCTCTACCTGGATCCACGGGTCCCACCTGTTCAACAAAGGAGGCGACCCGTCAACCAAGAACGGCAGACCGTGATCCGAGATCACGTTGTCAAAAGCCGAGTAGTTGGGCTCCTCCGGGAAGCCCAATACCCAAGATGGATCTCCAACGTAGTCCTCGTACGCAAAGCCACTGGTAAATGGCGTGTATGTGTGGATTACAAGGACCTCAACAAAGCGACGCCCAAGGATAACTTCCCGCTACCACGCATCGATCAGCTGGTAGACGCTACGTCCGGACACGAGCTCCTCAGCTTCTTGGATGCCTACTCTGGGTATCACCAGATCAGTATGCATCCTCCGGATCAGGATGCCACCATGTTTGTCATAGACTTGGGGTTATACTGCTTCACCAGGATGCCCTTTGGTCTGAAAAAACGCAGGTGCAACATACCAGGTACTGGTCAATAAGATGTTCGAGTAGCAAATTGGGCGCAACATGGAGGTCTACATCGATGACATGTTGGTCAAAACACTTCCGAGCACTGACCACATCTCTGACCTCGAGGAGACCTTCGCAACTTTGAGAAGGTACAACATGAAGCTCAACCCAGCCAACTGTGCATTTGGAGTACGCTCAGGAAAGTTCCTCGGCTTCCTCGTCTCAAATAGAGGAATAGTGGCCAACTCTGAGAAGATCCAAGCAATACTTGAAATGAGCAGCCCTAAAACGGTACGCGACGTTCAACGTTTGACTGGACGACTAGCCGCACTCAATGGTTCATGTCCCGAGCAGCAGAGAGGAGCTTCAACTTCTTCAAATTGATGTGAGGACCCAGAGGCTCTTCACAGCAAGGGGGGCATGTACGGTGGACTGAGGACTGCGAGGCCACCTTCGCAGAGTTGAAGGCCTATCTTGCAGCCCCACCTGTTCTCTCGAAACCTGTGCTCGGGGAGCCCTTGTTCGTATACCTTTCGGTTACCGAGCACTCCATCAGCGCAGTGTTGATCAGAGAAGAGGGAGCGGCCCAGCGTCCCATTTACTACATCAGCAGGGTCCTTCAAGAAGTTGAAAGAAGGTACCCCCGAGCAGAGAAACTCGCCCTTGCTCTGGTCACGGCCGCCCGGAAACCAGGCCCTACTTTCAGGCCCACTCAATAACGGTTCTCACCAACCAGCCGCTGAAGTCTATTCTACAGCGGCCGGAGGCTTCCGTCCAGCTCATTAAATGGGCCATTGAGCTAGGCAAATTCGACATCAGCTACCGTCCAAGGACGGCCATCAAAGCACAAGCATTGGCGGACTTCATCACGGAATGTACTCTTCCTACCGAACAGGATCCTCCGCTGGCCAACGAGCCCCCATGGGAGCTCTACGTCGATGGATCCTCGTGTGTCACAGGGAGCGGAGCTGGTCTGGTCCTCACCTCTCCAGAGGGTTTAGAGTTCCAATATGCCCTTCGGTTTCGCTTTGCGGCCTCCAACAATGTGGCCGAATACGAAGCACTGCTATCTGGAATCCGAATGGCGAGGCATCTTGGAGCCCTTCGACTTAGGGCCTTCAGCGACTCCCAATTGGTTTAGGCCAGGTGAACGGACAGTTCGAAGCAAGAGAGCCACGCATGGCCCAGTACCTTCAACAGGTCAAGAGCCGAGGAGAAGGCCTCCTCTAATTCGAAGTCATGCACGTTCCACGGGAGCAAAACGCGCGAGCCGATGCACTTGCCAAGCTGGCGTCTTCAAGTGACATCGCCCCTTCTCGCTCCGTATTTGTCACGTCCTGAGAATTACGCAGCGGATATTAATAATAATTCGAGACGATAACCCAGACGTAAACAGTCGGCAAATAAGCCTCTAGCTAGCACGCACTAAATGTATAACAACATACATCATCATAGGGCCCAAATATTGAACTCAACTAATCTTTTATTCAAATCTCAACTTATTGTATTCAAAATGGAACTATTACAACTCTTAGACTATGGGATAACAGGACTAGACTCAATAAAAAGGAAAAGTACATAATACTCCTCACTTCCTACTACATGTTCTAACTCTCAAAGCAATTTAATATAACTAGACTCATAGTTGGAACGCTCTTCACTCGGACGCATTCCCATCCTCGACTTGCTCTTCCTCTTGAACTTCATAGTCACCTAGATTAGGTAAAAGTAGGGGATGAGCAAACTAGTCCAGTAGGATTTATATCTCAATGTGCGGGCAATGATATAAGTGATTATAAATTTAGAACTAGGTAAGCACGATGATTGTCATGATATGCAAGTACGAAGAAACTCGTTAAAACATGATACATGAAACAAGCTAGAAAGAGTGATTATGATAGAACAAGATTTGTGAACAAGATGACAAGATAGAACTAGCAATAGATCACTTTGTACAAGCACGCAAGATTTCAATTTACGTTAAGAACGCAAGATATCACTAATTGCATTAAATGCAGGATGGCCATATCACGCAAGGAAGCAAGCAAGTATGTACGAGCACGATAATGTAACACTAATCAGGCACGTAGACACTAATGTACACCAAGAAAAGATCCATCAAGAATGTACACCAGGACACGTGTAGGTGGTTATTGTATCTATCATTCAACAAGCAAGCAAGACTCCCAACGCAGATGCAACGCCAGTAATCATTATACCCCATGGTTAACAGTATATTTATGACTCTCCGTCATTGGGGCTAGACTGGAGCCCTTGGACACTCGCCGTGCCCGGTCAGCATCTCATGTAAAATTTTAAATGTAGATACCCACAGTCATTAATAATGGTCAGTGAGAGTTTCAAAATGTAGCATGTGTAACATCATGTTCATGATGATGATGGGAACAAGTAATAAGTAATTGAACATGATTTCATGATAACAATGGTCAAGAGATAAATTCGGCAGCATAACGGTATGATTTATACTTTAATTTAATCTTTACATTAATGGCTTTAGTCCAGATTGTAAATCACACTCACGAGAACAAGATGAGAAAGGAAGTGCACACTATCTCCAGGGAACTTCAATGGTACAACCAACTCGTCGTCCATGTGGGAATCCATGGTCAGAGGAGATTTACGGAGGCCTTAGAGAAAAGGTCACTAGTCTACCAATTCGGAATGACCGGTAGAGAGCTTCCAAATTCCTAAGAAAGGGCTGCCTAACAGTGCAAGTGTGTAGTGATGTACGCATCTTAATCCACAACCATCGGTTTTAAACTTGCGGAAAACACTTAACATGATGGCACAAATTGAACAAGGCATTTAACTACACATGGGTTTGCAAGATTTTAAGAATAATAATTATCATTTAAAGCATGGTAGAATAATGGAAAGATTGAATCACAAGTTGCATGAATGGATCATAATATTTAAAGAGCAATTAGAATAACCTTCATGTAATTAAAACTTTTAAATAGGTTAACCACTTTTAAGCCATTAAATAACCATCATGCAATGATCAGACCTAAGATATGTGAATTACAAGCTAAAAAAATCATATTTAAATAGACCTCAGGTACAGCGGTTAGATTTGCAAGAAAATAAGTGGGGTTTCATGAAAAATCCTGAGGTCGCGACGGACCCTTGTAAGGGTCACGACGGGGTCAGATCAGATCGCGACAGTGCCTTGTAAGGATCGCGACAGGCTTGTCTGATCAGGCAGCAGATCACGACGGGTGCTTATGAAGAAGGCGACATGGCTGTCAGACCGGAGGTCAGGTCGCGACGGTGGTCTGGTCGTGATCAGATCGCGAAGGAATTTCTTGTCGCGATCTGCCTGAGAACGCGGCCTATCGAGCCGTCGCATTCTCAGGTCCTTGGCCTGCGTCTGCCAGAGAAAGGACAGCGCTTTGGATTGCGGACTAGACTTTCCTTGTTTTGACACAGGGTTGTTCTAAAATTAAGAATAACTTGTACAGTGCATGAAAAATCACGAAACCACTTTTAAACTAACCTAGACATGAAAGGGTGCTTCCAGTAAATTGGAATTAGAAAACAATTATGGTTTCGACGGGCTTTAATCAAGTCAAACACAAACGTAAAGCCAGATGCAACCCGAAAACGTAGTATCATGCAGTGACTCTCTTACCACGCTTATAACTCTCTACCTATTGACATTCAAACAAAATGTCCAACACAAGACATGACGAGGACAACTAGTAGAAAAACTTTCATGTTGTGGGTTTGCTCTAATTCGGTCTTGAATCACATGCAACATGTAAAGAATGGGAAATGCCCTAACAGTGCGCGACTTTGGCAAAACGCTTATAATTCAAAATCTACTCATTGAAATTTGATGAAACTAGTGGGAAATGAAAGTTATATTGATGCTCTACACATTGGTATAGGATATGTTAAGGTTTGGCCCGAGAAAACCTACCTTTTGGGTTGATGAAGTCTTGTTTTTTTTCAGAAAACCCGTGTTCAGACCACTGTTTGAAGAACGCTTAATACTCCGTGTATGCTGCATGGAATTTGGGCATTCCACTTGGGTTAGAACGTAGACTTGACCATCTTTCCAGGGGTATAAGCCTTGCAAGGTTTGGTTTAGGTTTGGCCTACCTTTGATCGACTTCAAGTGGAAAGTTTGTGCATGTCGCAGCAGACGAACGGGGGAAGAAGATGTCCTTCTTGTGGTCGATTCACAGCTCCCCAGCCACCAAGAGCTCCTCCACATGACCCCAGCAAGTTGTAAACTCGTCCCTAGGGTTTGGGTGAAGAGTATTTAAGCAACCAAGGTATTTAGGAGTCCTATTGTAACTAGGAAAGAAGGGTTGCGGGATTGGCTTGTGTCTTTCCATAATTTGAAGATCTCTCCCTCCATTAGAGAGTCTTGGCCATCAAGCAACCTCCATGGGTGGGTAGGCATGAATTTGGGTTACCCAAATGTGCATAATTGCATCCCAATTCAACTCTAATTGCCTCTTTCTAATTTCAGCTTATTTAAGCTACGAATTTCCATGTATTTTCTTGCTTCATTTGATTTTTGGGTCATATGTGGTCCATTGGCCCAATTATGATAATGGGCCATCAATATATAATGTTGGAAGTCTCCCTAATATTTTTATTTAATTTATGGTTGCGTCGTATTTTCGTGTTAACCGCTTTCAGACTTGTTTCCTAATTTGGATAATCGGTCACACTAACTCTTAAACCTTGCCCACATGATTTTTATTGACCCAAATTTTTTGATGGGTCATTAGAGGCTATTATTTGAAGTCCGTATATGATTTTTATTTAATTTTCTGACTCATCCAAGTACGCGTGATAATGATTTTTTGACTTATTCATGAATTACGATAATAAGTCGCGAAACACTTTAAACTTGGCTAATCTGATTTTTCTTGGCACAAATTTCTTTGTGGAACATTTAGGAATAATGTGTAGGGTTGATTTATAATTTTTATGGATTTTTCCGATGTGTTTTAACACATACGATAATGATTTGTATGTTTTAAATACTTTGATATTATGGAAATTATTTATTTCCATTTATTCGAATTTTTATATAGTTAACATTTCCGGGGTGCTACACCGCCCCCACTTAAGAGAATTTGGTCCCCAAATTCATGTATAGAAAGTTATTGTACCAGTGAGGTGTACTTACTTGCGAATAGCTCCGGGTATCTTTTGCGCAATGCTTCCTCGGTTTCCCACGTGTCGTCTTCATCCATGCGTTGATTCCATCTAACCCTTACCACTGGGATGATCTTGTTCCTTAATTGGCGCAGTTCCCGGTCCACGATCTTAATTGGCTTCTCTTGATATGTTCCGTCTTTGTTGAATTCCAGGAGCTCATATTCTATGACATGCCACGGATCCCATACGTACTTTTTCAACATGGATATGTGGAACACATTGTGTATTCCATCCATTTGTGCTGGTAAAGCGAGACGATATGCCACCTCGCCGATTCTTTCAAGGATTTCGAAAGGCCCGACAAACCTTGATGACAACTTGCCTTTAATGCCAAAACGCCTGATCCCACGGCCTGGAGACACTTTTAAGAATACATGTTCCCCAACCTGAAACTCCAGGTCTCTTCTTCTATTATCTGCATATGTCTTTTGTCTTTGCTGCACCACTGCCATTCTTTCTTTAATAAGCTTTACCTTCTCTGTGGTTTCCCTTATCATCTCTGGTCCTAGCATTTGTTTTTCGCCAACTTCATACCAGCATATTGGAGATCGGCAACTCCTGCCATAGAGTGCTTCAAATGGTGCCATTTGAATGCTAGCTTGATAGCTATTATTGTAGGCGAACTCCACGAGAGGTAAGTGTTCGTGCCAGCTACCTCCAAAATCTAGGACACATGCTCTAAGCATATCTTCAATCACCTGGTTGATTCTCTCCGTCTGACCATCTGTCTGTGGATGGAAAGTTGTGCTAAAGTTTAGTTTAGATCCCAAGGAGTAGTGCAGTCCTTTCCAAAAGTGGGATGTAAACCTAGGGTCTCTATCAGACACGATAGACACCGGTACTCCATGTAATCGGACTATTTCCTTCACATACAATGCAGCCAGAACATCTATTGACCACTTATTCTTCACTGGCAAGAAGTGAGCCGACTTAGTTAAGCGGTCAACAATAACCCAGATACCATCGAATCCACCTCTAGATCTGGGTAGTCTGAAAATAAAATCCATCCCTATCCCTTCCCATTTCCATGCCAGGATTTCTAGGAGTTTGAGTTTATCTATGGGTCGCAAGTGTTCCGCCTTGACCTTTTGACATGTTAAGTGTAAGACCCTCGAATTTCCGTCGTACTTTTCGTATTTATGTGTGTATATTGTGTTGAGTATGTATGTACGTATTTACGTGGATATTAAAATAGTATAAATATGTGTACATGTGTTTATATTAAACGTAAATAGTGTGTGTATTGCATGATGATAGTGTGAATATAATGCCATGTACTTATTGCATGTATAG
Organism: Colocasia esculenta; assembly: GCA_014218235.1. Classification (NCBI taxonomy): domain Eukaryota; kingdom Viridiplantae; phylum Streptophyta; class Magnoliopsida; order Alismatales; family Araceae; genus Colocasia; species Colocasia esculenta. The sequence goes on from CM024757.1 coordinate 72,073,671, forward strand.
AAGCTTGGTATGCTTAGTTCTGCATAAATTAGGGTTCTGGCCGAAGGCCCTATTGGCGTCAATCCCCAGGCCGTTGAGGTGGTGTTAGCGTCCAGCCCTGGACGCCAACCCTAATTCCGGCGTCCAGCGATCTGGATGCCAACTTCTCTGGCCTGCATGCGCAGTAGAGCTGCTATCTTCTGAAACAAGGCATGGCAACCATTGGGGGGATGTTCCCCAACGGCTCTAAGCCTGTCTAATCGGCATGGTGAGTGGGTGAGGGCCTCTCCTACATGCTGAACCCGAAATGGCCTCTCCCCACTTCTCATTTCACCCTTGCAAGAGGAGAGAAGAGGAGAGAAAAACCCTAGAGCTTTCTGTGAGAAAAACCCCTTTTTGAACCCCCAAATCCGACCCCTTGGAGGTTCATTTGAAGATCTTCTGCATCAAGGAGGAAGCTGAAGCATAGGGGAAGGCCTCCCCATCATCCCCTCGGCGAGGAGATCAACCAGGAACCCGGAGGAAGGCGATCTAGAGGAAGGTTCTGCAACTTCTTGGGACTGCCCAAGGAGGTCTTCACCAAGCCTCTAAATCCCTTAGAAGAAATTTTGAAAGGCAAGTGACCTATCTATGGTGTCCCCGTATGAGTCTAGGAGGTTTTTATGATTTTTGTGAAATTTTCCTCGAGTCCTAGACCCTCCATTTCACCCGAATTTCAGAGCTCGGGTCTGTGTTTCTGCACAGACCTGAGTAAACGGCAAGGTCCCTGGACGCCCAGTTCTTCCTTGGCGTCCATCGACCATGCCGCTGACTCTGAGTCAGCGGCCAGAGACCGCCGTCTAGTTCGCCAGGACAGAACAGTGAGCTGTTCTGTCCCTCTTATACGTTAATTTCGTTATGATTTCCGTGATGAGGATATATGGTATTCCTATAAGCTATGTATATTGTGCATTGTGGTTGTGAATGAATGTGGTGTGATGGTGAATGTGGAAAAATGGTGTCTTTAATCTTGTGAGCATGACTTGTAGATAATTTTGCAAACCCATGTTCCATGACTACAGTGAGTTGAATGCCTTGATTTCGGTCTAATCATGAAGATTGTGGGTCAGCATGTGTGTTTGCAAATTTAGGAAACTTATCCATGATTGTGCAATTTGTTAATAGTTTCGGTTCGATAGAATAGAAGTATGTAAAAATGATTCGTAGTGTTAAATCCATAGATGTATGAATTAGGGAAATGTTGTACTCTAATTTCATGCATATGTTGGTAGCTTATGGCTAAACAGCAAGTGGTAAATTGCATGATGTGTAAATTCCATGTTAACGTAAATTGTGAATAATGTGCTAATTAGGTGTTTGATTTTCTGTAAATCCTATTTAGCTCAGAAAAATCTGAAAAATTGAGGGTATGATTTTGAACCCGAAAACAGCATGTGGTTAAAATTTCAGGTTAATTGGAACAGTAAATAAAAAGTTATGTGTTTTCATGTGAATTATGAATAATTCGTACATATGATCGAAACGTGATTAGATTTTGTCTAAACCCAGCATGATTGGTGTGTTTACTATGTGTTGAATCTTGAAAACTCTGTAGTACCATGTTAGGAAAACAGAGGTGTTCATGTGAGTAAGAAAGTGTGAATGAAATGAAGAGTGTCAAGTGTAAAACCATGTGTAAAACGGTAAATGTGTAAAAGTGTAAACTGTGCCAATGTGATACTGCTTCCGAGAAGGCAGTGGAGCCGTATCAGGGAAAAGTCCCCCTGAGAAAGTTCATTGTGTTAAGTGACCCTAAGGGCATTAGGGGGAAATCCTGGAGGTGGACAAGTACCACTGGTTAGGGTGGAGACTTGTTCTCCCGGTCTGCGCAGTCCAAGAGTCGCCATTGTATTGCCTAGATGGCGTCTATGTGATGTGATGTGTTTGTGTCCTTCTTTGGTGGTTTGGACTATGTGTCACGGCACTAAAATATGTGTAATGTGTAAAGTGTAGGTGACCATGTGTAAATGTGTAAGTGATATGTGAATGTGTATGTGTAAAGTGTAAACATGTGAGAAGAGGAACCTAGTGTAAAGAAAAATGTGAAATCTTAGATATGTAAATGTGTTATAAAACCATGTGAAACTAAATCTGAAACCAAGTGAATTCAGAAAATGCATGTCATTATTCTCATGTTTATGTGTGCAAAAGTGTTTAGAATCCATGTTAGGAACAACAAATGAGTATGTGAGCAAAATGGCATGATGGATTGTTCATGTGTTATGTTTAAGCAACGTTGTAGCTTTCATGTGTAGGGTTATAGTTATTGGACCATGTGAGATCAGCAACCTAAAGCATGATAAAAAGTTATGTATGTACTTAAGAACATGTGGAATCCATGCTAATTATGTTCCCCGTTCATGTATGTAAATGTTCATGTCAATAGCTCTCACGTTTTGATTAAAGTCCCATGAGTGAATTGAATAGAGACCATGTGATAGGTGAATGTTATTTTTGAAATCTGAAAGCATGCGTTATGTATAAAATTGTAGAACCTTCATGATAGGTTGAAAACTTAAATGGACTAGCATGCTATGTGTTGTAAAGTGTAATGTGCGTGTAGAAACCACTAGGACTTGTACGTGTATATCATGCATAGTGTTACTTGCTGAGTCCCTGGACTCACTCCTTGCTTCGGCGTACAGGTATAGTTGGTGACACAGTACCCTCGGAGGAGGCAGCGGAGACGGACTCCGAGCGTGGAGACTAGCCAGTTTTTGAGATCTTGTGATTGTGTACTTCTTAGTATGTACTTGGACATTGTATTAGAATTATCATTTAAAAGAATGTAATATGTGGACATTTGTATTTCTATTTCAGCAAATTAAATCATGTGAACTTTAGTTCCTTTTTGCAAATTGTAAGCTGCATGTATGTTTAATGTGGATGATGAATGAATGGAGATAGTTCTCTTTTACTTCCGCTACTCTGTTATATATATTCGCGTGTATCTCAGCTGTTTGTATCGTTGGGTAAATGTCCCACTGTGGCTGGCAGCACTCGCTATACCGACGTGGGTTGGTATAACCGTACCGGTATAATGAGGGCCGTCACAGAGATTGGTATCAGAGCGACCGGTTGAGATTGCACATGAATATACCTAAGTCATCATCCCCATTGCATGCTAAGTATGTCCACATGTGTAGAAAACACTAATAAGAAGTGAAAAATAGATAAGAAAATGGTTAGAAAGCTTAGTAACCTAGCTCTAATAGTGGCTGAAATTTTATTACAGCCATGGCTTCCCGTGGACGACGTGGAGGTGCGCCAGCTCGCGACGACGAGCAGAGGCGTGAGGAGCGGGCGGAGCAGCAGGCCCCGGCCCCACAGGGTCCTGTGCTTCCCCCACCACCGCCAGTGGATTATGGAGTGTTCATGCAAGGTCTGGTGCAAGCCATGCAGACCCAGGCACACACTCAGGCAGCACTCCAGGCCCAGTTGGAGGCCCAGGTAAAATAATAAAACAACTAAGTAGTCTGCTATTTGAATTGTATGATATTGTGTTTATTGTATATTGCTTGTTGTTTAATGTAGCAGGCTCAGGCCCCAGCTCAGGACCATGGTGGACCTTCCATCATGGAGCGATTCAAGAGGATGACCCCACCCTCTTTTAAGGGGGAGAGTGATCCGCTTTTGGCAGAAAGCTGGATGAGGGAGATCGAGAAAATCTTCCGAGCTATCAGGTGTCCTGACGAGGACAAGGTGACCTTAGCCACCTACATGCTACAGGTATGCTTTAGATTATGCTTGAATGTTGGTTGTTTTGTTAGTTAGAGCTTATGAAGGTGTGTTGCAGGAGAGAGCTGATGTATGGTGGTCCTCCCTACTGCGTACGCGCTTCGAGGACGGAGCAGTAGATGTGGCGTGGGACGCGTTCGTGAGGCTCTTCCGAGCCAAGTTCGTCCCAGAGCACATCCAGGACAAGATGGAGCAAGAATTCCTTTCCCTGACGCAAGGATCGATGACCGTCTTAGAATACGAGGCAAGGTTTTCTGAACTCTCTAAATATGCACCGCACATAGTAGAGGATGAGCGCAGGAAGACCAAGAAGTTCGTGATGGGTCTCAAACCATCACTGAGGACGAGGCTCGTGGCGTTCGACCACCGCACGCTAGACGAGGCCCTCAGCGCAGCCTGCAGACAGGAGGGAGAAATGGAGCAGTATCTAGAGGAGAAGAAGGCTTCGCAGAAGAGGCCGGCGACGACATTCCAGCGGCAAGACAAGAGGAAGACGGTGTACCAGACACCGCAGAAACAAATGGCAGTCAGCAACTATCAGGTACCCTCTGTACGTTCCCCCGGTGCGAAGAAGGAGTGTCCCCATTGTGGGAAGACCCATGGAGGTTCGGAGTGTTGGTTAATAGCGGGTAGATGCCTAAAGTGTGGGAGCAGCGACCACAAGATCAAGGATTGCCCAAGACTTCAGCAGGAAGCTCAGCGAGGAGCGCCAGTACCAGCAGTAGCGGCAGCCGCGCCAGCTACAGGACGACCAGGAAGGCCTCGAGCCCCAGCTCGAGTGTTTGCGTTAGCTCGTGAGGACGCCGAGCAGGCGGAGCATGTCACCGAAGGTACAGTTTTACTTTTCGGTGTGCACGCTCGGGTTTTGTTTGATACGGGTGCTACTCACTCGTTCATTTCCGAGCGGTTCGCTAGGCAGTTAGCCCTAGAGTCAGGCATAGAGTCTGAGGAGTTAGAGGTTCCCTTGTCTGTGCACACCCCTGCGGGTACGGTATCGACTAGGAAGTGCATTCCGTCGTTACCTGTGTGCATTGAGGATAGGTTCCTAGATGGGTGTTTCTTCTTGCTAAAGATGAAGGATTATGATTGTATCCTTGGTCTGGATTGGCTAGAGGAGCACTATGCGTTAGTGGATTGTCGTAGAAAGAAGATTGTTTTCCGCATTCCTGGTGAGGATGAGTTCTCTCATCCCTTGCCAAAGAACTTAGCGGGAAAGTTAGTTATCTCTGCCATGAAGGCGATGCGTATGGTGAACAAGGGTTGTGACGCATTTCTTGCCAGCGTTATGCTAGTACCCGATGCTGGTTCGTCACTGACTCTTGCAGAGATCGATGTGGTGCAGGACTTTCCAGATGTCTTTCCCGATGACTTGTCTGGATTGCCACCGGATAGGGAGATAGAGTTCACTATAGAGTTGCTTCCAGGCACCTCTCCTATCTCGAAGGCCCCATATCGGATGGCCCCTGCAGAATTAGCCGAGTTGAGGAAGCAATTGCAAGAATTGCTCGATAAGGGATTTATTCGCCCCAGTGTTTCCCCTTGGGGCGCACCTGTATTATTCGTCAAGAAGAAAGACGGGTCACTTCGGTTGTGCATCGATTATAGGAAGCTAAACCAGGTGACGGTGAAGAACAGGTATCCCTTACCTCGGATTGATGATCTGTTTGACCAGTTGCGAGAGGCATCAGTCTTTTCCAAGATTGACTTGCGATCTGGTTATCATCAGTTGAAGATTAGGAGTGAGGATGTGTCCAAGACGGCATTTAGAACCCGTTATGGACATTATGAGTTTTTGGTTCTTCCTTTCGGATTGACCAACGCCCCTGCAGCGTTCATGGATCTCATGAACCGGGTGTTTAGTCCGTATTTAGATAGCTTTGTTGTTGTGTTTATTGATGACGTGTTGGTCTATTCTCCGGATGAGACCACACATCGTCAGCATTTGAGGTTAGTCTTAGAGGTTCTCCGTGAGCACAAACTGTATGCAAAGTACAGCAAGTGCGAGTTCTGGTTGCGCGAGGTTCACTTTCTCGGGCATGTTATCTCCGGCGCTGGTGTAGCTGTTGATCCAGCAAAGATCCAGGCAGTTATGGATTGGGATGTTCCCAAGACTCCTTCGGAGATTCGTAGTTCCTTGGGTTAGCTGGTTACTATCGGCGATTCATTGAGGGTTTCTCATCCATCGCCGCCCCTATGACAAAGCTGACCAGAAAGGGTGAGAAGTTTGTATGGTCTGAGGCATGTGAGCGCAGCTTTCAGCTATTGAAGGCTAAGCTTACTTCTGCTCCGGTATTGGTATTGCCCAGTGGTCTAGAAGGCTTTGCCATTTATACGGATGCATCTCGGATTGGTTTAGGCTGTGTGCTCATGCAGCAAGAGAGGGTAGTAGCTTATGCTTCTCGTCAGTTGAAGGAGCATGAGAGGAACTATCCGACTCATGATTTAGAGCTAGCAGCTGTGGTTCATGCACTAAAGATCTGGAGGCACTATCTTTATGGTGTCAGATTTGAGGTGTTTACCGACCACAAGAGCTTGAGGTATCTTTTCTCCCAAAAGGAATTAAACCTGAGGCAGAGAAGATGGATTGAGTTCTTGAAGGACTATGACTTCGACCTTCAGTATCATCCTGGAAAGGCGAACGTCGTAGCGGATGCTCTTAGTAGGAAGAGGTCTTCGCTCCAGCAGGATTGGAAGATGTTGGAGGATGCAGCGTGCTCTATGACCGAGTTAGAGCCATCGTTGTGTCAGGCTTTTGTAGCTCAGCTATCCCTTAGATCCTCAGTCTTGGATGAGGTGATTGAGCAGCAGAAAGCCGATCCTAGATTGTTAGAGTTAGTGGGTAAGGCGGGCATTGCTCGTGATGAGGACGGTGTGATTAGATTTCAGCACCGCGTTTGTGTCCCCGATGTAGTAGATGTCCGTGAGCATGTGTTAGCGGAGGCTCATAGATCGCGATTCTCTATTCATCCGGGTAACACTAAGATGTATCAAGACCTGAAGAGATCATTTTGGTGGTCCGGCATGAAGAAGGATGTTGCGGATTATGTGTCTAGATGTCTAGTTGTCAGCAGGTGAAAGCCGAGCGGCAGCGACCATCCGGCCTTATGCAGAGGATGGATATCCCCGTATGGAAGTGGGAAGCTGTCACTATGGATTTCGTATCGGGTTTGCCTCGATCTAGAAGGGGCAATGACTCGATTTGGGTAGTTGTAGATAGATTCTCGAAGACTGCTCATTTCTTACCTATGAAGAAGAAGCAGTCAGTAGAGAGCTTAGCTAGATTGTATGTTAGCGGTATCGTTAGATTGCATGGTGTGCCGAAGTCGATCATTTCGGATCGAGATCCGAGATTTACTTCGAGATTGTGGAAGGGTCTTCAGGATGCGTTAGGTTCGGAGCTTAAGCTCAGTTCGGCGTTTCATCCCCAGACCGATGGACAGTCCGAGAGGACTATCCAGACGCTCGAGGACATGTTGAGAGCGTGTGTTCTGGATTGGAAGGATGATTGGGAGCGTCATTTACCTCTTGTGGAGTTCGCATACAACAACAGCTTTCATGCTAGTATTGGAATGGCTCCATTCGAGGCGTTGTATGGTAGGCCCTGCAGATCTCCTTTATGTTGGGAGGAGACTGGTGATAGGCAGTTGATCGGACCGGAGTTGGTTCAGGAAACTTCGGATAAGATTCAGCTTATCAGGAAAAGGCTTGTTGCGGCACAGGATAGGCAGAAGAGTTATGCCGACAACAGGAGAAAGGATTTGGAGTTCGAGGTTGGCGATCATGTCTTCTTGAAGATATCGCCTACTCGTGGAGTTGTCAGATTTGGCAGGCATAGCAAGCTAAGCCCTAGGTTCATTGGCCCATATGAGATTCTCAGACGTTTGGGCAACGTGGCGTACGAGCTAGCTTTACCCCCAGCTTTGGCTAGCGTTCACCCGGTATTCCACGTATCTATGCTCAGGAAGTATGTCCGAGATCCGTCTCATGTGATTAGTCATGAGCCAGTGGAGATCCAGCCAGATCTTTCGTATGTCGAGCAGCCAGTAGCCATTCTTGACCGGAAGGTTCAGCATCTCCGAACAAGAGTATCGCGTCGGTGAAAGTTCTATGGCGGAACTTCTCACGTGAGGAGGCTACGTGGGAGCTTGAGGATGCGATGAAGAAGAAGTATCCCCTTTTGTTTGAGTAGTGTCGTTCTAACTTCGAGGACGAAGTTTTCTTTAAGGGGGAGAGGGTGTAAGACCCTCGAATTTCCGTCGTATTTTTCGTATTTATGTGTGTATATTGTGTTGAGTATGTATGTACGTATTTACGTGGATATTAAAATAGTATAAATACGTGTACATGTGTTTATATTAAACGTAAATAGTGTGTGTATTGCATGATGATAGTGTGAATATAATACCATGTACTTATTGCATGTATAGAAGCTTGGTATGCTTGGTTCTGCATAAATTAGGGTTCTGGCCGAAGGCCCTATTGGCGTCAATCCCCAGGCCGTTGAGGTGGTGTTAGCGTCCAGCCCTGGACGCCAACCCTAATTCCGGCGTCCAGCGATCTGGACGCCAACTTCTCTGGCCTGCATGCGCAGCAGAGCTGCTATCTTCTGAAACAAGGCATGGCAACCATTGGGGGGATGTTCCCCAACGGCTCTAAGCCTGTCTAATCGGCATGGTGAGTGGGTGAGGGCCTCTCCTACATGCTGAACCCGAAATGGCCTCTCCCCACTTCTCATTTCACCCTTGCAAGAGGAGAGAAGAGGAGAGAAAAACCCTAGAGCTTTCTGTGAGAAAAACCCCTTTTTGAACCCCCAAATCCGACCCCTTGGAGGTTCATTTGAAGATCTTCTGCATCAAGGAGGAAGCTGAAGCATAGGGGAAGGCCTCCCCATCATCCCCTCGGCGAGGAGATCAACCAGGAACCCGGAGGAAGGCGATCTAGAGGAAGGTTCTGCAACTTCTTGGGACTGCCCAAGGAGGTCTTCACCAAGCCTCTAAATCCCTTAGAAGAAATTTTGAAAGGCAAGTGACCTATCTATGGTGTCCCCGTATGAGTCTAGGAGGTTTTTATGATTTTTGTGAAATTTTCCTCGAGTCCTAGACCCTCCATTTCACCCGAATTTCAGAGCTCGGGTCTGTGTTTCTGCACAGACCTGAGTAAACGGCAAGGTCCCTGGACGCCCAGTTCTTCCTTGGCGTCCATCGACCATGCCGCTGACTCTGAGTCAGCGGCCAGAGACCGCCGTCTAGTTCGCCAGGACAGAACAGTGAGCTGTTCTGTCCCTCTTATACGTTAATTTCGTTATGATTTCCGTGATGAGGATATATGGTATTCCTATAGCTATGTATATTGTGCATTGTGGTTGTGAATGAATGTGGTGTGATGGTGAATGTGGAAAAATGGTGTCTTTAATCTTGTGAGCATGACTTGTAGATAATTTTGCAAACCCATGTTCCATGACTACAGTGAGTTGAATGCCTTGATTTCGGTCTAATCATGAAGATTGTGGGTCAGCATGTGCGTTTGCAAATTTAGGAAACTTATCCATGATTGTGCAATTTGTTAATAGTTTCGGTTCGATAGAATAGAAGTATGTAAAAAAAATGATTCGTAGTGTTAAATCCATAGATGTATGAATTAGGGAAATGTTGTACTCTAATTTCATGCATATGTTGGTAGCTTATGGCTAAACAGCAAGTGGTAAATTGCATGATGTGTAAATTCCATGTTAACGTAAATTGTGAATAATGTGCTAATTAGGTGTTTGATTTTCTGCAAATCCTATTTAGCTCAGAAAAATCTGAAAAATTGAGGGTATGATTTGAACCCGAAAACAGCATGTGGTTAAAATTTCAGGTTAATTGGAACAGTAAATAAAAAGTTATGTGTTTTCATGTGAATTATGAATAATTCGTACATATGATCGAAACGTGATTAGATTTTGTCTAAACCCAGCATGATTGGTGTGTTTACTATGTGTTGAATCTTAAAAACTCTGTAGTACCATGTTAGGAAAAACAGAGGTGTTCATGTGAGTAAGAAAGTGTGAATGAAATGAAGAGTGTCAAGTGTAAAACCATGTGTAAAACGGTAAATGTGTAAAAGTGTAAACTGTGCCAATGTGATACTGCTTCCGAGAAGGCAGTGGAGCCGTATCAGGGAAAAGTCCCCCTGAGAAAGTTCATTGTGTTAAGTGACCCTAAGGGCATTAGGGGGAAATCCTGGAGGTGGACAAGTACCACTGGTTAGGGTGGAGACTTGTTCTCCCGGTCTGCGCAGTCCAAGAGTCGCCATTGTATTGCCTAGATGGCGTCTATGTGATGTGATGTGTTTGTGTCCTTCTTTGGTGGTTTGGACTATGTGTCACGGCACTAAAATATGTGTAATGTGTAAAGTGTATGTGACCATGTGTAAATGTGTAAGTGATATGTGAATGTGTATGTGTAAAGTGTAAACATGTGAGAAGAGGAACCTAGTGTAAAGAAAAATGTGAAATCTTAGATATGTAAATGTGTTATAGAAACCATGTGAAACTAAATCTGAAACCAAGTGAATTCAGAAAATGCATGTCATTATTCTCATGTTTATGTGTGCAAAAGTGTTTAGAATCCATGTTAGGAACAACAAATGAGTATGTGAGCAAAATGGCATGATGGATTGTTCATGTGTTATGTTTAAGCAACGTTATAGCTTTCATGTGTAGGGTTATAGTTATTGGACCATGTGAGATCAGCAACCTAAAGCATGATAAAAAGTTATGTATGTGCTTAAGAACATGTGGAATCCATGCTAATTATGTTCCCCGTTCATGTATGCAAATCGTTCATGTCAATAGCTCTCACGTTTTGATTAAAGTCCCATGAGTGAATTGAATAGAGACCATGTGATAGGTGAATGTTATTTTTGAAATCTGAAAGCATGCGTCATGTATAAAATTGTGGAACCTTCATGATAGGCTGAAAACTTAAATGGACTAGCATGCTATGTGTTGTAAAGTGTAATGTGCGTGTAGAAACCACTAGGACTTGTACGTGTATATCATGCATAGTGTTACTTGCTGAGTCCCTGGACTCACTCCTTGCTTCGGCATACAGGTATAGTTGGTGACACAGTACCCTCGGAGGAGGCAGCGGAGACGGACTCCGAGCGTGGAGACTAGCCAGTTTTTGAGATCTTGTGATTGTGTACTTCTTAGTATGTACTTGGACATTGTATTAGAATTATCATTTAAAAGAATGTAATACGTGGACATTTGTATTTCTATTTCAGAAAATTAAATCATGTGAACTTTAGTTCCTTTTTGCAAATTGTAAGCTGCATGTATGTTTAATGTGGATGATGAATGAATGGAGATAGTTCTCTTTTACTTCCGCTACTCTGTTATATATATTCGCGTGTATCTCAGCTGTTTGTATCGTTGGGTAAATGTCCCACTGTGGCTGGCAGCACTCACTATACCGACGTGGGTTGGTATAACCGTACCGGTATAATGAGGGCCGTCACATTAAGCATCGGGCGACATATTCTGCCACCTCTCTCTTCATATTTGGTCACCAAAAGCTTCTTTTCAAATCTTGATACATTTTGGTAGTTCCAGGATGAATGGTATACCTGGTCTTGTGAGCCTCATCCATAATCATTTTCTTTGTCTCTGCATGGTCGGGTACACAGACTCGATCCCGGAACAATAGTCTTCCATCTTCAGTTAATGAGAAATCCGGCTTCTGGTCTAGATTAGCCTTAATCTCCACAAGTACAGGGTCATTGTCTTGGAGTGTTGTGATGTCCTCCAATAGTGTAGGTTGTGCTCTAACACTAGCAACAAGGCATCCCTTCTCTTTGATGTCAGCATCAATATTTAACTTGGCGAAGTCTTCTAATAACTTCCATTCGTCCACCATTAAACTTGACAATGTGATCATTGGCTTTCTACTTAAGCATCCGCCACAGCTTTTACTTTTCTTGGATGGTATTGATGATCAGTCTGTCCCCATGCGATTTTAATTAATTACATATATATACATATTTTGATGATTAACAAAACCAAACAAGAGTTTATCAATTATATCTAATGGATATTTCATAAGTCTTAAGTATAGGAAAAATACCAAGGTCAAACAAGTCAATAAAGGTATGCATTACTTCTCTGAAGCTTTAATCTTTTCAACATGATATTTCTCTAAGTCCATATCAATTTCTGTTGAAGTTCATAACGATTTCCTTATAAGACTGAAAAGTCATGTTGTTTCAAACAAATCGATGTCGTAACGATTCTATAAGTGATCATAACGATTTCCTTATAAGACTGAAAAGTCATGTTGTTTCAAACAAATCGATGTCTTAACGATTCCATAAGTGATCGCAACGATTTCCTTATAAGACTGAAAAGTCATGTTGTTTCAAACAAGTCGATGTCACAACGACTCTATAAGTTACCGTAACGACTTGCTCGTCACAACGACTCTATAAGTATTCATAACGATTTCTTTAGAGCTCGTAACCACTTGTCTATCGCAACGACTCTATAAGTGACCATAACGATTTCCTTAGAACCCGTAACGACTTGCTCGCCGTAACGATTCTATAAGTATTCACAACGATTTCTTTAGAAAGCGCAACGACTTGCTTGTTGTAACGACTTCATAAGTTACCATAATGATTTCTTTAGAACTCGCAACGACTTGCTTGTTGTAACAACTTCATAAGTTACCATAACGATTTCTTTAGAACTCGCAACGACTTGCTTGTTGTAACGACTTCATAAGTTACCATAACGATTTCTTTAGAACTCGCAACGACTTGCTTGTTGTAACGACTTCATAAGTTACCATAACGATTTCTTTAGAGTTCATAACGACTTGATAAGTGTTCATAACGATTTGCTCTCTATAATGACTTGTTAGTATTCATAACGATTTCATAAGTCATATAACCATGGATTTCATATCTTGATATCTTATTCATCCTAAGAGCATTGACTAGTCAAAGTCCACGTAGACATCTCTCTGACGCTTTTGCATTTATGAGATCTGAACGTATCTCTGCATGCATGCAGACTATATCATCCTTTATCGTGCCTACTCTGATTACGTCTTTTAGACTTAAGCTATTTGGCATTACTATTTTCATGTCTATTGCTACTGACGTTGACTGACATCAGAGACAGCTTAGCTGTCTGCTATTTGAGATTGACATTTGTGCAGACCTCTGAACTAGCTTCATGGTACAACGTTAAACAAAATAGAAGTCAACGGATATTTCTGAAGATCTCATCTCTTTGCGTGCTCAAGTGATCAAAAGACTGTGACTGGAAGCTTCCAAGACTCTAGATGTCATTCAGTCTAACGACTACTCAAAAGAGAGACAACGGACACTTCAACGTCTTCATTTCAAATTGAAGATATAAATTCAAGTCAGAAGAACAGAAGACATAATCGCGTATTCAAGCATTCAAATTCTTCTGAAGAAAGTCCAGAGCGAAGAACCGTCATTCCACTTAGCTTTTGCTCTTTTGCTCTCCACTAGTTTGTGAAAATCTTGAGAGAGACTGTATAGTTCTGAGAGTGTGACTTGCTTAAAATCTCTTTGCTCTCAGTTCTAGTTGCTTCAGATCCTTGCTTATCAAAAGCTTGATCTAGGGGCTTGAAAGTCATTCATTCTTCTCTGTGTTATTCCCTTCGGGTGTGAAGGAAGACCTGGTGGTATCCAGGGTGTTGTTCCCTTCGGGTGTGAAGGAAGACCTGGTGGTATTCAGGGTGTTGTTCCCTTCGTGTGTGAAGGAAGACCAGCTAAGCTGGGTGTTGTAGCGTCCTTAGGAGGACTGTTCCCTAGTTAGTGAAATCCTGAGTTGTTGCTCAGGGACTGGACGTAGGACTCCTAAGGAAAGGAGGTCCGAACCAGGATAATCCTTGTGTTGTGTGACTGTCTTCTTTGTGTGATTGTTATTTAAACTAATTGTCACTAATCTATTTCGAAGAACGTTTGTGTGATTGTTTTGAGTTACAGGTATCTTCTAGATTAATTTTTAATGACCCATTCACCCCCCCTCTGGGCTCGTCAACTGGGCAACAAGTGGTATCAGAGCGAGTCTCTTCGACAAAGAAAGGATCCAACGATCAGAAGAGTAAAGATCCATGGCAGCCTAAGGTAACTTTGAAGGTCAGTCCGTCAACCGACCCCCTCTCTTCGATGGTGAAGATTATCCTTACTGGAAGACCAGAATGGAATACTTTTTACAAGGACACGACTATCAAATTTGGTCCATAGTAGAAGAAGGTGATCTGTTAGTCACAAATGAGAAAGCACAATGGACAGATGATGACAGGAAGAAGATTCCCTGAATTGCAAAGCAAAGAGCATCCTATGCTGTGCTCTAAGTAAGAAGGAATTCAACAGAGTTTCAGCCTGCAAATCCTCAATGGAAATGTGGGAAAAGCTCAGGATTACTTATGAAGGCACAGACAAAGTGAAGGAAACAAGAATCGATATTCTTGTCACTCAATATGAAAGATTTCAGATGCAATCAAGTGAGTCCATAACTCAAATGTTCAGCCGGTTCACTGACATCACAAATGGACTGGCTAGCCTGGGGAAAGTCTATGAGATGGGAGATATGGTAAGAAAGATACTTAGATCCTTACCTTCCTCATGGACTCCAAAAGTCACAGCAATAGAAGAAGCTAATGACCTGAAGAGAATGTCTGTAGAAAAGCTCATTGGGTCCCTCATGGCCCATGAGATCAATATGGAAAGGCTAGGAGAGTCCTCTAGCAGAAAGAAGCACTCCAACGCCTTAAAAGCTGAAGAAGATTCACCAGATGCAAGCTCAACTGAAAGCGAAAGTGATGCAGACAGCGAGAATGAGGAAGCTATGTTATCTAGAAAGTTACAGTGAATTTTGGCTAAAAAGAAGAAATCTCAATCTGGTAGAAGGTATTTCAAAAAGAATAAGGAATTCAAGAAGCCAGACGGAAAAGAAATGAAGAAAGGAGAACCCATCTGCTATGAATGTAAGAAGCCAGGACACATTAAGACTGAGTGTCCTAAGTTAAAGAAGTCAGAGTTCAGGAAGAAGGACAGTTCCAAGAAGTTTAGAAAATACAAAAAGAAAGCAATGGCAGCAGCATGGGAAAACAGTAGCGACTCAGATAGTGAGTCAAGCTCCTGCATTGATGAAGAAAAAGCCCACTTGGCCTTCATGGCAAATACTGAAGAAAAGGTTAACCTTCGAGCATCCAAATGGTATTTGGATAGTGGGTGCTCAAGACACATGACAGGAAACCAGAAGTTGTTCTCTCATCTCCAAGCTGAAGATGGAACAGTTACTTATGGAGATAATGGGAAAGGAACCGTGATAGGCAGTGGCTCTGTGAATAACAAAGGAAAAACAATCATAGAAGATGTGCTATTAGTCAAGGGATTGAAGCACAACCTTATTAGCATCAGCCAGCTGTGTGACAGAGGCCATCAGATCAAGTTTCAAGAGTCAAAGTGCAGCATACTGAAGGATGGAGCAGTCATCTTTGAATCTAATAGAGAAAATAATTTGTATGTGCTCTATCTTGAAGAACTCAAGGAACAAGACGTCTGTCTGGCAGCAAATAAGGATAAATCTACTGAATTATGGCACAGACGACTAGGTCATTGCAGTATAGATGGCATGAGAAAATTGCTGAAGAAGAATCTTGTGGAAGGTCTACCTAAGGTCAGTGCAAAAATGGATGGTGTCTGTAGACCTTGTGCTAAGGGAAAGCACACCAAGAGCTCCTTCAAGTCAAAGACGGTGGTGACCACCTCAAAACCCTTAGAGCTCCTTCATATGGATCTATTTGGGCCAATGAGGACTACCAGTCTTGGAGGAAAGAACTGTGGATTTGTCATAGTCGATGACTACTCAAGATTCACATGGGTATCATTCCTAGAGCATAAAGATGACACTTTCGAAAATTTTGTCAGTTTCAGCAAGAAAGTCTAGAAAGATCAGAAGTTCAGCATTGTGTCTATCCGATCAGATCATGGTGGTGAATTTCAAAATGAAAAATTTTCTAGATTTTGTGATGATCAGGGAATTGAGCATAATTTCTCAGCACCAAGGACACCTCAACAAAATGGCATTGCTGAGAGGAAGAACAGAACCCTATTGGATATGGCAAGAACTATGCTCTCAGAATATGATCTGCCAAGATACTTTTGGGCTGAAGCAGTCAATACAGCAAGCTACATTATCAACCGAGTAATGATCAGGTCAATCCTGAAGAAGACTGCATATGAACTATTCAAAGGGAAGAAGCCAAAGATCAGCCACTTCAGGACTTTTGGGTGCCCTTGCTTCATTCACAACAATGGAAAAAGGGACATTGGTAAGTTGGATGCCAAATCAGATGAAGGCATCTTCATGAGGTACACGTCTAAACCCAAAGGCTATAGAATATTTAATAAACGTACCTTGTTGATTGAACAATCTGTGCACATTCTTTTTGATGAAACTAACCCTTCCTTGAGAAATGAAGTAGATAGTGACGATGATGATGCAGAAGAACTATCCAAGAAACTAAAAGATGCATCAATTGAGGACAAGGATGATCCACCTCTGGAAGAATTACAACAAGAAGAAGTTACTCATGAAAACCTTCCAAAGGAGTGGAGATACAAGAAAGATCACCCACTTGAGAATATCATTGGTGATCCATCCATAGGGGTAAGAACAAGAGGTAATGTTATTCCTTGTGATTACCTAGCTTTTGTTTCTCAGATAGAGCCTAGGACAGTCAATGAAGCTCTTTCTGATGAATCTTGGATAGTAGCTATGCAAGATGAATTAAATCAATTCAAGAGAAACCAAGTATGGTCACTTGTTCCTAGACCATCAGACCATCCAGTCATTGGCACCAAATGGGTGTTCAGAAATAAACTAGATGAAACTGGTGCAATCTTAAGAAACAAGGCCAGATTGATAGCTCAAGGATATTCTCAAGAGGAAGGCATAGATTTCGATGAAACCTATGCACCTGTAGCTAGACTTGAGGCCATTAGAATATTACTTGCATATGCATCTACTTTGAACTTGACACTATTTCAAATGGATGTTAAATCCGCCTTCTTAAATGGTTTCATAAAAGAGGAAGTTTATGTGGAACAACCTCCGGGCTTTGATGACACAGAATTTCCTAATCATGTTTTCAAACTTCACAAGGCATTATATGGTTTAAAGCAAGCACCTAGAGCCTGGTATGAAAGGCTTAGCTCTTTTCTTCTAAATCATGGTTTCAGTAGAGGTCAGGTAGATAGTACTCTTTTTATAAAGTCAAAAGTCAAACACATCCTATTAGTTCAAATCTATGTAGATGATATCATTTTTGGTTCTACTGATGAGTCTCTTTGCAAGTATTTTGAAAAGTTAATGCAGGGAGAATTTGAAATGAGTATGATGGGAGAACTCAACTATTTCCTTGGACTTCAAATCAAACAAGGAAAGGAAGGAATTCACATCAGTCAAGCAAAGTACACAAAAGAACTCTTGAAGAAATTTGGATTCGAAAATACCAAGCCACTGTCGACACCAATGAGCACATCAACAAGAATGGACAGTGACAAAGATGGTAAGAAAGTAGACCAAAAGATCTACAGAGGTATGATAGGTTCACTCCTTTATTTAACAGCTAGTAGACCTGATATTTTATTTAGTGTATGCATGTGTGCTAGATATCAGACAGATCCTAAAGAATCACATTTAATTTCTGTGAAAAGAATATTTAGATATTTAGCAAGATCTCATGACTTAGGTCTATGGTATCCAAAACATTGTGAAATTAGCCTAGTAGGTTACTCTGATGCTGACTATGCTGGATGCAAATTAGATAGAAAGAGCACCAGTGGTGGTTGTCAGTTCCTTGCAGGGTGTTTGATATCTTGGTCCTCAAAGAAACAAAATTCAGTAGCACTCTCTACAGCTGAAGCTGAGTACGTGGCTGCTGGAAGTTGCTGCACACAACTCTTAGGGATAAAGCAACAGCTTGAGGACTTTGGATTAAATATCAAATCAATCCCGTTGCTGTGTGACAACACCAGTGCCATTAATCTCACCAAGAATCCAGTCCAGCACTCAAGGACCAAACATATTAAGGTTAGATATCATTTCATTCGTGATCATATTGCAAATGGAAATATTGAAATATCCTTTATTGATACAAATGGCCAATTAGCAGACATTTTCATAAAAGCCTTACCTGAAGAGAGATTTACATCTCTTAGAAGGGAATTAGGCATGTGCAATTTGTGATAAAAGTTTGCTTACAAGTGGCACATTAAATTTTTAGAATTAAAGTAATTTTTCCCTCCATGGCGATAAGCAAAAGAAATTCAAATTGTATTATTGTAACCTCTCTCTCATTGAAGTCCGTTTGAATAGTCAAAACCTTTTGTCGTTTTCCTCCGCTGTTTGGCGCCTCACTTTCCACGTAGCATTAATTTATTCATAAAATCGATGACAGAACGATTCATATCTCATCGTCTACCTTTTCCCCTCTTTTATCCTGTCGCTTGAGCCGATGCCCTAACAACTCACATCTCAATCCTCTGCAAATTTGAATCTTCCTCCTACTTCCCGCAAAATTTCTTGAGGATTCCTTCTTCTCACCTTCCGTCTCCACCCTCTGTTGCCTTTCCCACTTGAATCTATGGCCGCACCAGTTATCGCCGGTAGTTTGGGTGGCTACAGCGCCGAGTTCCTCACTCCTGAGCAGCAGAAGAGATTTACTTTTGTGAAGACAAAGCTCTGTGGCAATAAAGAAGTAGATGTCGCTAATCTGAGAAAAAGTGGAATGAGCAGCGTAGTAGATTTGGTCAATCAGATGCAGTGGACAGAAATTTCTACCTTTTTAGAGGTCAGTTATCCGGACTTGGTAAAAGCCTTCTTCGTGTGTATGAGAACAGAGGAAGATGGGCCTCTAGTTTCTTCAGTAAAGGGAACCATGATTAGGATAGACCCTGAGTTGCTGAAAATGTTGTTCAATGTAAAGACTTCCGGATTTAGTGGGGTTCATACCGTGGACACCCAAGTGAAAGGTTTGGGAATTATCGGGCCAGGATTCAAGCTGAGGGACGGCAAGATCGATATAAATCAACTATCCGCCTTCAACCGTCTTCTCCATTTTATTGTCTGTCAAATCATAGTTCCCAGAAGTGCAACTTTTTCATCTTGCACAAAGGTCGATTCGGACATGATGTACTGGGCCATTCAGAATAAGGAGATAAATATGGCCGCAGTGATAATGGAAAGAATGAAGTTTGCAAGAGATCAGATTTGGGACACCAAGAGTAAGTTCAATGTGTCCCTGCCTTATGCCCACCTACTTACCAAGATCTTCAAACACTTCGGTGTTGATCTTTTTGGGGCAGTTGTAGAGAAAATGGGCCAAGCAATCAGGTCCAGGAACCTGAAGAAGAGTGGCTTCTCTGTGGAAAGTGGTGTCTGGTTCAAGGCTTCAGTTGCTGAAGGTGAAGCCATCATTAACGACACCTCAGTTGTTCATCAGGAGATGGGATCAGCGGATATGATTCCAGAATTGCCAGTGGAGTCAATTTCATCTCCAGCAGTTGGAGCAGCAGAATCTTCAGGACCCTCCATTGCAGAAGTTCAGTCTGAAAGTGCAGTAGAAGAAGAAAGAGCGTATGTAGAAGCTTCAGGATTTCCAGAAGAATTAGTTCAATTTTTTGCAGAAAGGAGAATTGAGGATATTCTCCCAGAGGACATTATTCCAGTTGAGGACCCACTTCCCTCAACTGTAGTTGCATCTATTCTGGCAGACATCATTGATTCGATTCCTTTTATCTCAAGTGCTCCAGAAACAAGTGGCAGAGTTGCAGAAGAAACTGTGGCATCAGGCCACATTGATGAACCAATGGAAGATGTTCAAGTAGAGGTAGAGCACCCAGCTGCCCAAGGTGACTCTGTGATGGAATCTGCTACCATTCAGGGGGAGCAAGTATCAGATGAAGAAGATGCTCCTATTGAGGGGGAGCTATCAAAAGAAGGTTCAGTAGACGCAACTCCAGATGTTGATCAGGATGAAAGGCATGGAGATTCTCCAAATTTGGATGGCAGAGAAGGGGAGACTACAAGCTCTTCGAGCTCAGATGATGATCAACCTCCTCCAGCAAAGGAAGGCAAGAAGAAAAGAAAAGAAGTTGCCTCTGGAGTTCCTCTCCTGGCTGATTCTCCGTTTGAGAGGCAGGTCAAGCAGAAAATTGTCATAAACTTGAAGCCAGTGATTGAAAGGCTGAATGTTCAAGGTGAGCTATTATGTACTCTCCAATCAGATGTCAACTCTATATTTCTGAGCTAAGCTTCAGCCAACAAAGAATTGAGACAAATCAGAAATGCTATGAAATGGTTTAATAAGGAAATGAGCAGCATGAAAGGCATGCTCTCAGATATCATCAAGGCAGTTGGAGCTCAAGCTCCTCCTCCTCCAGAAGCAGCAGCAGCACCAGAAGCAGCAGCAACACCAGAAGCAACACTAGAAGCAGCAGCAGCACCAAAAGAGGTAGAGCCAACAGGGCCAGCTGATCAGGTTGAAGGGCCAACAGGGCCATCTGAGCAAGGATCAGGGCCATTGGAGAGTGAGTCTGTGCAGATAGAGGCAGAAGAGTTCTTGGCACCCAAGCCCCCAGCTCCCTTTTCCCCCTCTCACACACTTATTCCTCCAACTCCACCATCAGCTCCTACAGCACCTCCTGCTCCTCAAACATTCAAGAAGCCTCAATCTAGACCAATTTCTTCTCCTACACCATTTCAGTCCACCATTCCTTCTCCTTCTCCTATACTTGAGGCCCCTCCAGCATCCTCAGCTGGAGCATCCTCCTCCTCCTCTGGTCCCTCCCTTGGACCAGCTGATGATCTCCAAACTACTTCACACTCTTTTCTTCATCCTACTCCTCCACCATCTTTCATCACTATCATACCTGAACAGGCTCAACTCAACTCTCCTTTTATTGAAAAGATAAAGGATGAATTTGAGGAAGGGATCCTCAGGTCTGTGTTGAAAGTGGGAGAACATATTCACAGGGCAGATCCTTCTAGTCCTGCCCCCAAGAAGAGGAAACTTACTTCTACTTCTTCCTCTTCCTCTGAACCCAAATACCCACCTTTGTGGTTTTCTCTCACAGTGGACAACAAACATAACCCACTGTATAGGGAATACCTTTCCAAAGTTGTTTTTGCCACCATCATCAACCTTCCCTTTCAAAACCTTATAGATCATTTGAACACCATTCTACCCTATACTTCTCTTTCAAAATCCGAAAAGTCCAAAATCTTCTCTCTTGCTCACTCCAAATCTGAAGAGCAGTGGGGCAAAGGTCACAAGGATCTTCTCAAGAAGTTATCTCTTGCCAAATCTGCCAGATTTCCTCCAAGGGACCACTCCTTGACCCTATCTGAGTGGTTCAGGATGTATCACCAAGAACTCTAGGCACCCTACATTCAATCGGAAATAAAAATGATCAGGCATTTCATGCTATTCAACAACTACAGATATATTCATAGACTTCCAGAAGTTCAGCTCTGTCAGTTCAGGAAGGCCATTTCAGCTTTGACTCCAGATATCTCTCAATCTTCAGATATTCAGGTAGATTTTGCTACCCTTCAAATACCTGAGGAGATAGCCCTTCCTCAAATTCACTTTCTAGTTATGGAATCCTCTGTAGGATCCATCATCTTTGAGCATTTTTCCAGAGTCTTGGGCAGAATTAAAATGCAGAAAGGCTACCTGGTTTCCTTTACTAGATTCCTATTTAGGGAATATCACCAGGGCCATGTAAGTGCTGAAGTTCTCTCCCCTATTCTGTCTGAATGTGAAAGGCTCACATCTTCTGAATGGTCCAAGTTCTACCCCCTGTCAGCTCAGCAGCTATTTGCACTCAATGAAGCTCAGGCCAGGGAAGGCAAACCAGCTATTTCTCCAGCCACTTTCCTAGATATGAACTCCATTAATCTTGTTGATGACCCCTTCAAGGTCTGGGAGGAAAGATACAAAGTGTATGTGGCTATGCACAAAGCTCTCAGAGATAACCACAACCACTACCCTGTCACCATGGACCAATTCCTCACCTGTGCCAGCTTTGGCACTCGTCGTTTTCTCAAGATGAACATGGACAAGAATGCATATGCTGATCTTCTCTATCAGCACCTAGATCTTCATCTCAAACGGATGGCTTCCACTATGGGACCATCTTACTCTGTGTCTTTTGGATTTTTTAAAAATCTTTTTGAAGAGCAGGAAGTTCAGGCATGGGAAACCATCTCCCATTTTGCCTCTATGTTGTCTCCTGCCTTCTATTTACATGTACCTCCACAGTAAATGACATGACCTTCTGTGTATTCTCTATTTCTATTTCTCTCTTCTTTCTTTGTCGAAGTTTATCTTTTTGCTTAATGACAAAAAGGGGGAGAAAATACTTAGCATGTCTGAAACTTTAAATTTTGCTTAGAAGCTTAGCATATCATCTCTTTACAACAAATTTCAGATACTTTTATCCATGCTTATTGTTCAGTTTTGTCATCACCAAAAAGGGGGAGATTGATGATCAGTCTGTCCCCATGCGATTTTAATTAATTACATATATATACATATTTTGATGATTAACAAAACCAAACAAGAGTTTATCAATTATATCTAATGAATATTTCATAAGTCTTAAGTACAGGAAAAATACCAAGGTCAAACAAGTCAATAAAGTATGCATTACTTCTCTGAAGCTTTAATCTTTTCAACATGATATTTCTCTAAGTCCATATCGATTTCTGTTGAAGTTCATAACGATTTCCTTATAAGACTGAAAAGTCATGTTGTTTCAAACAAATCGATGTCATAACGATTCTATAAGTGATCATAACGATTTCCTTATAAGACTGAAAAGTCATGTTGTTTCAAACAAATCGATGTCGTAACGATTCCATAAGTGATCGCAACGATTTCCTTATAAGACTGAAAAGTCATGTTGTTTCAAACAAGTCGATGTCACAACGACTCTATAAGTTACCGTAACGACTTGCTCGTCACAACGACTCTATAAGTATTCATAACGATTTCTTTAGAGCTCGTAACGACTTGTCTGTCGCAACGACTCTATAAGTGACCATAACGATTTCCTTAGAACCTGTAACGACTTGCTCGCCGTAACGATTCTATAAGTATTCACAACGATTTGTTTAGAAAGTGCAATGACTTGCTTGTTGTAACGACTTCATAAGTTACCATAATGATTTCTTTAGAACTCGCAACGACTTGCTTGTTGTAACAACTTCATAAGTTACCATAACGATTTCTTTAGAACTCGCAACGACTTGCTTGTTGTAACGACTTCATAAGTTACCATAACGATTTCTTTAGAACTCGCAACGACTTGCTTGTTGTAACGACTTCATAAGTTACCATAACGATTTCTTTAAAGTTCATAACGACTTGATAAGTGTTCATAATGATTTGCTCTCTATAATGACTTGTTAGTATTCATAACGATTTCATAAGTCATATAACCATGGATTTCATATCTTGATATCTTATTCATCCTAAGAGCGTTGACTAGTCAAAGTCCACGTAGACATCTCTCTGACGCTTTTGCATTTATGAGATCTGAACGTATCTCTGCATGCATGCAGACTATATCATCCTTTATCGTGCCTACTCTGATTACGTCTTTTAGACTTAAGCTATTTGGCATTACTATTTTCATGTCTATTGCTACTGACGTTGACTGACATCAGAGACAGCTTAGTTGTCTGCTATTTGAGATTGACATTTGTGCAGACCTCTGAACTAGCTTCATGGTACAACGTTAAACAAAATAGAAGCCAACGGATATTTCTGAAGATCTCATCTCTTTGCGTGCTCAAGTGATCAAAAGACTGTGACTGGAAGCTTCCAAGACTCTAGATGTCATTCAGTCTAACGACTACTCAAAAGAGAGACAACGGACACTTCAACGTCTTCATTTCAAATTGAAGATATAAATTCAAGTCAGAAGAACAGAAGACATAATCGCGTATTCAAGCATTCAAATTCTTCTGAAGAAAGTCCAGAGCGAAGAACCGTCATTCCACTTGGCTTTTGCTCTTTTGCTCTCCACTAGTTTGTGAAAATCTTGAGAGAGCCTGTATAGTTTTGAGAGTGTGACTTGCTTAAAATCTCTTTGCTCTCAGTTCTAGTTGCTTCAGATCCTTGCTTATCAAAAGCTTGATCTAGGGGCTTGAAAGTCAATCATTCTTCTCTGTGTTATTCCCTTCGGGTGTGAAGGAAGACCTGGTGGTATCCAGGGTGTTGTTCCCTTCGGGTGTGAAGGAAGACCTGGTGGTATTCAGGGTGTTGTTCCCTTCGTGTGTGAAGGAAGACCAGCTGAGCTGGGTGTTGTAGCGTCCTTAGGGGGACTGTTCCCTAGTTAGTGAAATCTTGAGTTGTTGCTCAGGGACTGGACGTAGGACTCCTAAGGAAAGGAGGTCCGAACCAGGATAATCCTTGTGTTGTGTGACTGTCTTCTTTGTGTGATTGTTATTTAAACTAATTGTCACTAATCTATTTCGAAGAACGTTTGTGTGATTGTTTTGAGTTACAGGTATCTTCTAGATTAATTTTTAAAGACCCATTCACCCCCCCTCTGGGCTCGTCAACTGGGCAACAGGTATTGGATCGTGAAGTCGAAGTCTTTGAGATACTCCAACCACCTCCGCTGTCTCATATTCATGTCCTGCTGAGAAAACAGATACTTCAAGCTTTTATGGTCAGAAAACACAATGAATTTCTCACCATATAGATAATGACGCCATATCTTCAAGGCGAAGACTACAGTAGCTAGCTCCAGATCATGTACAGGATAATTATCCTCGTGCTTCTTCAATTGTCTGGACGCATAGCATATAACTTTCCCATTTTGCATCAACACACAGCCTAGGCCGATCCCGGATGCATCGGTGTATACTTCAAAACTACCCCCAGCAACTGGCAGTGTCAATACGGGTGCCGAGGTAAGGTGCCCTTTCAATGCCTTGAAACTTTCTTCACAATCATCAGTCCATGCAAATGGATTCTCCTTCCTGGTAAGCCTGGTCAATGGTATAGCTATCTTTGGATACTTATTCTTTATTGTCAACTGGTTTAACTGACGGTAATCAATGCATAGCCTCATTGTCCCGTCCTTCTTTCTGACAAATAGCACTGGCGCTCCCCACGGGGATGTGCTAGGCCTGATAAAACCCTGGTCTAGCAATTCTTGGATCTATCTTTTCAACTTCTGCAATTCAACAGGGGACATGCGATACGGACCCTTTGAAATAGGGGCTGCCCCAGGGAGTAACTCAATGGTGAAGTTTACCTCTCGCTCAGGTGGTATACCAGGTAATTCCTATGGAAATACATCAGGATAGTCTCTGGCTATTGGAATATCTTCTAGGGTTGGTTTCTTCTTTTTAGTTGCCAAGACGGAAACTAGGAAAGCATCACAACCCTGGTTGATCAGCTTAGAGGCCTTTAGGGAGGATATCAAGCGTTTGTGATAACGGGAGCCAAGTAGTGATAGAGTTGGAAGGTTTGGTCTTTTAAAAGTTACCCTCCTATGGTGACAGTTTACATCGGCATCATATTCAATTAGCCAATCGACACCCAAAATGGCATCATAACCCTTCATGTCTAAACAGATAAGGTCGGAAGGGAGATTGTGTCCTCCAATTATAGTTTCACATTTAGGCAAGTAGTGAGTGAGTTCAGATTTTGAGCCTAGTGGAGAGGCTACAGTGATCTTGGATTTCAAGGGTACAGGTTTGACAGGTAGAGTTGCAGCAAATGTGGTGGAAATAAATGAATATGCAGCACCAGTATCAATAAGCACAAATGCAGGTTGCGAGTGTATGAAAATGGTACCTTCCACCATACCCCCTTCCTCGGGTAGGTCAGCTTCTAGGATAGCATTAAGGTGTCCTTGACGTCGTGGTACATTCGGGGCTTTGCCTGGTTGGTCCTTCATCATTGGACAGTCAGGAATACGGTGGTCACGACCACCACATCTCAAGCATGCCCCGAGCTTCTTCCAGCATTCTTCAGCTCGGTGCCCTGGTTTATCACAGAATTTGCAGTTTTCAACCAACTGCCTACCTTCCACTTTGACTCTCTTTTCTCCAGTAACATCTCTTCCGACATTCGGCCTCTTGTTGTTGTTGTTGTTGTTGACGTTGTTGTTGTGGAAAGTTCCAGTTGTATCGACTGATCCTCTTTTTATGGAGGTCGGCTTTGAGATGTCTTTCCCCTTTATGCCTTCCACCTTAGCCATAGTGTCCTCTACTAGTTGAGCTCTTTGGACCATCTCAGTGTAGGTTTGGATGTTGTGTGGTCCG
This sequence comes from Colocasia esculenta, assembly GCA_014218235.1. Taxonomy (NCBI): domain Eukaryota; kingdom Viridiplantae; phylum Streptophyta; class Magnoliopsida; order Alismatales; family Araceae; genus Colocasia; species Colocasia esculenta. The sequence continues at coordinate 72,099,808 of CM024757.1, forward strand.
AGCTTTTCAATGAACATGGGCCTGAGCCCATCCTTGAAACGGTTAGCCTTTACTCTTTCCGTTCCCACCAGATGTGGGGCATACACAGCCAGACGTGCGAATTGAGCCTCATACTTAGCTACAGACATCCCTTTTTGTTTTAGTGCGGCAAATTCCGCCGCCTTCTTTTCCTTAACTCTTTCAGAGAAGTATTTTCCACGGAAGATCTCTAGAAATCCTGCCCACTCCAGTTCGCCAACATTAGGCAGGTGGGTCGATGTGGCCTTCCACCATGCTCGGGCATCCTTAGTGAATTGGAAAGTGGCCAGTACCACCTTCTCCCTATTAGTGCATTGCATCACTTGGAAAATCATTTCTATTTCTTCCTGCCAATTCTCCGCTTCATCTGGATCAGGGGATCCAGAGAAGCGAGGAGGGTTTAAGCTCCTAAAATTCCGATGCAGATCACCGGCTCCGTTCCTAGCAGTTGTGGCCTGATTTCCAGCCTGAACCACATTTTGTAAAGCCTGAGTCAATCCAGCCATGGTTTCTTGCATAGCTCGCCACTGATTGCGAGCCATTGCAGTTGGGTGTAAGAGTTATGAGGGTTCCAGAGGAAAGGATGGAAACCAATTAATGTCTCTCGATACATTATAAGAGTCAATGGGTAGGAGTGTTTTGTTCTTTCTATCATATTCCCAGTCCCTACTCATTCTCACCAGGCACCGTATTTAATTTTCATGACCTAGGTTCCATAGGTATCTCCTATTCTTGAGACATATCCTATTTGGTATTCCTAGGCTCTGATACCACTAAACTGTCACGTCCCGAGAATTACGCAGCGGATATTAATAATAATTCGAGACAATAACCCGAGACGTGAACAGTCGGCAAATAAGCCTCTAGCTAGCACGCACTAAATGTATAACAACATACATCATCATAGGGCCCAAATATTGAACTCAACTAATCTTTTATTCAAATCTCAACTTATTGTATTCAAAATGGAACTATTACAACTCTTAGACTATAGGATAACAGGACTAGACTCAATAAAAAGGAAAAGTACATAATACTCCTCACTTCCTACTACATGTTCTAACTCTCAAAGCAATTTACTATAACTAGACTCATAGTTGGAACGCTCTTCACTCGGATGCATTCCCATCCTCGACTTTGCTCTTCCTCTTGAACTTCATAGTCACCTAGATTGGGTAAAAGTAGGGGATGAGCAAACTAGCCCAGTAGGATTTATATCTAAATGTACGAGCAATGATATAAGTGATTAGCAATTTAGAACTAGGTAAGCACGATGATTGTCATGATATGCATGTACGAAGAAACTCGTTAAAACATGATACATGAAACAAGCTAGAGAGAGTGATTATGATAGAACAAGATTTGTGAACAAGATGACAAGATAGAACTAGCAATAGATCACTTTGTACAAGCACGCAAGATTTCAATTTATGTCAAGAACGTAAGATATCACTAATTGCATTAAATGCATGATGGCCATATCACGCAAGCAAGGATGTACGAGCACGATAATGTAACAATAATCAGGCACGTAGACACTAATGTACACCAAGAAAAGATCCATCAAGAATGTACACCAGGACACGTGTATGTGGTTATTGTATCTATCATTCAACAAACAAGCAAGACTCCCAGCGCAGATGCAACGCCAGTAATCATTATACCCCATGGTTAACAGTATATTTATGACTCTCCGTCATTGGGGCTAGACTGGAGCCCTTGGACACTCGCCGTGCCCGGTCAGCATCTCATGTAAAATTTTAAATGTAGATACCCACAGTCATTAATAATGGCCAGTGAGAGTTTCAAAATGTAGCATGTGTAACGTCATGTTCATGATGATGATGGGAACAAGTAATAAGTAATTGAACATGATTTCATGATAACAATGGTCAAGAGATAAATTTGGCAGAATAACGGTACGATTTATACTTTAATTTAATCTTTACATTAATGGCTTTAGTCCAGATTGTAAATCACACTCACGAGAACAAGATGAGAAAGGAAGTGCACGCTATCTCCAGGGAACTTCAATGGTACAACCAACTCGTCGGCCATGTGGGAATCCATGGTCAGAGGAGATTTACGGAGGCCTTAGAGAAAAGGTCACTAGTCTACCGCTTCGGAATGACCGGTAGAGAGCTTCCAAACACCACAAGAAAATGCGGCGTTTCTGACGGATGCTTTCCGTCGGAAATCCGTCGGTAATCCGTCGGAAAATCCGTTTCCGACAGCTTTCCGTCAGAAACTTGTCGGAAATAGCCGTCGGAAATAGTTGGTCAGAAAATTACCGACGGAAAAGAATTTCGTCAGAAATCGGTCGGAAACTCCGATTATTACGTCGGAAATCAATCAGAAATCGGTCGGAAATCGGTATTTCCGACGGATATTCTGACAGACAAATTCCGTCGGAAATATCCGTCGGTAAAACCGCTTTTTCTAGTAGTGAAATTCCCAAGAAAGGGCTGCCTAACAGTGCAAGTGTGTAGTGATGTACGCATCTCAATCCACAACCATCGGTTTTAAACTTGCGGAAAACACTTAACATGATGGCACGAATTGAACAATGCATTTAACTATACATGGGTTTGTAAGATTTTAAGAATAATAATTATCATTTAAAACATGGTAGAATAATGGAAAGATTGAATCACAAGTTGCATGAATGGATCATAACATTTAAAGTGCAATTAGAATAACCTTCAAGTAATTAAAACTTTTAAATGGGTTAACCACTTTTAAGCCATTAAATAACCATCATGCAATGATCAAACCTAAGACATGTGAATTACATGCTAAAAAAAAATCATATTTAAATAAACCTCATGTATAGCGGTTAGATTTGCAAGAAAATAAGTGGGGTTTCATGAAAAATCCTGAGGTCGCGACGGACCCTTGTAAGGGTCGCGACGGGGTCAGATCAGATCGCGACAGTGCCTTGTAAGGATCGCGAGAGGCTTGTCTGATCAGGCAGGCAGATCGCGGCGGGTGCTTATGAAGAAGGTGACATGGCTGTCAGACCCGGAGGTCAGGTCGCGACGGTGGTCCGGTCGCGATCAGATCACGACAGAATTTCTTGTCGCGATCTGCCTGAGAACGCGGCCTATCGAGCCGTCGCGTTCTCAGGTCCTTGGCCTACGTCTGCCAAAGAAAGGACAGTGCTTTGGATTGCGGACCAGACTTTCCTTATTTTGACACAGGGTTGTTCTAAAATTAAGAATAACTTGTACAGTGCATGAAAAATCACGAAACCACTTTTAAACTAACCTAGGCATGCAAGGGTGCTTCCAGTAAATCGGAATTAGAAAACAATGATGGTTTTGACAGGCTTTAATCCAGTCAAACACAAACGTAAAGCCAGGTGCAACCCGAAAACGTAGTATCATGCAGTGACTCTCTTACCAAGCATATAACTCTCTACCTATTGGCATTCAGACAAAACGTTCACCACAATACATGACAAAGACAACTAGTAGAAAAACTTTCATGTTGTGGGTTTGCTCTAATTCGGTCTTTAATCACATGCAACATATAAAGAACGGGAAAAGCCCTAACAGTGCGCGACTTTGGAAAAACGCTTATAATTCAAAATCTACTCATTGAAATTTGATGAAACCAGTGGGAAACAAAAGTTACCTTGATGCTCTACACATTGGTATAGGATATGTTAAGGTTTGGTCCGAGAAAACCTACCTTTTGGGTTGATGAAGTCTCATTTGTTTTTCAGAAAACCCGTGTTCATACCACTGTTTGAAGAACACTTAATTCTCCATGTATGCTGCATGGAATTTGGGCATTCCACTTGGGTTAGAACGTACACTTGACCCTCTTTCCAGGGGTATAAGCCTTGCAAGGTTTGGTTTAGGTTTGGCCTACCTTTGATCGACTTCAAGTGGATGGTTTGTGCAGGTCGCAGCAGACGAACGGGGGAAGAAGATGTCCTTCTTGTGGTCGATTCACAGCTCCCCAGCCACCAAGAGCTCCTCCACACGACCCCAGCAAGTTATAAACTCATCCCTAGGGTTTGGGTGAAGAGTATTTAAGCAACCAAGGTATTTAGGAGTCCTATTGTAACTAGGAAAGAAGGGTTGCGGGATTGGCTTGTGTCTTTCCATAATTTGAAGATCTCTCCCTCCATTAGAGAGTCTTGGCCATCAAGCAACCTCCATGGGTGGGTAGGCAAGAATTTGGGTTACCCAAATATGCATGATTGCATCTCAATTCAACTCTAATTGCCTCTTTCTAATTTGAGCTTATTTAAGCTATGAATTTCCATGCATTTTCTTGCTTCATTTGATTTTTGGGTCATATGTGGTCCATTGGCCCAATTATGATAATGGGCCATCAATATATAATATTGGAAGTCTCCCCAACATTTTTATTTAATTTATGGTTGCGTCGTATTTTCATGTTAACCGCTTTCCGACTTGTTTCCTAATTTGGATAATCGGTCACACTAACTCTTAAACCTAGCCCAAATGATTTTTATTGACCCAAATTTCTTGATGGGTCATTAGAGGATATTATTTGAAGTCCGTATATGATTTTTATTTAATTTTCTGACTCATCTAAGTACGCGTGATAATGATTTTTTGACTTATTCATGAATTACGATAATAAGTTGCGAAACACTTTAAACTTTGCTAATTCAATTTTTCTTGGCACAAATTTCTTTGTGGAACATTTAGGAATAATGTGTGGGGTTGATTTATAATTTTTACAGATTTTTCCGATGTGTTTTAGCACATACGATAATGATTCGTATGTTTTAAATACTTTGATATTATGGAAATTATTTATTTCCATTTATTCAAATTTTTATATAGTTAACATTTCCGGGGTGCTACAGTATTCATTGAAGAACTCGCTGCACCGAACACCGAAGTGGATGTAGCAGCCATTGGGTCCGACCCCCTAGTTCCGAACTGGACTGACCCTTTCCTGGCCTATCTACTTCGAGGAGAGCTTCCCCCTGAGCAGGGTGAAGCATGGAAGATCAGACTGTGTTCTCAGCATTTCACCCTCATTGAAGGCAAGCTCTACCGACGGTCCCTTTCAAGACCCCTCTTACGGTGTCTCAGCCCTGAAGAGGCCCTTTCGGCTATCGAAGAGGTTCACGAGGGATTGTGCGGAAGCCACTTGGGGGGCAGAACGCTGGCACGCAGCATTATCCGAGCAGGATTCTGGTGGCCCTCTCTGCAAAAGGACTGTATGTCTTTTGTCAGAAGGTGCCCGAAATGTCAGAAGTTTGGGCAGCTCATTAAGCAACCTGCTGAGCAACTTCATACACTGTTTGAGCCTCGTCCTTTCGCTAGGTGGGGCATTGATATTCTGGGTCCCTTCCCAGAGGCCCGGGGTCGGAAGAAGTTTTTGTTTGTGGCAATCGACTACTTCACCAAGTGGGTCGAAGCAGAACTCGTTACCACAATCACCGAACAAGTCGCGTGGAAGTTCGTTTGGAAGAACATCCTCTGCAGGTTTGGCATCCCAAGAGTGATTACCTCCGACAACGGGAAGCAGTTCGGTAGCACCTTCTTCAAGCAGAAGTGCGCCGAACTTGGCATCTACAACCACTTCACCTACGTGGCACATCCTCAGGCAAACAGTCTGGTCGAAAACGCCAACAGTACATTGCTGCACGGGATTCGCACGAGAGTTGAAGCTGCTGGTGGCTTATGGATTGACGAGCTCCCTAATGTATTGTGGTGCCACCGAACGACTGCTCAGGTAGCCACTAGGGAGACCCCTTTCCATTTGGCCTACAGCACAGAAGCCGTTGTACCTCTGGAAGTGGCTCTCCCCACTCCTCGGACAACTCACTTCGATGAGGCCGCCAATAATCGCGCGCTTAGGGAAAACTTAGACATGCTTGGCGAACGCCAGAGTGACGCCAGCATCAGACTAGTTTCCTACCAACAGCGACTTGCGCAATATTATAACTCCCGAGTTTAGGAAAGGCGCTTCTTCGAAGGGGACCTTGTTCTTCGCCATTGCTCGGCATCGGATCCCCGAAGAGCAGCCGGCAAACTCGCCCCCAAATGGGAAGGACCTTATCAGGTCACCCAGGTCCTTGGAAAAGGCTCTTACAAGCTAACTACTCCTAGTGGCGGGGCCATACCCAGAACTTGGCATGTATCCAATTTGAAGGCTTACTATTTATGAAAGCCTTCTGTTCGGCATCCTACTTCTCTTCCTCCCATTCTTTAGGTCGGCTTGAGTTGGTATCTGGGGCCATCCTTGTCCAAAGCTTTTCATCTCGAAAGGATTAAAAGCGATACTTCCTAGCATAAGTGTTCCGCATAAACACCCCAAGTCGGAAGCTTTTGGCAGTTCCAAACGACCTGAGTGGTGACTGCGAACCCTTCTAAACGACCAACGAATTCCGATTCTGATAGAACAAGTATAAGGGAGTGAAGATAGAAAAAGCGAAGCCATGACTAGGATCAAAAGGAATTTGCACTCAAGACTTCTTACAAAAAGGCTCTACGGGCCTGGTTTGCAAAAAAAGAGAGGAAAACTAAAAGCAGAAAGGCTAAGGAGCCTGCCTAGAAGGACCGGCGCCATCGTCTGAAGGAGGCATCCGCCCAGAGTAGAACTGCGCGAATTGTATTCCGTCCAGACGAGCATCATTGGTTCGACGCCTGCACTCCTTCACGGCGGCTTCGAAGGCTTCTCGGGCGAGCTCGACCCAGGAAAGCTGTTCACCATGCTCCTTCCCAGCCTTGAGGCCCACTTTGTAACAGCGGGCCCCGTACTGCTCCAAGTCTTCTCAGAAATTCGGCCCGGCCTTGTACGCGACAATGGCACAGATTTCTGCATCAGCTAGCACCTTGCTGAAGGCCTCCTTCTCAGCCCGCGCAAGGGCTAAGTTGAGCTCAGAGGTCCGAAGGGCGGCCTTGAGGTCTTTCACCTCATCTTGCAACTCTGCCTCGCGGGCCTTGTGTTGTGCGGTCATGCCCTCGCAGAAAGCAGTCTATGCTTCCCACAAATGCTTTTGATTTTGGGCCCGGGCAGCTAAAGCCCTCAACACCTTCAGAGACTCAATGACTCCGTCCATAAGAGCCCCCAAGTCGACGTCATCGACAGCGCCGTCTTCTGCGCGGCTTTCTGGACGGTAGCCCTCGCCTGACATCTCCAGAGTATGCTCGGGCGTCAGATCTTGGCATTGCACTACCTGCTCGAGGTGAGAGGCGAAAGGGCTCGGCGGAAGATCCCTTGGTGCGCTTTCCTTGAGGCGATCGAGCTTCGCCTCTAGAGCCATGGCCGAGGGAATCTCGGGAAGCTTTCTCCTCAGCACTTCACCAAGCGGCCTTCGGTCATCACCAGAGTCTTCGGCCCGCTCTTCTGCAGCATCGTCAATGCTACCAGTAGCTGCTCTCTCCCCACGACCTACCTCCTCGGTTGTGGTTGCTCCTTTAGCACCAGAGGGCACCCCAGCAGGTGCGTGTTCCCCTACTTCTGCAGCCACTTCGGTGGGGGGCATGGGGGGCAGGACCATCCCCGCAGCTGAAGCAACCTCCTCGGCGGCTCCCATTGTGGAAACCACCTCTTCACCTCTGGGTGCGGAGGATTGCGTCATAGGAGCCGCCGTCTCTTCGGTTACTAGCACCGTATCAGTCCTTGGCATGGCGTCCTCGGTCACGATGATGTCGCAACCAGCTCCACCGGTGTTCGAGACCCCCGCAGGGGCCATTTCTTCAAAACGCCCCTCGACGGGGCCTTGGGGCGCTGGCGCTCTTGCCTACTCCGCATCTGAGCTCTCCAATGCCGAGCTCAGTACAACAAGCCCAAGATCGGCCGCCATCTTGAGAGCGGCCCCGGGGCGAGGCAGGGGAAGGACCTAGAATGTCCCCTGCTCGGGCGTTTCTGTGGTCCTCCGCCTCTTCTGCTCCACCAGTGGCTCGGCATCTTCTTCCTCTCCGTCCTCCTCGACCTCCGGAGCAGTCCGCAGTTGCGCAACCTTCACTAGCCTTCGTCTTTTCTTGGCTTGACGCTGGCTCCTCGCTACCTCTCCTTCAGCCTCATCCTCGGCCAGTTGTTGCTCGGGCAAAGGATGAATTATCGCCCTCGTGGTCTCCCTCGTCGCGGCCTTCTTCTTCAAACAAATCCTCTCGGGGCCCTTGGCGAAGACCCGTGAACCCACAGCGCCCTGCACCTCAGCAGGACGGCTCTTGGCGACAGCAGGAGGATGCTCCTCACCTATTACCGCCACATACACTGTGACGGTAATCTGTTCGGTGTAGAGGGCCATATCCTCCGTATCCATGCCGGCCTCCAGCTCTTCAGCAGCTGCACAAGAAGAAAAGAGGTCAGTAAGGACGACTACCAAAAAGTAGAAGAAGGAAAGAGGGGCCAAAAATTCACTTACTCCATCCTCGGCTGAGTTTATGCCGGACCAGTTGGGCCTCCGTGATGTATTCCTCCGCCTTCTCGACGAAGATTCTGCTGAGGCACTCCGCAAGCGCCACCTCGTCCTTCCTCATGAGGGGGTAGATGTCTTTACGCCCGTCCTTTATCCACGTAGGGAACCCCCATTCCAGCGCCTACGTGTGGCGCGCGATGAAGAGTATCCGGTGCGTCCATCCCTTGTGGCTGGAGAACCGGGGGGAGAACTCTATCCTCATCCGGTCCGGCCGGTGCTTGGTGTAGTACACACTCCGGCTCGTCCCCGGCGACGCCGTCAAGATAAACTAGCTCTGGAAGAGGTTTGCGGTGGGTTCGATGTCGCGTACCTTGCACGATATGCAGAAAACGCATATCGTCCTCCAAGAGTTCGGCGCTAGTTGAACGGGGGCTATCCCCCATGTGTTGAGCAGCTCTCTCGCCACCGCCGGCAATGGTAGCCGGAACCCTGCCTCTAGAATGTCGTGTGACATTGCAATGCATCCGGGCTTCTCCAGCCAGTAAGGCTCCTCCTCCTTCGCGGGAACGATGTCGTACTCCGGCCCGATGCAGTATCGCTCGTGAAGACCGTCGAAGAAGCGGTACTTCATCCGTTGGGGTCCCTCCGGCGCTTCGCCGCTTCTGCCAACGCTAGCCACGGCCTTTCCCTTCTGCGACATCGCTGGAGATGAAGACGATGGAGCAAGAACTACGACTGTATGAAGGAGAAGAAGACGGAGGAGATTGGAAGGGTAGGCGAGCTCTTCGTAATGTATTTTCGAATGCGTGACTTCCCGTTGTCACCCCTACTTTTCCTTATAAGGAAGAGAGGGCACGAAACCCTAGGACCTACGGATGGCGTCACTCCCTCCGGGTGACCGTTCAGGCGTATCACGCAAAACTCCCAGCTCGCCACGATACCCCCTTCATCATGGGCTCTCCTCCGCTTTCGAGGAAATCGTACGAAGCATCAGCGGCAGCCGTCGTTTGGATGTCTGAGGTCACCATCGCATTTAAAGACAAAAAGTGACATTCGAGCAGCCCTCCACCCTAGACTGTCCCGGTTCCCGAGCTCACTCGATGGCGTGGGGGGAAAGTGTGGTGGATATTTCTAGCCACCATCGTGCGCTGGGCCCATCATGGCCCAGCCCGTTTCAGCAGGCAGACGTGGCCCTACCGCAAGGCGCCACGTCTTTTCAGGAACAGCTTCAAGGTCCCGAGCCCGGTCCCTGTATTCGGGTACCAGCGGGACCCAAGAGCCGCCTTCGAGTACCTCATAGCCTATTCGGTCAAAAGCCCTTCCTTCCGAGCAGGGTCTGCTCGGCTTGTGTCAGAAACCTCTTCGGAACGGACAGCACTTCCTCGCATCAGGCATCTAGCAGCAAGCCACGCCTTCGAGCACCAGGTGCCGAGCAACAGGTCTGGCTCACCGAGCAGGCTACCTGCTCGGTACCTTCCGCCTAGGAGAATCCAAGCGGCCCTTCATCCCCTTGCGGCAGTTATAACGGCTACACCACGCGCGCCCCACGATCAAGTGGTGCATTAACTGCAAAGCACCTCAACGCATAACTTCCCCGCTAAGGACGCCAACGGGCGTGCCCTTTACGGCATTGATCAGGGACGTTCCGTCCCTCTCCCTCAGCACTTCTGCCTATAAAAGGCACTGGTAAGCCTCCATGCAGAGGTATGTAACCCAAGGCACACCTCTCTTGCGCAATACTGAACCTTCCTCTTCCAAGCCTTTGAATCCATCTCTAACTTAGGCATCGGAGGGTTCTCCCCGGTTCATCAACCGGGCCCCCCTGATTCCCTTCTAGTTTTGCAGGCACCCGTCCGCTACCGGCGTCCTTCTTCCCTTCTTCCAAGTGTAGTCCCACTTGGCTCCGGCCCAAGCAGGAAATCACCTCCACAGTTATGAGAGCAAATCGTTGTTCTCACTTATCAAATCGATGCGGCGATCAAATCGTTCTACTCACTTAGCGAATCGTTGTGAGATCGAAATCGTTATAACACATAGGAAGTCGATGTGTACTTAGAAAAATTATCTGCTCTGTACTTCAAATGCTACCGTATAAGAAATACTTACATAGTTTCTTGATTTCACCTGATTTATTTCCTGTGACTAAGCTTCAGAAAAACATGTTAGATAATACTTTATTGAAGTTTTGTTAATCACCAAAATAGATATATAATTCATGAAATTATATGGGGATGAACTGATCATCAATGGTTTGGCTATCGGTGTTGCTAGTGAGACCCTTTGGGGTTGAGGTCTCTCTTTAGTTTCGTGTGTTGTTGTTTTTGGGTGGTCCCTACTGAGCCTGTGACTTGTTGAGGCTCACTCCCCTATAGTTCTTTTCAGGGCTTACCGTTGGTATGACTTGCGAAGACGTTGTGGCAGACTTGTACCACCAGGAGTAGGGTTAGTCGTGTTGTGTGAGCTTGTGCTCCCTCGGGGTATGCCCCAGGTAGTTGTACTCTTTTTATTGGACATGTAATAATGTATTGGGACAGTTGTAAATTGTTACATACAGATATGAGCACATGTACTTTCTTGTGTCTTATACTGTTGTGGTTGTCTTTTATATTCCTACTGGACACGTGTACAAGCTATCCCTTGCAAGACTTCGGTCCGTTCGCGGGAGGCAGATCTGGATATGGAGCCTTATTGGACATAGATATCCAGGGCCGTTACACCCTGCATTTTTTAATCCTCGGTTTGTGTCGCGATGCTTATAGACGTCGCATATAGATCGCGACGGCCTGGTAGGCCGCGACCTTGTCGTGACCTATCGACCCATCGCAACCTTAAGGCGACATCTGTAGTGGTCGCGACATCACCCGAACATGCAAACAGTGAATAAAAATTCAATTTTATTCATCTAAATCATCATATACAAGTCCTAATCATGCCTATGATCAATTAATCAGTTTTTCAAGCCCTATCGACCACCTTATACAATTCCTAATCCCTCTCAAGCATGTCCCGAGCCCTGTGTAGTCTCCACCACGGCGTGATCTACACATTGTCGGATCCTTCTCAATGCTTGCAAGTACTCATGGTACACATCCTCATCCTCTGTCACTTCTGCTGAAATGAGGCTCACAGCACACCCCTCCTAGTGTATGATGGCGCTCCTCACGTCCTGCTCATCTTGAACATCATCCATCTTCCTTTCTTGGATAGGCGGGTAGTGAGAGAGGGTTGGTACAACCGTGCGTGCCGCGCCACGCTGAAGGTAGCATCGGTCAGGGTTGTAGAGAACTAGTGCTTCATTGCCAATTAGTCGTAAGTCCAGGCTGACACGCTGAGAGAGGCGGATGATCTTGTTATGGAGGAAGGTCAAGCATGTAAGGCCCTCAAATTTTTGCCATTTTATTTTGTTCATGTGTTGATTAAATGTTGTGTATAGTATTATGTGTAAATATGTAGATGTTATGTACATATTATCTTGGTGTATATATATGTATGTATATGTTAGTTAGTTAATATTGTTCATTGCCTTGTGTATATAGTATTTACATTATAATTATGTAACATGCATGTATGTACTTAGAGTAAACATGGTTTTCTGCATGATTGTATGTTCTGTCCGAAGACCTTGTTGGCGGCAACATCAGTGGATGCCAAGGATAAGTAGACGGCCATATCGATGGACGCTAACTCTGAGTAGGCGGCCATGTATGTTGACGTCTATATGTCTGAAATTCTATGCGCAGCAGGTTCAGACATCCCGGGATTTGCTCGCTCACTGATTGGGGAGATGTCTCCCAACGACTCTCAACTCCCATCAGATCCTGCCCACGCATGCCCCAAGCCTAGACTTATATAGAAACACCCCTTAGCAGCTGGAAGAGACCCCTTTGTCTCTTGGAAAAAAAAACCCTAGAAACCCTAAGTCCCTGTGCGAAACCAGAACTTTGAGCCTTGAGATCTGAAGACTGGTGGCTTCTTTCGACGATCTACTTCGACAAGGAGGAACCCTTGACATCAGGCTACACATCCCCGGCTCTGGTGTGCTGCGAGGATCATCACAGAAGCCAGAGTGGAGGTGTTTTGGAGGCTTCTTGGCTTTGGCCGAGGAGGGCTTCTCCGACCTTGTAATCCGTTTGTAGATTTATTCAAAGGCAAGTACCCATTCCACACTATCCCTACACACGTCTAGTAGGTCTTAGGTATTTTATGGGATTTAATTCGTGTCCTGGAACCCCTACATTCACCTATCTTTGGAGTTCGGTCTGTGTTTTTGCACAGACAGGAACTTAACGGCAAGATATCTTGCCGTTAAGATCTTGAGTTGGCGGCAGACAATGCTGCCGTTAATCTCCTTGAACGGCCAGACTTTGTCGTTTAGTTCTTCAGGACAGAACAGTGAGCTGTTCTTCCTTCTATATCACTATTTTCTAGATTTCCTTCGCATGAGGATATATTGTAAATATTATATGTTATGTAATATAGATAATGGAATGTGTTGTGAGATTGTTATGTAATTCTGCAATTAGTATAAATTGTTAGGTTTATGTGAAATGCATGTTAGATGAGACCTTGAATGTGGCAGAGTTCTGTTCATATGATCCTTGCGAAATTTCAGTGCCATAAAAATTGTTGAGTGATGTGCATGTATGTCAGTCCTGGTTCTGAAAATTTGGGAATTTTCCCATGACCATGCTATTTGTTATAATTTCTGTATGGAAAAATAGGGAGTAGGTGTAGGATGTTTTAAATTTCAGTAAATTGTATGATGCTTGATAAATTCGGGGAAAATTCATGTGATAATATGAATGTTAGATGCAGGTTAGTGAACTGTTAAATCCGACCTTGACACTATGCTTCTATGATAAACTGCTTTATGAATGGCATGTGAATGAGTATTTTAATTTCTGTAAAATCAATGTAGCTCATAAAAATATGAAAATGTGCATGTGTGATCTCAAATCTGCCAACAGCATGTGGTTAAAATTTCGTGTGATTTGGGCAACAGTAGATGAGGTTGTGCAATTTCCATGTGAAATTTAGTTATTAAAGTATGCTTATTGTGGTTATGATTGTTAACGAAATTTCCAACATGATTAGTGTAGATTCCTAAGTGTTAAACTCTATTAACAGTAGCATCATTTTAGGGAAAAACTGAATCATGTGCCAAGTGGCGAAATGTAAGTCATGTGTCTAATTGTGTGAGAACTATGTGTATAATAAACGGGAAAATGTGTAAAATGTGTCGTGTGTGACACTGCTTCCATAGAGGGCTATGAAACTGTACCGTAGAAAAGTCCCCATAGGAAAGTTCAATGTGTTTAGAATCCTATGAGCATTAGGATGAAATTCTGGAGGTGGACAAGTACCGCCGGTTAGGGTGGAGAGGGCTTCTCCCGGTCTGCGCAGTACCAAGATTCGTCACTGTGTTGCCTAGGTGGCGTCTATGTGTTATGTGTATGTGTTATATGTTATGTGTTATGTGTGTCCTTCTAGTGGTGGTTTGGACTGTGTGTCACGGCAATTTAAATGAGAATAATGTGATAGTGTATAAGTGAAAATTTTGTAAGGTGTAAGTGAATATGTGAATGTGTGAAACCAATGTGGTAGCATGTAAAATTATGAAATATGATATGAATGTGTTAGGTCCATGTCAAAACAGCAAGCTTATTGTGTTTAAAAATGTGATATGCATGTGATGGGTATATTATTGTGGAATGAACATAAACCATACACCATGTGTTATGAAATGTGATCTGGTATAAAACAATGTGAACAATGTAAATTGTTACATGAATGTGTTAAATTCATACTAAATCAGCAAGCTACTTATGTATATAATTGTGTCATGTATGTGAGAATGTGTATAGGATCCATGTTAGATATGTCTCTTTCAATATGTGAATTTCCATGCCTAACTTGTTTTCATATTATTGCATGAATGAGATAAGTTTAATTTGAACTAGCATGTAAATGAATGTGTAGAAATCATGTGATAGGTTTACATCTAATGATGATATAGCATGTGTCATGTTGCTCAATGTATATAGATTGCATGCTAAAAGTATTACTTCCATTATGTGTAAAATCCATGCTTAAGTTGCATATATGTTATAGCATGAATGGAATGAGTTTTAATTTGATATAGTATGTTAAGAAAAGGTGTGGGAAGTATGTGATAGGTTTAATACCTGACGTGAGTAGTAACATAAAGCATGTATCATGTCTTTTAGGATTACCAGAACTGCATGCATAGGATGTAGAGATTGCTTGAACCATGATATATGTGCCGTTTGTCTCTTTAGAAATTTCATTGTGAATATGATGTATGTATGGATGGATAATGTGCATGGGTTTACTTGCTGAGTCTATTAGAATCACTCTTGCTTCGGCATACAGGTGCAAGTATCTCCATATCTTAGGAGGAGATTGTTGGGAGCGACTCTGAGCGTGAGGAGGAGCACCATTGTGGAAGAATTTCTTTATTGTACTTTCTTTTCCTAGTATGTAATAAAGGACATTGTGTAATTCAATAGCGGACAATGTAATTTATTTTCAGTTATGAAATGTTTAGTTCACTTTTGTATTATATAGACTGTGGATTTATGATGATGATGGAATAAGATCGTTATATTCAGTCCTTTCTATTCCGTTGTTATATGCTTATATTTGTGTACATCTCAGCCTATTGAACATGTTGGGTAAATGTCCCACTGTAGCGACGTTCATTGTACCAACGTGGGTTGGTATAACCGTACCGGTACAAAGAGGGTCGTTACAAGGCACATCTCGAACTGCTCCACCTGCAGTGTGACCAAGTACAGCCTCCATTCTTTCAAGCCTTTGACCGTTGCTATCTTGCACCATGCCTGGGTGGTCATGTGGAGCGGAGCACCGACAAAGGCCAAGGGGTGATGGACCATGCTAATGCATTTGACAGAAGGATCATCTGTTGCCTTGAAGTTAATATGCATGCCCATCCAACACTCGAGGGTGACCACAGAGCCAAAGAGAGGTCCGTCAGTGGCTGCACAGGAGAGCCTAACATATAAATAACCCAAAACGGCCTGAGAGATGGACATACCTTCCCACACGCTACTGATGATGCCCAGGTTGGCCGCAGACAAAAGATGATCCTGGGTGGAGAAGAGAATGACGCCGCATATGCAGATGGCGGCGGCCTTGGCAATAGCTAAGTAGTTTCCCATCTTCCTCTTGCATTGTGAAGTGATCCACTAGGAGAGGGGGATCAGATGAATGTAGCCTAGGCTGGTCATGGTACTCAAGTCCCAGGTCCTTGTGGTGACCTCGCCGAGGATGGCTTAGGAGTCGACGGGGGCCACGGTGTGAGAGATGAGATGCTCTGCCCCTTTCTTGTCCTTGAGGAGCCCCAACATGAGCTCCAACTCCTCCAGTAGGATGGTGGCTCCAAAGGAAGGGAAGATGAACATGTGTGTTTGAGGATGCCACAGCTCCACAAGCGCGGTGATGCTGTCCCAGATATGCACTATCTTGTGATAATTTTTCACCAACACAAGGATAGTCGTCAGCTTCCACTCGCGCAATAGGTTGATAGACGCTATAGGGAGCGCCTTTATCATGGGCTTCAACCATGGAATCTTAGAATATCGTCTTCCTCCCAGGAGGATATAAAAGAAATAGAGAAGGTTAGTAGAATAAGAAGAAGAAGAAGAAGAGAAGAGAGAAACTTACTTGAACATCTTGCTTAGAGCTTAGATGACCGGGCACGGAGGAGAGGAGTTGGAGCTCTTCATGGGCCATCCTCGCCACTTTTGGACCGCCATAGGGGTTGCAGTTGGCTTGGAGGGAAGAGAAAGACCTCTACATGGCTTGGAGAGAGAGAAAATTAGGAGAGAAGAAGAGAGAGAAGGTGGGCTGCAAATTTGGATCCATGTGCCCCTATTTATAGAGCTCTAGGGGGGGCTAATCCTATCCTAATTCGTCCATAGGTGTTAGAGTAGCACTGGGTTTGGGTTTAGGAGTCTAATAGGTGTTAGGATTAGCCTTAGGATAAGGATAAGGCTCTGATTTAAAGTTTAGTACATAGAACAGTGTCGCGACGCCCCGATCCGATGCGTTAACGTTGCGACCTCCTATGGCGTCGCGACAGTGTCGCGACCTCCAGAGGCGTCATGTTCATACATTTTGTGTTCCCTTGTGTTTGTGCATAGTTTGCTTGTGATGTTGTTGCGTCTGTACATATTTTCTTTACTTTCAGTCAATTACTGATTTGTTTCTTTATCAGAAAACCACAAAAAATCAGAAAATCGCAGAAAAGATGGAGGTTCACAGGTAAGTTCAGGTATGATCTCCTACCCCTATTCCCTTGCATTACTATATGTTACTCTACTTATTATATTATTTCAAGGACCGACTGGTTCTCAACGTTTTCTGAGATCTGAGTTCCCCTTCAACAAAAACAGTGATGATCTAGGTGCACGTTGTTAATCGCTGGATAGGCCGTTAAGTTGGATGAGTTTGGGGATGATGGACTCTGTCTTGCACAGCGGTTGTAGGAAGACTCTCGACCCATTCTTGTCCGGTTTAGCAATATTGTCCTTGATGTATTTTCTATTTTTTTCCTTTCTTTGCATTTGATTTAATGATTTCTTTTCCTTTAGCCCAGCATGCATCATGTAGGATCTTGAGCTATCATGACTCATCATTGACTAATGGTGAGCTTTTGTTGAGTGCCCGACCATTCTTTATGTTCAGAACAAGAAATCATATTCCACTCCGAATTAGAAGGTTTGTCTCCGAGCGAGTTGCTCTTGCCAGTCTGTCAAGAATTTCCCTGTCTAGATTCTCTATCCAATTTCACTCTATTCCTTTTTTATCTGTTTTGGTTGAGGACCACTCCCAGGTCTGAGTCAGAGTACCTGCCTGGCACGCACATGTCCCTCCAAAATGAAACCTGCAGGCCAATCGGCTAGGGTACCTCTCAATAGAGGGGTTGATCGTTCCTTTTTCTTCCCTTTCATCCAGACTTGTGTTTTCCTTGCATTCTACTCGAGCAGCTAACTCGGGGCTTTCAAAAAGATTCCAATTACTTGTTGGTTAGATTGGGTGTCTCTTTACCTTGGCTCCCATCTTTTCAGTCCACTCCATGTCATTTCTGCTTCATCGTCATTTCATGACACCTCCACTGCACTTCCGCTTCGTTGCAAAGTGGAAGCCAAGGAGGGGCAATCTGTAGACACCCGATTCTGGCCCATAAGTTGAACCACATTTCTTGTTCTCTTAATGAGCCCCAAGTTGGTTACTCACCTTGAGCCCATTTGTTAGCCATGTTTTAAGCCCGTTAAAAGCCCAATTCTCAGCTTGTCTCATCCAATCATCATTTTAGAGTCCTTGTGCTTAAATAATCAATTATTTTCCTAAATAATTGATCATAATTCAAAAATAATCGATCATCCCTAACGCGACGGGTCATGGCATCGCGTTTCTTCAGGTCGCGTCCCCCTTGGCCATCGCGATAGCCCATGCATATCCATTTGCATGCCTTCATGGTCGCGACCACCATGGCCGTCGCGACAAGCCTTGTCGCGGCCCTACGACTCATTGCGAAATGATCTGCATGCGCTGGCCTTCGCAACCACCTCCACTTTATCCTCCATGGGCTTTATCTTCATCCACAAGCAACTTCCTAACCCCCCAGCTGCGGTTTGAGGTTCCATCCTACCTTTGAACTCTCTTAGGACTCTTCCCATGAGGCTTTACATGACGTTTTATTAATTTCATGGGTCATTATCACTTATGGATGGGATTTTCTCTCTCCTCTCTATATAAGTGACACTACCCTTTCAGTAGAGGGAGAAGAGCTCATTTTGCCACGAAGTGCTGCCAAAATCTCTCCAGAACTTCCCCTTAGCTCGTGGTTCTCCCATTTCCACTCATTTCCTCATTATCCTCTTTATCAAGCCATGACCTTTCCTTCAAATATGGAGCTTGGTGACTGAGGAGGGGGCTTCCACGTTCTTCCAGGGCTGCTGCACGACCAAGAACATCATCCCACAGCCAGGGAGTCGCCCTTTGGGGCTCTTTCTTCCTTCCTTCTTCTCATTTCTCATGCATGCATGCTATTATTTTTCTTTTAGATAGGGACTTATCTCTTCATTTCCTGTGTTTTTATACAACCCAAGGGGTTTAAACCACCCCCCAGGTTCGTTCCCTCCATGTTTCGTCTTTTTCATTTCATTTTGAATGGTTGCTTCACTTAAATATGGTCCAACAGGGTTTCTCTTGGTTGTTTCGTTGTTTTGGTAAGTACTTAGGCAAGGATAGACGAGGAGCTCTTGCTCTCTAGCCAGCTGGAGGGCAGGAAGAAGGTCCCCCCATCCTTCTTCTGCATTGTAGAGAACGCGTCGGCCACTTGTGTCGCGACAAGGAGAACGCTCCCTGTCGGGGCCTCGCGACAGCGATCGTATCGCGACGGGGAGACCCGTCGCGACATTAGTAAGTGCCCAGTTCTCACTCCTTTTCCTAGCACGTTAGCCTTAGTTTCATTCATATTTTAGGGCAACTTGTTAGGTGGCGATCACATCCATAAATCCATGGTTTAAATATTTAAACATGTTGTGTGTTTCGAGGGGCGCGCAACCTCGTGATTACACCAGAGGGCAGCTATTCTTGAGAGGACTGTATAGGCTAGGCAGTTAGGTAATACAGGTAGTTTTTGGCTTTCATATAAATGTCCAAGTATAAGCAAGGGCAAGGCACCTTCAGGAGGAGCATCTACGTCAGGATTTGGTAAACTGGGGCCATCCGTCTGCCTCCACAACAAGATCATCTGTCTGCCTCAACGCATCAGCCTAGATCTGTGGTTGATAGGGCACGAAGCCCTGGTCCTCTACAACCCACACCGGTGTTGCCTTCAGCTCGGCGTGCCACACACGGTTGTACCAGCTGTCTCCCACTACCCGCCTATTCAAGTGAGGAAGATGGACAATGCACAGGATGAGCGAGATGTGAGGAGCGTCGTTATACACTGGGAGGTGTGTGCTACGGGCCTCATCTCAGCGGAGGTATCGGAGGACGACGACATCTATTAAGAATACCTGCAGGCGCTGAGGAGGATCCGACCAAGAGGAGATCGTGCTGTGGCGGAAGCTGCACAGGCTGGGAGACACACTTGAGTGATTAGGAATTGTATCAGGTGGTAGGTAATATGTGAAAAGATGATTTGATTAATCATTGACATGATTGGAGTTTGTATTTAAGAATTTAGATCAATAAAATTGAACTTCTATTCATTGTTGTGTGTGTCGGGTCCTGTCGCGATGGATACAGACATCGCTTTAATGTCGCAATGGCTACCCAGGTCGTGACCATGTCACGGCCAGGTAGGCCATCGCGACCTTAATGCATCGTCTATAGTGGTCGTGACTCTAACCGAGAGTTCAAAAATGAAGTGGCCCCCTCTTTTCATCTTTCCGCGCTCACACTCACTCTCTCTCCGGCGATCTCTTCTCTCCGTTGACCTTTCTCCGGAGATCTCTCCCTCACTCTCACTTTCCCTCTCTCTCTTGCACTCCTCTACTTTCTCTCTTTCTACTCTCCCTTCTCCTCAGCGATGGAAGGTGGTGGGAACGGTAAGGGGTGCCCTCAAGGAAGCGAGAGGAGGAAGCAGCCGGCGGCGAGGGTGCTCCAGCACTAGGAGGAAAGGGTTCCGGCGACCGAGGAGGTGCCCGAGGTGGAGATGGCGGAGGAGGAGATTCCAGCCATGGACGTGGAAGCGGCGGTGGCTGCCCGAAAGGAGGCCATGAAAAAGGTAGGTCCTCAACGCCCTAAATCTTTTGATTTGATGTGTGGATTGACGTGGAATCCCCAAAGAGGGTGTATGTAGGGCAAGATGCCCAAGAGAAGTGCCGCCAAAGAGGGAGAGCTCCGGTCGGCCAACCGACTGAGAACGCGATGACCCGCCTCGTTGCGACAGGGACTGTCGCGACGGGGTCAGGGGTCGTGACACTGTTGCGACGGTCATGGGCCGCCGTGACCATTTCACGGCCCACCTAAGCATCGTGTTAAGGTTGTGACATATCAGGGCATCGCAATAAGGTCACGACCCATTGGGTCGACGTGACTTCAGCTGAGAACTATTAAATTGCATGATTTCACTTATCGATTGCCTCTTCTTGTGCTTGCAGGGTGAGATGAGGGCCAGGGTCTCCTGGCTACTTGTGATAGCAGTGTATCTGGCGCTCCCGGGGTTCCAGAGGGAGAGGATTGTGGAGATGGGGTTTGGGGAGGTGCTACGGATGGAGAGGATGAGGGCGGATGCCCCTTTGACACAGGCGTTGAGGAGTAGGTGGGACACAGAGGCGACTGCCTTCGTGTTCCCATGGGGTCATATGATCCCCGACCTAGAGGACGTTAGTAGGATCACTGGGTTGAGGGTGTATGGCCGCCCGATTAGTGGGTTCACATATCCATGCTATAGGGAGTTGGCTTAGAGGCTGCTAGGACTGACAGTTGGGCGTAGGTCTTCCTTAGTTCCTAGGGTAGATCTGCACGAGAGCCTGGGTCTGAGGCAGACAAGTCGGGAGGTAGGGGAGACTGCAGATGAGCAGCTGGACAGGCTGGTCAGAGGGTGCAGGGAGACCCTGGCCAATGAGCCCGGGGCTTAAGCGGATTTAGACCTGTGTCGCTTCCTCACCTTCTTCCTTGGCAGATTATTGTTTGCCATGAGGGGTGACGCAGTTCACTACCGTTTCCTGCCTCTATTGAAGGACCTAGACCAGGTAGGGGAGTATGCTTGGGGTGCTACCCTTCTGGCACACCAGTTTGATAGTCTAGGGGCCTCTGACCGGTAGACTGCGATTAGCGGGTTCTTCCCCTTCCTCCAAGTACTTCACTTCCTTTCTCCTGTCTCATTCATGAATTTCAATTTTGCATATATGTGATCTAATCATGTGCTTCTTTTGCAGGTCTGTACCTACCTTCACCTCCCAGGCCTGGGGCGGGGGACGTTGGAGCGACCGGGCCTAGTGCCCTTGGCAAGGCGCTGGGTGCCGTGCCGAGACACACACCCCCTAGAGAAGCAGCTGGCATCTATCCAGGATGCCATTGATGTATACCCTCAGCTTGATGTAAGTACTACCCCTTTTCTAACTTCCAGCTAATTTCCTTAAATATGTTGGATCCTGACAAAATGTGCCCTATGTTGTGCAGGTGGTGTGGCAGCCATATCTGGAGGAGGGAGATGAGGGACAGCCCTGGTTGGAGCAAGCCCGCCCCTACTTTGGTAGGGCGACATGGGTGCTTGCTCTCAACCTGGTGCTTCCTCTCCATCTTCATCTGACTCAACAGGCACTCGGGCTGCGTCAGAGTGCCGTGGAGTTCCCCAGCCGAGGCAGGACACCGAGACCAAGCCGAAGCTTCAGGGGGCTCCATGACACGACCGACTGGCGCTAGAGGGCCCGGGAGCAGATCGCGAATTGAGAGCACCAAGGGCGTTGGGTCACGACCGACGCGCAAACTGACAAGGCGTACCTGTAGTCCTTCACCTTGAAGTATGGGGCGAGGGTCTATAGGGGTGCTCGACAGGTAGACTTCTGAACTTAGGCCTTGTGAAATCTTTGGATTGAATTGGCTCTGACATGATTCTGATGTTTTGCAGGTGGACGTGACCAGGTAGATTACGTCACTCCAGGCCCTGTTGCACTCTGTCGTGTAGGACCGGGACATCTCCAGGAGAGAGGCTGACCAGCTAGTAAGTACCTACTCAGACTTCGGTAAAATACCAGTTTCTTTAGATTAAAGATGTTGACAAGTGTTTCATGTGCAGCGTGCGGAGTTGGGGAAGCTGAGGACGTCACAGGCGGGTGCGTCCTTGTCTCAGGCAGCGGTAGGGGATCACCAGTCTGACCTCGCCGATCAGTTGGTGGGTGCCCTCAGGAGGGCGGAGGCAAAATTGGAGGAGAGGGTAAGTGTGACTCGAACCTGATCACTTTTAATTAAAGATTACATGCTGACATGATTTGATGCAGGTTGTAAAGCTGAGGACCGCCACTCACCAGGAGAGCCATTGGCGTGAGCAGACTAATGCGGCGGGGGTAACAACGGGTCAGTGGCGCCTTCAGGCAGAGACAGCGGTGATGCATGTGGGGGAGCTACCGAGGGCTAGCTACGATGTGGGCGCAGTGGTCTACAGTGGACCAGGCAGAGCTGACCCGGCTGCGTGCTGAGACATCTACACAGCAAATCTGCATCAACAAGCTCAGGAGCCTGGTGACCGCGATTGGCTAGAGCCGGAGTAGGACCAGGAGCGGAGCGAGCGGCGCCCCAGTGAGGCAGTATTTGGCAGGTTCCTCCTGCCGCTGGAGGAATGAGGAGGAGGAGAGGCACCGTGAGGGAGAGATGAGCTCCAGGAGCGTGAGGGGTGGTGGTAATATGCCACCTCCGCCCGAGAGACATGAGGGATCCAGGGAGAGTGGTGGTGGACAGTGAGGAGTTTGTGAGCCACCTCTCCCTTTATCTTGTATATGATGTTCATACTTTGTGGATCTTTTGCTTTTGTGCCAATATTTGAAATGTGCTGATTGGAATGTGATTGACACGAGTGGGAAGTGAAAGAGAGATATTGAGTATTTCGCTACTTTGCTTGAAACATTCTGTCTCTGCACACTGAACAAAATAAGTTAGATCTGCTCTTTGGCTCAGCCCTTCCGTTAAGCAAGGTTTTGACTTTAACTTGATGATAGTCAAGGGGCTGAGCCTTATTAAATAGGCGAAAAATAGAAAGTAACAATGCATGCTAAAAGAACGATATGTACACCTAATTTTTTTTATTATTTTAGAGTTTCTATTTTTTGAATTTTTGGATTTTCTATTTTTTATTTTTGGATTTTCTTTTTTTATTATTATTTTTGGGTTTTCTATTTTTTGGATTTTTGAATTTTCTATAGCAGTAGTACCTACATTTGTGTGATTAGCCAAGAATCTCATCTGCCTTTCCTTGTTGTCAGACATACCCTGAGTGCAGTGTGTGTTTGTTCTTAGCCACCCTTTGCTTGATTGCCCCTAGTTGTTAGTGTTCCTACACAAACCAGGCGAGGAAGCGTTTCGGCCATTAGTGAGGGTAGGAAGACATAGGGGGTAAGATTTGGTGTCGGTTCTTGGGATGCTGGTTCATTGACCGGTTAGGGTGTATCCCATGTAGATTACATCTGTTGTCTAGAAACTTTGTGATCATTGATTTTTTTTGGGGCATGCGTACGATCGGGCTCAAGGGTGTCCTGTGACGGCCCTCATTATACCAGTACGGTTATACCAATCCACGTCGGTATAGCGAGAGTCCTCACAGTGGAACATTTACCCAACAATACTAACAGCTGAGATACACGCGAATATACAACAGAGTAGCGGAAGTAAAAGACAATTGTCTCCATTCATTCATCATCCACATTTAACATACATGAAGTTTGCAATTAACAATAAAGAACTAAAAGTTCACATAATTTAAATTGCTGAAATAAAATACATAATGTCCACACTTATACATCCTTTTCATAATATTTCTAATACAATGTTCAAATTACATACTATGAAATACACAAATCATAAAGAAGCTCCAAAACTAGCTAATCTCCGCGCTCGGAGTCCGTCTCCACTGTCTCCTCCAAAGGTGCCACGTCACCAACTACACCTGTACGCCGAAGCAATGAGTGAGTCCAAAGACTCAGCAAGAAACACTACCCATAACATACACGTATAAGTCATAGCGGTTTCTACATGCACATTTAAATATTTACAAGCATAGCATGCTAGTCATTTTAAAGTTTCAACATATCATGAAAGTTTTACAATTTTATACATGGATCATGCTTTCAGATTTCTAAGAATAAAATTTACCTATCACATGCTCTCTATTCAATTTACTCATGAAACTTTGTCTTTAAAGAACCAGGACATGAGAGCTACCAACATGAACATTGTGCATACATGAAAGAAAACACGACTAGCATGGATCTTACATGTTTTTAAACACATACATAAACGTTTTCACATGCTTTAAGTTGCTGATTTCACATGGTTTCATGGCTGAAAACCTATACATGAGAGCTACAATATTGCGTAAAACATATCATGTGAACAACCCATCATGCCACTTGCATACGTGCTCATCAATTATCCCTAACATGGATTCTAGACATTTTTGCACATATAACCATGATGATAACGACATGAATTCACTGATTTCACATGGTTTCATATTTGTCTCACATGGATTTCAACAACATACTTTCACATTTAGAATTTCACATTTTCTTTACACAAGTTTTCTCTTTCACATGGTTACACTTTGCACATACACATTCACATTGTTCACTTACACATTTACACATGAACACATACACATTACACATTTCACATTACACATTTTAGGTGTCGTGACACATAGTCCAAACCACCAAAGAAGGACATATACACATCACATTACACATAGACGCCATCTAGGCATTCCAATGGCGACTATTGGACTGCACAGACCGGGAGAACAAGTCTCCACCCTAACCAGTGGTACTTGTCCACCTCCAGGATTTTCCCCTAATGCCCTTAGGGTCACTTACACATTGAACTTTCTCAGGGGGACTTTTCCCTGATACAGTTCCACTGCCCTCTGTGGAAGCAATGTCACACTTGGCACAATTTACACATTTTACCAATTTTTTTAAACATGGTTTACACATATCACTTTTCATCTCATTCACTTTCTCACTCACATGCACATCCCTATTTTTCCTAACATGGCACTACAGATTTTAGGAGCTTAACACAGTAATTTCACCATTCAAGTTAGGTTTAAGCACTATCTAATCACATTACGATAACATTCATAGATTTCTATATTTCACATGAAAAATACATAACTCCTTATATACTGATCCAAATGACCTGAAATTTTAACCACATGCTATTTTCGGGTTCTAGATCATACACTCAATTTTTCAGATTTTTTCTGAGCTAAATGGGATTTACAGTAAATAAAACACTTATTTAGCATGCTATTCACAATTTAAGTTAACATGGGGTTTAACACATCATGAAATTTTGCCACTTACTGTTTAAACAGAGGTTACTGTCACATACATGATCTGAGAATACAGAATTTACTCTAAATCATACAATTGTAGATCGATCATCACAAATCATTCTTGCATGCCGTTTTATTTACCGAACCGAGTTTATTGGCAATTTATACAAGCATGGATAATTCATCAAAAACTGAGTACATGTACACTGATCTACTACTCTTCATGATCAGACAAGACTAAGGCATTCAGACTAATCCTAATCATGAAACATGGATTGGCAAGATTTTCAACAATTCATGCTTACACATTCACGGTATAAAATTTCCTACATTCACCATCACACATCACACTCATCCACACACCACAATTGACAATATACATAGAGTATAGGGTTACCATATATCCTCATCACGGAAACCATACCGAAAATAATTGTATAGGAAGGGCAGAACAGATCACTGTTCTGTCCAGAGGAACTAGGCGGCGGTCTCTGGCCGCTGACTCATGGTCAGCGACATGGTCGATGGATGCCAAGCATGATATCGGCGTCCAGGGACCTTGCCGTCCATGCAGGTCTGTGCAGAAACACAGACCCGACCTCTCAAGATTGGGTGAATGTGAGGGTCTAGGACTCGAGGGAAAATGTACAAAAATTGTAAAATCGACCTAGACTCATACGGGGACATCATGGTTAGGTCACTTGCCTTTTAAAAATTGCACCAAGGGATCTAGGGCTCGGTGAAGCTCTCCTTGGGTTGTCCCAAGAAGCTCTTAGAATGCTTGACTCCAGGTTCCTGAGCAAGCTCCAGGGCCTTCCAAGGTCGGGGAGGCCTTCCTTGTCGATTCAGCAACCTCCTTGAAGCAGCAAATCTCAAGATCAATCTTCAGGTTGAGGGATTTTTGGTTTCCAAAGTGGGGTTTTCCTCAGTTTTTTTTCTAGGGTTTTCTTCTCTCTTTTTCTCCTCTTGCAAGGGTGAAGAGAGGGGTGGGAAAGGTAGCTCCGGGTTCAGACTTAAGGAAAAGCCTTTCTCCCACTCTTAGGGTGACTTGACAGCCTTCAGAGCCGTTGGGGACAGCCCCCCCAATGGCTGGCTTTCTTGTTTCAGAAGCTTGCAGCTCTGCTGCGCATGCAGGCCAGAGAGATTGGCGTCCATATCACTGGACGCCCGGATTAGTGTTGGCGTCCATGTCTGGACGCTGACACTTCCTCAACGGCTAGGGGTTGACGCCAAGGTGGCCTTCGGCCAGAACTCTAAAATATGCAGAAATCCATGCATACCATGCTTATATACATGCAATACGTATATGGTATTGTATCCATACTATCACCATTCAATACATGCATTATCTACATCTAATATAAACATATGCACACGTAATTATACTAATCGATACGTACGTAATATGTATATGCATACACAAGCACAAATATACACATGCAAATACGAATAATGCGACGGAAATTCGAGGGCCTTACATGTCCCATGGGGAATTGTGCTGCCACTCTTTGCCGTGCCCCTATTCTTTATTTTGACTCATTTGCTTTTCCATGTTTTCATCATTTCTTTCTTTTGCAAGCTTAATTGACTGTCTCTATTTGAGATTTCATTCACACATGATCTACCCACCTCTCTGTCTCCAAACTTGCGATCCTTCTGCTCCTACGCCTCGTCCGAATAAGAGGAGAATAGACCTTCCCATCCCCTACACATGGGCTAAGCAGGAACACATTTGTCTAAAGGACACTCGACTGTGGGTTGCCGTGTCATGTGTGTTGGCTGAACAAAGGGGGTATTTGACAACCATGAAAGGATAAGAGACTCAAGACTGCTGGTACTCCTTGTAAGATAGTGCCGCTATAGAAACTTTTTTATTAAGGGTAAAATATTTTAAGATACAAACCATTTCACGGGTGAGAGAGCTCCTCACCATCGGCGTTCACTAGCCTATAAGCGTTCACAGGCTACACTTCTTTGACTACATATGGACATTCCCAATTAGCTTGCAATTTGGACCTAGGACCTCCAAGTTTTATGAAAATTCGTTTCAAAATCAAGTCTCCTTCTTGAAATTTGCATTCAATTACTTTCTTTTGAAAAGATCTTGAGAGTCTGTTTTGATATGAAAGACCGTGATCGGCTACGGCCAGACGTCGTTCATCTAAGAGTTCTAGCTGTGTAAGTAATGCCTCTCGATGTTTATCGAGAGTAAGTTCTTTGTCCAACTGTACCCTTAGCAAAGGGATGAGTATCTCATATGGAACTACCGCCTCCATCCCATAAGTAAGTGAAAAGGGAGTTTGCCCCGTGGGCGTGCGAACGGAGGTGCGGTAGGCCCATAGAGCCTCAATCAATTTCTCAGGTCAACCAGCAAATTTGTAAGACTCACAAGTTTTCTTTAAATTTTTCAAAAGTGTTTTATTTTTGGCTTCGGCTTGACCATTGCCCCGTGGATAATACGGAGATGAATGATACAGAGAAATATTGAATTTCTTACATAAGTCATGAAGCTCTTGTGATATGAACTAGGGTCCATTGTCGGTGACGATGCGACTTGGCACTCCAAACCGTGAGATGATGTTCTTCATGATGAATCGGCACACGGTTGAACCTTTGATTTCTACGAATGCTTCAACTTCGGCCCACTTGGTGAAGTACTCAGTAGCAGTGAGGATGAATGATTTTTGTTTGATTTAAGCATTAGGATCACCAAGACGTCCAATAATATCAAAGGCCTACATGGAGAAAGGCCAAGGGCATGATAGTGGATGTAAGGAGGAAGATGGAGCATGGATCTTGTCAGCATGGAGTTGGCATTTGACACACCTACAAACGTAGATGGCACAATCTTCTTCTAAGGTTGGCCAGTAATAGCCCTGCCTAAGGATCTTCTTAGCTAACATCTGGCTATTCACATGCCCTCCACACTCACTGGTGTGGGCTCCTTTCACTATCTTCCAAGCTTCTTCGTCAGGCAAGCATCTAAGGAGCATTCCGTTTAGGGCGCGTCTGTACAACACTTCTCCAACAATGGTGTACCTTAGCACTTCCCTTTAGATGGCTCCCCTATCTTCGAATTCTGCTTCTTCTGGGAAGGTACCGTCCTTACAATATTGCTCAATTTCATGGTACCATGGCATTTCTTCTTCCATTATCTCTCCTAACTCCATAAGCATCACTTCCTTCGCTTCCCTTCTCTCTGCCTTTACAATTAAAGAATGCCTGAGGTTGTCGAACCAAGGATCTTGATTTGATGGTGCTTCTAACCTCTGGATGATGATGGTCTCAGCACTCTGGCTGAGAAGGAAGGAGAGGGATGAGGCCAACGATGCCAAGGCATTAGCCAAGATATTCTGAGAGCGAGGAGTGTGAATATAGATGAGTTTTTTAAATTGCTTAGCTAGAAGTGTGACCAAATATTGATGAGGCTTGAGCTTAGAGTCACGAGTGTGGTAAGTAGAAAGGATTTTCCGAAGGACGAGCTGAGAGTCTCCTATGATCTTGAGTTGACGCGCGCCTAGAAGATAGGTGCGTTTGAGACCGGCTAGGAGAGCTTCTACTCGGAGATGTTGTTGGTGGCAGGGAACTGAAGTTGATATGCCAAGGGGATGGTGATTCCTTCTGGGGTGATCAGAATAGCACCTATGCCCCGTCCGCTAGAATTCAGAGCTCCATCGAAATGAAGCGACCAGAAGGAATCGCAAGAGATGAGTGACAGGTTTTCATTTAGAAACTCTTCTTGGACCGTGTCACTATGAGGAAGAGGAAGATGAACAAGGTGCTCAGCAATAGTATACCCCTTCATAGCCTTTTGGACCACAAAGGTGATGTTGAACTAAGATGGGAAGCTCTGCCAGCGTGCCAATCTGTCGGCTAGGACTGGCTTCTCTAGGAGGTATCTAATGGGATCCATCCTAGAGATCAAACTCACCTGATGGGCTAGGAAGTAGTGCTTCAGTTTCTGCACCACCCACACTAGTACTGCACATGTTTTCTCCATAGCGGTGAGCTTGAGCTCGTTAGGATTGAATAGCCTAGACAAGTAATAGACTACCCTTTCTTTGCCGGTTTCATCGTGTTGTGCAAGGACAGCTCCTTGGGAGTCCTCCATAGTTGACAGATAGAAGATCAGGAGTTTTCCTGGGATAGGAGCCTGCAGTACATGCAGATTCATTAGATAACTCATGAGTTCATCGAAGGCTTCTTGGCACTTAGTATTCCATTCAAACTTTACCCCTCCTTTCAGAAGTTCATAGAAGGGATGACATCTTTAGGAATATTGAGATATAAATCTCCTTATGAACTGCAGTCAACCGATTAAACCTTGAAGTTCATATATGTTCTTAGGAGGAGGCATTTCACCTATTGTCTTGGCCTTATTTGGGTCTATTTCAATCCCCCACTTGCTAACTATAAACCCAAAAAGCTTGCTCGAGTAAACCCCAAATACGCACTTCTTCGGATTCATCTTCAATTGATATTCTCGTATGAGTTGAAACACTTTGGCAAGCACGAAGGAGTGTTCTCTTCTAGTCCGAGACTTCACCACAATATCATCCACGTAAACCTCAACATGAATGTGAATCATATCGTGGAAGATTGCCAACATTTTTTATAAGTGGCACCGGCATTTTCAATCCAAACTGCATATCCACATAGCAATAAGTTCCCTAGGGCGTGGTGAAGGATGTTTTCTCTTGGTCCTCCGGGGCTAGATGGATCTGATTATAACCTGAATAACCATCCATGAATGAAAGAGTTTTGAACCCAGCAGTGTTATCAATCAAAGTCCAAGTGAGGTAATGAGAAATCATCTTTAGGACATGCTCGATTTAAGTCCCGAAAATCTACGCAGATTCGCACTCTTCTGTCCTTCTTCATAAGCAGGACTATGTTGGCCACCCACAGGGGATAGAGTACTACACGGTGAAGAGTTATGTGGAATAACACGATATGGTAATCTAGAAGGGGGGGTTGAATAGATTACGGCAAATTCTAAATTACTGATGGCTTCTTTTCTGTGCTACAGCAATCTTAATGAAACTTGATTAGAATTTGATTGAGATTAAGAAAGCTTGAGTTGATATATTGAGAACAGGGTATCAAACGTGCGTATGAACACCGTGCCTACCAATCATCTATCGCAAAACGCGAACAAACCACAGAACACGATGATTTAAGGTGGTTCGGAGTACACAACTCGTGTATCCTACATCCACCGTCCACACACACACGCAGAAACGACTGCTTATGAGCGAGTTCAACACAACAACTCAACCACACACACGTTGTCTGATGAACCACGATCAGAACAACCACAAATTCGTGAATCAAGCACAAGGGATGCTCGAAACACAACCACACACACACACGATGGAATGGAAATTGTGAAATGGAGAAGAATTTAGAGTTGGGGAACAAATCCAGTTGGAATTCTTCTCATGGATCGTCCAAACGCTCTTCAAACTTCGATTGGATGTAGATTGATCGATGTAGAAGGTTGAATTGATGACGATCCGGCTTCAACTTCGCATGGATGGCGATTCCACAACGATCTGGGCAGAAAGTTGAAGCAGAGCAGCAATTTGGGGCTTTTCCTCTTGGTCCCTTGGAAGCTCTTGGTTGGGAGGCTGCTTTCTGCGAATTTGGCTCCAAAAGGATGCTTATATAGTGTTAGGTAAAGGTGGGGGTCGTGGAGGAAGGAAACACCCAAGTGGGGCCGGATTTGGAAACTCTAAATCTCATGTTTCCGTCGTCTGTCAACAGGTGCACTTGCATCTGTCGACAGGCGCACTCAGGCTGAGAACTGGGTTTCAGAAAATTGAGTTTTTGAGTGTATCTATCGACAGGCAATTTGCATCTGTCGACAGGTGCACTCAGGAATAGAAAACCTGAGTTTTGTCCTGGGTTGACTGTGTGAATCTGTCGACAGGTACATTGCATCTGTCGACAGGTGCACTCAGAGATGCAAACCTGAGTTCTGTCTTGGAATGACTGTGTGAATCTGTCGACAGGTACATTGCATCTGTCGACAGGTGCACCTCTTTGACAGTTTTTTTTGTGCTATTTGCTCATCTCTTCAATGCTCCATCTTTCATGCTTGTGCACCTACATGCAAATACATTGTTAGTGATATACATTGTATGATTTAGCAATGTTTAACTCAATCACTTTCATGGTGTTTTTCATGTTAGTTAGCACATCAATTTTGCATTAAATCAATGTTCAAGGATATTAATGTGATCATCAAAAACATGATATATGGAAAACCCAACACACGGATGAACCTAGCTTGGTGTAGCTTGTCAATCTCCTCTTTCATTTTCAATGCAATATGAGGGTGGAATAATCTCAATTTTTGTTTCACGGCTCTTGCCCTTGGCTTCAAGATTAACCTATGTTCCACCAATGCGGGGTCATTGTCGAACATGTCCTCATATGACCAGGCAAACGAGTCTTTGTATTCCCTCAGCATCTGTATAAGGTCGTCTTCTTCCTCAGGAGGGAGACTGGAAGCTATGGTTAGAAGTCTGGGATCTTCGTCTGTCCCAACATTTACCTCCTTAGTAGGCTCATCTATTGCTGATGTAGGCTCATCAAATCTCCTCATGCCACTACCATACATCTCGACAACGTCCTCTACCTCACTGTCCTCTTCATCCACTGGGTCTTCATCATTCATGATTTCATAAACTCTGAATCTATCATCTAGCCACTTCTCTTCATGTTGAGCTTCCATGTTCAGAACGACTGATTCATGGATGAACTCTTTGACAGCTAGAAGAGTGTCACACCTTTGTGCCAGATCTACAAGAAATCTAAGGGGAATGGTACTGCCCTTGCCCTTCCTAGACGGGGACGGGGACTTACTGGATTCTACCCTTAAACCTAAGCCAGGATAATAACCTAAGGGGCACTTTGGGGGAGAGTCCAGAGGCTTATTGGAAGGGAAAGGAAGGGATGCGACGTAGCCGCAGAGGATCTCCGATGGGTCTGGAGGTAGAAGTAGGCCACCCGAGCTCAGGGTGCCTGAAGCGGAGTTGTGGTGCAGGGGAACAGAAGGCCCCTCACCCAGTGAGTCCATGATGATCAGCACGTGTGTCAGAGAGCGGGGATCGCCACTCCAGTTGAAGAAGAAGGGAAAAGGTGGGGATTTCCACCAAATAAGGAAGGTGAGAGAGTGACGGGGATCGCCGTCAGGAAGCTTGAAAGTGGGGAGAATGGAGACGGAGATCGCCGTCGCAGAGAAGGTGGAAGGAGGAAGGAGACGAGGATTGCCGTCGGGATGAGTGAGAAGAAGAGTGGGGACAGGGATCACCGTCTAAGGGAGAAGAAAAGGAAGAGTGGAGAGGGGATCGCCATCTGAGGAAGAGGAAAAGGAAGAGTAGAGATGGGGATCGCCGTCTAAGAGAGAAGAAAAAGAAGAGTGTTGATGGGGATTGCCATCTGAGTACAAGAATTGCTGTTAGAGGGAGCGAAGGAGGGAAGATGGTGATTGTAGTCCAAAGAAGGAGAAAGGGAAGATGGGGATCGTCATCCGATGAAGGGGAAGGGGAATACGGGGATCGCCGTCTGATGAAGGAGAAGGGTCTTTTTTTTTGTAAATAAAGAAAGCAAGCTAACCTATGAATAAAGACAAACTAACCTACATTTAAAGGCATCGGGAGAAGAAGAAAGCCGCGCCATTGAAAGAGAGAACGAAGTGGGAAGAGGGAATGGTTAACGCTTCGAGAGCGTCGGATGAGAGTTGAAGGATAAGGGGAGGTGAACGAGGAATGAAGGAGAATTTAGAAACAAAAATTGAAAATACATAATGTTTGGGAGGCCAGGAATACCTTGGCCAAAGCTCATCTACAGTGTTGTTTTCATATAGCAGATCAGTTCTCTAATGTCTTCATCATCCCCAAGAAATTATCGCTTGGAGGTGATTGCTGACGGGGGCCCCACCAATTTTGCCACTGTTGGGAGCCAGGTGAGATCGCCATCCAAAAATAGCCGACTAAATGCGATCATTATGTCTTCAAGATTAAACCATTTACGCCACTCTACTTCGGGATCATCTATTTTTCTCCTCTTTTCGGGCCTCAGTGCTTCCAGAGCTTGGTATTTGAGCATCGACGTCATATGGCGAGCAAAATGATGTCCATGGACGTCATAGTCTGTGAGGTCTGCCCCTATCACAATGGTGTCATATCCCGGCTGGACAAGTCCTCTAACAAAGTGATAATATAATGACCACGTGAGTGGTTGCCGGTCTGGCTTCAGTGTAGATGAGAACACGGTCCATGGCTGGACTTCTTCTTTGTAACCAAGACTGTCACGTCCCGAGAATTATGCAGCGAATAATATTTGAATAATTCGAGTCGATATTCTGAGACTTGAACAGTCGGTAAATAAGCCTCTAGCTAGAAAGCACTAAATGTATATCAACGCAACATCATAATAGGGCCCAAATAATGAACTCAATTGAAATTGTATCCGAAGCTCATCTCATTGTTTCAAAGGGAACTATTACAACTCTTTCAAATGTTGACTAACATGACTAAGACTCAAATAAAAGTAAATTACATTTATTCCTCACTTCCTACTACACCAATCTAACTCTCAAAGCAAACTAACTCTAGATAGACACATGTGGTGGAACGCTCATCACTCGGACGCATTCGCATTCTCGACTTGCTCCTCTTCTTGTACTTCATAGTCACTTAGAATGGTTAAAAGTAGGGAATGAGCAAACTAGCACAGTAGGATTTATATCTCAATATGCGGACAATTATATAAGTGATTAGCAATTTAGAACTAGGTAAGCATGATTATCAAGATATGCATGTACGAATAAAACTCATTAAACAAGATACATCAACAAGCTAGATAGATTGAACGTGATAGAGCAAGATCCAGAATGATATAACGAGCGAGATGTTATCAATAGTGTGGCATTCAACAAGCACGCAAGATATCACTTAAATTGCAATAATTGAAGGATGGCCATATCACGTAAGCAAGCAAGCATGAGCACGATCATGTAACACTAATCAAGCACGAAGACACTAATGTACACCAAGGAAAGATCCACCTTTAAATGCACACTAGGACACGTGTATGCAGTTATTGTATCTAGCATTCAACACGCAAGTACTACCAGCGCAGATGCAACTCCAGTAATCATTATACCCCATGGTTAACAGTATATTTATGACTCTCCATCATTGGGGCTAGACTGGAGCCCTTGGACACTCTCCATGCCTGATCAGTATCTCACTATTTTTAAATGTAGATACCCACAGTCATAAACGGCCAATAAGAGTTTCAAGATATAAGCAAGTGTAATGTCATGTTCATGATGATGATGAGAACAAGTAGCAAGTAAGGTGAACATGATTTCATGATAACATTAGTCAAGAGATAATTTCAGCAGCATAACGGGGCAATTTAAGCTTTAGTTATCTCTTTACATTAATGGCTTAAGTTCAATCTTTCAAATCACACTCACGAGAACAAGATGAGAGAGGAAGTGCACGCTATCTCCAGGGAACTTCAATAGTACAACCAACTCGGTCTCCATGAGGGAATCCACGGAGTACGGAGATTTACGGAGGTCTTAAGAGAAAGGTCACTAGACTGCCGATACGAAATGACCAGCAGTGAGTTTCCAATCCCCCAAGAAAGAGCTACCTATATGTGCGAGTGTGTAGTGAAGTACGTGTCTCAATCCATATTCTACCAGTTTAAAACAACACGGAAAGCAAGTAACATGAATGACATGAGATTGAAATATGCATTTAGCTAAACATGGTTTGCAGTATTTTATGATAGCAATTATTCACTTTTAACAAGCTAGGAGAGCAAGATGGCAAATCAATGGGTTGCAAGAATTAAATCATATCATTAAAGGGAAATTAGAATAACATTCATATATTTATGGCTTTTACATGGATTGACCGCTTTTAAGCCACTGAACAGACTTCATGCATTGACCAGAACCAAGACATGCAAACCTTAAACTCTAGATCATGTAAAACAGGTCTCGGGTAGGCCTTTAAATACGCGACGAACATAGTCGTCGCATTTCAGAAGACAGTGTACAGTTGAAACACGAGTAATTTGTAAAGACTCAAATCGTGACGGTCTTCATCGTCGCCTTCATGTTCAAATCACGATGGACCTCTCTGTCGCGTTCATAACTCGACAGGAAGCGTGTTGCCATCACCCTTGAATCATGACGGTTTGCTCCGTCGTGTTCAAGAGATATTTTTGAAATACTAATATAAAAATAATGTGAAATTCATGAGTGGGAAACGGGTCAGAATCGTGACGTGGGTCTACGTCGCGTTCATGCAGACACTGAAAACCATGCTGCACACAGTTTGAGGTGTCAGAATGGTCAATCTAGGTTGAAATCGCGACGTAGGGCACGGTCGCGTTTAGATGAACGCAACGGACTTGTACGTCGTGTTCATGCATGTAAGAACGCGACGTCTGGTCCCGTCGCATTTTGGGTTCTTACCCGAAAACGCAGAAAAACGACACATGATGCATGCAAAGCCTATATCTCCTGATCTAGAGCTCTTGGGACAAAAGTGTAAACATGAAACTTGTTGGAAACATGGAGTAGAAGAGAACTATGGCTTTGGTTTCATGCGATTTGGCCTCGGGATGCATGTGACATCAACATGAACATAAAAAGCCATTAACATGCACGACTTTGGCAAAACACTTAATACTCGATATAAACTAAGTAACAATTGGGGAAAACACATGCACATGAAAGTAGACTTGATGAACTACACATTGGTATATGATATGTTTAGGTTTGGCTCGAGATCACCTACCTTTTGAGTTGATTAAGACCCATCCTCCAGAAAGCCCTCGCTCAGACTGCTTGGAGGAGAACGCTTAATGCTCCTGATTCACTGGATGAAAATTGGGCAAACCAGTGCCATTAGAAACTATACTCAACCCTCTTTCCAGGGGTATAAGCCTTGCACAGTTTGGTTGAGGTTTGACTCACCTTTGGTCGAATCTAAGATGGGCTCTCTGCACAGATCGATGCAGACGCAGCAGGGAAGAAAAGCTCCATTTTAGGGCGTTTCCCTCCACCTCTGGTGCTCAAGAGCTGCTACCCGCGACCCCAACAATAGATAAACTCATCTCCTTGGGTTTCTTGACAAGTATATATGCATCTAGGGTTTTTAGGAGTCCAATTGGGTGTAGGAAGGAAGGGTTGCAGTTTTGGGTTGCCACCTTCCTATTTTTGATGATTTCTCACCCCATTAGAGTGTGTGAGGCTTTAGGCAACCCCATACCATGGCCAGGCATGAATTCGGGTTGCCATGAAAGGCTAATTGCACTAGAATTTGCCCTAATTACCTCTTCTTATTTTCAGCTTAATTAGGGTTACGAATTTCTGGGGTATTTTTTTTGCTCCATTTTATTCTTGGACCAAAAGTTGTCCATTGGCTCGATTCTGATAATGGGTCATCAATACATGATGTTGGAAGTCTCTCCCACATGTTTATTTAATTTATGATCATGTTTGATTTCTATGGTAACGTTTTTCCGACTTTGTTTCCTAATTATGATAATTAGTCACAATGTGACGTACACTTGGCCAATCGGATTTTCCATTGCACGAATTTTTTCGTGGAACATTTAGGAAAAATGTTTGGGGTTGAATTATAATTTTTACGGAATTTTCCGATGTGTTCTTATACATACGATAGTGGTACGTATGTTCTACCATTTCGATAATACAAAAATTATTTATTTCCATTTATTTAAAATTTTAAATCATTGAATTTTTCGGGGTGCTACACCCTCCCCCACTTAGGAGAATTTGATCCCCAAATTCACTCCGATCCTTTGAACTTGCAGGGTGAACCATAGTGAACTACTAGATTATTTCCTCCATCTTCTCCTTCAATCATCTCCCCCACTTAAGAGTGAACTAATATGAAAGACAACATAAGATCAATCTAAAGGTTTAATAATCTTACCTCCATCCAGGAGTTCCGCTCGGATCACGGCATTGAAACGCTCTTGCTGCTTAGGCACAACTTGATTCCTCCCAGCCTGGTCCTTCAGCATGGGATAGTTGGGAATGCAGTGGTGACGACTCCTGCACCGCAGGCAAGCTCCTGCCTTCTTCCAGCACTCTTCTGTTCTGTGTCTCGGCTTATCACAAAATTTACAATTCTCCTTAACTGGTTGTTCTTCCACCTTGACCTTCTTGTTATTATCGATCTCATTAACTCCATTCCTTCTCTTGTTACCGTTGGTCCTTGGGTGTACAGTCCCAGTGGTGTGGGATACTTCATTCTTTATATAAGTTGACTTTGATACATCCTTTCCTCTCATGCCTTCTACCTTAGCCATGGTGTCTTCCACTATCTGGGCTCTTTGGACCATCTCAGTGTATGTTTGTATGTCGTGAGGTCTGAGCTTTTCAATGAACATGGGCCTAAGCCCATCCAGGAATCTATTGGCCTTTAGTCTTTCCGTGCCCACCAGATGTGGGGCATACACTGCCTGGCGAGCAAACTGAGCTTCATACTCAGCCACGGACATGCTCTTTTGCTTCAGTGCGGCAAACTCTATCGCCTTCTTCTCCTTGACTCTCATAGAGAAGTACTTTCCCCATAATATTTCTAGGAATCCAGCCCACTCCAGTTCAGCTACGTTGGGCAGATAAGCCGATGTGGCCTTCCACCATGCCCAGGCATCCTTGGTAAATTGAAAAGTGGCTAGTACCAACTTCTCTCTGTTGGTGCAATTGCATGACTTGGAAAATTTTTCCATCTCTTCCGGCCATTTCTCCGCTTCGTCTGATCAAGGATCTAGAGAAACGAGGAGGGTTCAAAATCCTGAAATACGTGTGGATCCCGACTCTGTTCCTGCAGCTGCAGCCTGATTTCCAGCCTGACTACATTCTATAAGCCCGAGTTAAATCTGGCTATGGTTTTTCTGCATAGCTTTGCCACTATTGCGAGCCATTGCGGTTGAGTGAGATGTTGAGTTAAAATGTTATGATGACTTGTGCTTAAATGTTTTTGATGATGTGTGACATAATTGATGTTTGTCTTGATGTTGGAAACATGATCAAGGACAAAGACATGAAAGAATGATAAATAAAAATGTTTTTATGATAACCTCTGTATTCATTGTATCTCACTTTATAATGTCTTTTAATGTAGGTGTGAATGCACACAAGACAAGCAACAAAAATCAAGTGCAAAAGAATAAGAAATACATTTCAAGTGTTCATCTATCGATAGGCCCCAAGGCATGTGTCGACAGATAGACCATCCAGAACAAACAAGCTACTGGAAACACAATTGGAGCAGTAGCTGTCGACAGATTAAGTGTACCTGTCGACAGATGAAGCCTGCCTGTCGACAGCCAGGGATCGCCTATCGACAGCCCCAGTTTTCCAGCAACAACATGGTTCTGGAAACCAGATTTGAGCAATACCTATCGACAGCTATGATGAGCCTGTCGATAGCCGAAGGTTAAGTCACAACGGATGGTCAGGATATGATCTATATTGTGGTGTTCCCTTGTAACACGATTCTCCATGTTTGGACACCCATATATATAGTTCATATGAAGGTATTTTTGCAGCAAGAAGCCACCATATCAAAACCCTAAGCAAAACCAAGAAGAAGTCTTTCTCTCTCTGCTGCTCTGCTTCAACTCTCCGTCCAGCGCGAGGAAGATCCATCTCACGAGCGGAGTTGAAGTCGCTCCGTCCACGATTCAAGCTTCTCCATCATCCGATCATCATCCATACGAAGCTTGGAGTTCTTCTGGACGACCACCACGAAGAGTTCACATCTAGATTTGTTTCTACATCTCAGAACTCTTCTTCTTTCCATTTTTCACTACTCTGTGTGTGTGGCAGTGGTTTGAGCATCCCTTGTGCTTGATCCACGTGTGTGCGGTTGCTCTAAGTGCGTGTTTGCCTCAAACAACGTGCATGTGTGTGCTTGTAGGGTTGAACTCACTTAATAAGCAGTTTTTCTGTGTGTGTGGTGTGTTGATCAGATCAAGGCTAGAGGATCTGATCTATTGTGGACTTGATCTAGCGTGTGTGTGTGTGTGATTGATTCGTCGTGCTCAAGTATGTGTGTGTTGTACTCATCCTTGAGTAGTGTGTACTCACTATGTGAAGGGTGGACGTAGGAGTCACGTGGTGTGATTTCCGAACCACTTAAAAATCTTTGTGCAATGGTTTGATGTTGTCTCATCGTTAGATGCATGCATAGGGGTTCAATTAAATTCTTAACATTCACACACTAGTTCACATAATCTGATTGTTCAATTGTCTCACACACTTTGTGCACTGAATCACATCAGATCAGTGGGGTTTTTAATTGAGTAGATTCATTATTTCGTAGTAATTTTTAAATTGCTTAAGTTTCCGCTGCAAATTATTCAACCCCCCCTTCTAGCTTTGCCATCACCGAATATCCAATTCTAACAATTGGTATCAGAGCGGGTTTGTATCTGATTCTGATCTGATCTGATTGCTTTTGATTGATCTTTTGGAACATCATTTGATCTGTTTGAGCTGTTTGATTGTTTTTAATCTGACTCGATATTCTTTTGATTGGTCTAATCATCTGAAACATACTCAGAAATATGGTTAAGTTCTCAAGTGTCATAAATAGACCTATGATCATTGAGTTTGATGACAATGTTGATATTATGCAGGACTCCTCTATGAACACAAGCATGATTGGAAAGGAAATCAAAGAAAAATGCTATAGAGTGGGTTTGTATCTGATTCTGATCTAATCTGATTGCTTTTGATTGATCTTCTGGAACATCATTTGATCTGTTTGAGCTGATTGATTGTTTTTAATCTGACATCAATATTCTTTTGATTGGTCTAATCATCTAAAACATACTCAGAAATATGGTTAAGTTCTCAAGTATCATAAATAGACCTATGATCATTGAGTTTGATGACAATGTTGATATTATGCATGACTCCTCTATGAAGACAAGCATGATTGGAAAGGAAATCAAAGAAAATCGCTACATGGCTCATGGTAACTCTAAGGTCCTCCTAGTTTAGACAAATCTGAAGGATCATATCTATCAGAGATGTCAAGAAACTATCAAGGGTCAAGTAAATCTGATTCAGACCTATGTGATAGATCATTGTCTAACTCTGATTCAGAGAATGATATATCCTATGATGAATTGATAGAATGCTATGAGCACTTGTGCAATCAATTTAAGAAGGTGAAATCTCAAAACAAGAAGCTAAAAGAAAAATTGGATAAGAATGAAATGAGAATTGATAATGCTCAAGCATTCTATGAAGAAAATGAAAAATTGAAAAGGAGAATGAAAAATTGGAGAATGAGTCAGAAACAATGAAAACAAGCTTCTAAATTGAAAGAAGATCATGATCAGGTTGAATCTGAAATTTTGATTTGAAAAATGAAAACGAAAAAATTGATTGATCATAATGAGAATCTCAAACTTGATAATGATCAATTGAACAAACAAATCTCCAAAATGGATCATGATCATCAAATAAAAGTAAAATGCAACCAATTGGTTGAGGAAACAATCATCTGAAAAAGAAGATTGAATACTTGTATCATGACAGAGCATCAAATGATGAATGCAACAATTATAAGAAGAAAATTGTTGACTTGGAAAATCAAATTGTTAAAAGTGAAATTGAAAGGAACAAAATTAAAAATGGTCTAGATGTCATGAAAAATCAACTTCAAACTTTAGAAAAAGAAATTGATTCATTAAAAGTTGAAAAAGGAAAATTGACAAGTAAACGTGAAGTGGTTGTAAAACAAAATCAAGAATCTGAAAAGAGGATTTCTGAATTGAACAAAACTGTTGAGAGTTTAAAATCTGCCTTATCTAAGTTTGTTCAAGGAACTCAGAATTTGGATAATCTTCTTGGAATAAAAGTCAATTTTCAAAAGGAGGGTTTAGGATAGGGGTATCAATTGGACCGGGCCAGCCCGGAGGCCCGGCCCGGTATAACATGGGCTTGGGCTTTATTTTACATATTTTTAAATCTCAGCCGGGCCCGGCCCGGCCAAGAATAAATCTGGGCCGATTCGGGCTTTGCATGGCCGACCGCCCGGCCGCTCGCCCCGCGCCCACTCAAGCGCCCACCCGCCAACGTACGGCTCCCACGCCGCCTGCACCCGCGCGCACCCGCCTCGTGCCCCCCCCCCCCCACCGCGCCTCGCTCCCCACGCCCGCGCCGCCGCACTCACTCACGCCCACAGCCTCGCGCCCGAGGTGACACGGCCCTTCGCAACGCCTCGCCCGCGCCCACGCAGCGCTCCCCACAGGAGGGCCGCAGGCCGGACGGGTCTGGCCGGGCTTTAAAGACTAACCCGGGCTGGGCCACTTTCCTGAAACCAGGATTTTCTCTGGCCTGGGCCTATCATCTAGAAATTGGGCTAGACCTGGCCAGACCAAGCCCGATCCGGCCCGGCCCATTGACACCCCTAGTTTAGGATTTAACCCCTTGAACAAAAAGGATCTTGAAAACAAAACAAAGACCTCATTTGTCAATGTTTCTAAGACAAGAATTTGTTTCACCTAAAGAAAAACTTGTTAAGATTCATGTCAGAAAAATGTTCAAAAAAAATGAAATTGAACAAAATGCTGCAAATAGGAAGAATCATGTTTCAATTGAAAACCAGAAAAAGAAAATGAAAAAGAAAATAGGACTCTACAAGGTCTCCACAGCTCCTCCTCAGCCCAGAAAATCCAAGACAATCAACTGCAACTCCATATCTGTCAAGAGCTACCAAAGGGTACCACCTCCTCCTTTTCAACCCCAGGACAATCAAAGGTACTCTAGAGGATCTTAGAGATTCCAACAAATGCACTCATACTATGGTAAGCTCCATGTAATACTCAACTCGTTTGCTTTAATTGCAATA
This sequence comes from Colocasia esculenta, assembly GCA_014218235.1. NCBI lineage: Eukaryota > Viridiplantae > Streptophyta > Magnoliopsida > Alismatales > Araceae > Colocasia > Colocasia esculenta. The sequence continues at coordinate 72,142,175 of CM024757.1, forward strand.
GACCTGGTCACCTTGCCAAATTCTGCTGGAATAAAGGTCAACACTTTCATAAATATGCCAAGTCTGTCCAATGCTTTACATGTCATAAACATGGTCATATCTCTAGAGACTGTTAGCATATAATGATCATCTTGTGCATGTTCCCAAGCCCCATGTTCATACACATGCCCATGTACATAGGAATCAAATCATGCTCATGATGAAATACTCAGAAATTCTATGTACATAAGAACATGATTGCTGGACAAAAGAAGTGTTATGTTCTTTATGCTAAAAGTCCTAAAAACAAAATATTTCATGAAAACATAGATGTATTGAACATGACTAAAGAAGAGTATAGAACTAATGCTGCTCATAGTTCCATTAATGACAGAAATACATCTATCCCAAAAATAAAATCATTTTGGATTCTGAAATCATTGTTAAATCCTAACACTAATGTCATTGCAGGATCCAAGCAAGTGTGGGTCCCAAAACCAGCTTGATCAATAAGCTGAGATGTCTTGCAGCCATACAGTGTAAATGGATTTATGACATTGACTGTGTAAGGCAAGAAATGATTGGAGAACAAAGGTAAAATTTTTGAGACTGTGATTCAAAACTGTTCAGGTAAATTTTCTTTATCACTTCAGATTTGAACTGTTGGAATGGAAATGGATTTTTAATTTTATCTGAGCAATGAAAAATGTGTTTTGATGCTATCCCTAAATGACAATGCCTCTTAACATTGGAATCATATTTGTACTATCATACTTGCTTACTATGTCCATGATTCTGTGTGCATAATAATGAATTGCTTGTCAACTTATCTCAGTTCATACACATGTTAAGGGGAGTAATTTGAAAAAGTACAAAAAAAAATTTAAAATTCATTGAAATTGATCTTTTATGTAGTGACTATTTGGTAATCTCAATGGTGAAATGTGGAAGGACAAGTTAGGCTTGTCTGGAAACTATCATTATGCGTGAGAAATATTCTCCGCCAATATCAATAGTCTTCTACTATATAAAGATTATCAAGAAAAAATTCATAATCTCAAAACTTCAATTGATCATGTTTATACTCTCTTTGTGCAGATTGCTTGACATGAACATGTGTGAATTGCCTGAATGTTCATTTCAATACCATGCATACATTATGGGGGAGTAAGTCAAAAAGAGTTTTTGAGTGAATTGTTTGAGGGACATTCTTTCACATCAATCTTGCCACATGTATCTCTTTAAAAGATTGAATGTTGGTGCTTTCATGCTTATGGATATCTCTTTTGTATGCAACTACTTGGCATGATTGTGCATATCATTGATTGAATTGCTTGAATGATGAGTCATCACATGCACACACTATGGGGGAGTAAGTTAAGGCTGGTTGAGTGAAATGTTTGGGAGATACCCTTTATATTTACTGTGTCATTATTTCTTAAACTCTTGGTCTTCATGTCACTCACTTCAATGCCTCAAAACTGAGTTTTCATGTGCCTGTCGACAGCCAGACCACCAGCTGTCGACAGATCCCCTCTCCCAGAACCACATTTCTTCTGTGCAACAATAGCTATCGACAGCCCCTTCTTCAGCTGTCAATAGATGACCTCTTCCAGAACATCAGTTTGCATGTTTCACAGTAGCTGTCGACAACCCCATCCTTGCTGTCGACAGATGACTATCATGTCTGAATTAATCACCATTCCCTAGCATTTCTTCATGAGAATGTTCATTATCTTTGTGCAAGGAGAGAATTTGGTATTAATATTCATTGCAACCTTTCATACTTCTATATTACCAAAGATATTGGCTTAATCACAATGATTTTGAAATAATATTCTGTGCATGAGTCTAGGTTGTATTATTTAGAACACATTGAACAAATCTAATGGCTTTAACCTAACTCACTTGAATAACTCCCTTGTGGATGATCATTTTTCTGAAATGGATTGGCAAGTAAGAAGGTCTTTGAACTTAATGTTTTTACATTGGCTTTTGACCTTAAATAACCTTTTGACCATGATTTAAGAATTTAAAAAAACAAACAAAAAGGGAGAAAAGCTACCTATTTCTAAATTCAAATAACAATTTAATTGACATGGGATAAAAGCATAGCAATGATAAGCATCTCTCAGTAACTGGGAACATGGGCATCACAAATGTCCGTCTTCGCGTCAAAAAGTCCTTGTATTATCTCTGCACAATGGTATGATGGTCACCTACACTGAGTAACTGGGGGTATGGGCATCACAAATGTCTACCTTCACGTCAAAAGGTGAAAGTGCACCTTATTACCACTTTTCCCACATCCTCTTGATAACATAATTCTATGCAAGAAATAGAGTGCAGCCTCCATGTTTTTAAATCAAGGGAAATATGTTGTTTAGTGTTAATTGCTCATGTGCACATTACTTTCACTTACCAATTGAACACCATCCACCAAGGACCATGTTTTTCTACAACGGTTTTATTCAAAAGGGTTATTTTAAATGCATATGTTTTTTGAACGGTGTATTCTAAATGATCCAACTTAAGATTCCCGGAGTATTATCTCTTAACCATTGTAAAATCTTTATATGTTTTTCCACTAGGGTGTATGACACGTTGCAATGGGTATATACCAGTTCTTAACCTTAAAATACCATTTGAACACTCATTCCCCTTTTATTTCTGTGAAAATCTCTTCCATAACAGGTTTGGCCCCTAGTTGTCGACAGGCGCATGGGCATCTGTCGACAGCCAGTTTTCTGAGCGGTTCAGAAGCCCAATCGGTGCTACTTTTGGCCAGATTTTGTGGGGCCCCCTTCTTTCAAACTTCTTTTAAATACATCTAAAGGGGGGAACACAACTCTTCACCCTCTCACCTTCCTCCAAAAGGTGCTCTCATCCCTCTCTCAACCCTAAACCCCTCTCTCCAGGGCGCCAACACCCAGAATCCTATCCTTCTTGTCTCTTCTTCCTCCTATCTTCCTCCTATTTCAGAATCCTATCTCCCTCGTGCATCTCCTTCTCCATGGCTCCCAAGGGCAAACATCTTGCCTCTTGTCGGCGTCCCATCCCGCCCGAAGTCGGGGAAGGCTCAGGGGCACCTGCCGAGCGCCGGAGCAAACACCGGGACGATCGTCTGCCAGAGCTCATTGTTCCCCCGAATTTGCAACTCACTCGGGTATGGGGATCCTTCACCAAATTTGTCCAGCCACGGTATGTGGATTTCGTGTCCCTTGAAGACATGTTCCCACGTCTGCAACCCATGTTTGACACCCAGGGCTGAACGGTGTTTCTCTATTCTCACAAGCGCTATTCCCCGACCGCTGTCACCGAGTTTTTCAACAATATGGGGATGACCGCTCATAGGGAGTTATACACCATGGTGAAAGGTACCTCCTTCCAGGTCACACCTAATCTTTTCAGCCGTGCTTTCCAAATTTCCAACTCCAGGGCTGATGTGTCTGTCTACCATCCCCCTGCCTCGGAATACTATACTCTCATCACCCAACAACTCTATGATACTACCAAGGACCATGTCAAGATCAATGCAAACTCCTTCCCTCCTCTTAACCATCTCATCTATCACATTTTCACCACACTTGTTGCTCCTAAAGATGGAAGTAGGGAGCTCGTGACTGAAGTACACAAGTCCATCTTCTTCTTCTTTCTCAAGGCTGAGCAAATAAACCTTCCTCAACTTATGGTAGACCTCATCAAACAATGTTTCACTAACCCCAAGAGGTCTATGCCTTATGCCTGCCCCATTACCTCACTCTTATCCTTCATTGGCATTCCCATTTCTGATGATGATTGTATCCATCTCAAGTCCCGTAGTGCCTTCGATCTCACTGCGGCCCATAGAATGGGTTACAAGCTAGTTGATGGAAGAGTCACCAGGACTCTCAAGGGTAAGGAGTAGGATGTTGAAGAAGAATCGGCTGATGATGAGGATAATGATGACGACTCTCATCTAGAGCCCATGGATGCTCAGGGAAGTGATGCAGATGCTCCTGAAGAACAAGTTCCACTGGCTGAAGTACCATCTCTTCGGGATTTCCTCGCCGGTCAGATGGCCCAGATGCAACAACTCTTCACTACTGGCTTTGATCAACTCAACGCCCGCATGGACACTTTTGATGCTTCCCACGCCAACATTCAGCAGTAGCTTGAAACCCTCTCTAAGGAGTTTCATGACTTTCATCATCCCACTGCTCCTGGGAATGACGTGCTTAGAGTGTCTAGGGTCGAGTTTGGGCTCATGTAGTTCTTTTCACTTGTCTTGAGTCATGAGTCTGTTAGCTATGTCATTTCTTTCCCTTTCTCTTTTGCTTTTGTTGTGTCATATACTGGATACATTTTGAACTGTGTAATTCTCACTCCAATCAATGAAATCACAGTTATTTGCTTATTTTTATCCATGTGTGCATGATTTATCTTTTTGAATGTTGTCAAAAGGGGGAGAAACATCAATTGTAATTTTGTCATCATCAAAAAGGGGGAGAATGTTAAGTTAAAATGTGTATGATGACTTGTGCTTAAATATTTTTGATGATGTGTGCCATAATTGATGTTGTCTTGATGTTGGAAACATGATATCAATGGACAAAGACATGAAAGAAATGATAAAGTGAAAATTGTTTTTATGATCACCTATGTATTCATTGTATCTCACTTATAATGTCTTTTAATGTAGGTGTGAATGCACACAATACAAGCAACAAAAATCAAGTGCAAAAGAACAAGAAATACATTTCAAGTGTTCATCTGTCGACAGGCCCCAAGGCATGTGTTGACAGATAGACCATCCAGAACAAACAAGCTACTGGAAACACAATTGGAGCAGTAGCTGTCGACAGATTAAGTGTACCTGTTGACAGATGAAGCTTGCCTGTCGACAACCCCAGTTTTCCAACAACAACATGGTTCTAGAAACCAGATTGAGCAGTACCCATCGACAGCTATGATGAGCCTGTCGACAGCCGAAGGTTAAGTCACAACGGATGCTCAGGATATGATCTATATTGTGGTGTTCCCTTGTAACACGACTCTCCATGTTTGGACACCGATATATATAGATCATATGAAGATATTTTCGCAGCAAGAAGCCACCATATCAAAACCCTAAGCAAAACCAAGAAGAAGGCTTTCTCTCTCTTTTGCTCTGCTTCAACTCTCCGTCTAGCGTGAGGAAGATCCATCTCACGAGCAGAGTTGAAGTCGGTTCGTTCACGATTCAAGCTTCTCCATCATCTGATCATCATCCATACGAAGCTTGGAGTTCTTCTGGACGACCACCATGAAGAGTTCACATCTGGATTTGTTTCTACATCTCAGAACTCTTCTTCTTTCCACTTTTCACTACTCTGTGTGTGTGGCAGTGGTTTGAGCGTCCCTTGTGATTGATCCACGTGTGTGAAGTTGCTCTGAGTGCGTGTTTGCCTCAGACAACGTGCGTGTGTGTGATTGTAGGGTTGAACTCGCTTAATAAGCAATTTTTCTGTGTGCGTGGTGTGTTGATCAGATCAAGGCTAGAGGATCTGATCTATTGTGGACTTGATCTATCATGTGTGTGTGATTGAGTTGTCGTCCTCAAGTGTGTGTGTGTTGTACTCATCCTTGAGTAGTGTGTCCTCACTGTGTGAGGGGTGGATGTAGGAGTCACGTGGTGTGATTTCCGAACCATCTAAAAATCTCTGTGTAATGGTTTGATATTGTCTCATCGTTAGATGCATGCATAGGGGTTCGATTAAATTCTTAACATTCACACACTAGTTCACATAATCTGATTATTCAATTGTCTCACACACTTTGTGCACTGAATCACATCAGATCAGTGGGGTTTTTAATTGAGTAGATTCATTATTTCGAAGTAATTTTTAAATTGCTTAAGTTTCCATTGCAAATCTATTCAACCCCCCCTTCTAGCTTTGCCATCACCGAATATCCGATCCTAACATGAGAGAGTTATGAGGTTCCTGAGAAAAGGATAGAAACCAATTAATGTCTCTAGATACATCATGAGGGCTAATGGGTAGGAGTGTTTTGTTCATTCTAACATATTCCTCGTCTTTACCCATTCTCACCAGGTATTATGTGTATGATCCATGACGTAAGTTCTAGTGTCACTTATACCTAGAACTTAAATATTCTATTGTTTCCTAGGCTCTGATACCACTAAACTATCACGTCCCGAGAATTACGCAGTGGATAATAATTCAAATAATTCGAGTCGATATTCCGAGACTTGAACAGTCGAAAAATAAGCCTCTAGCTAGCAAGCACTAAATGTATATCAACGCAACATCATAATAGGGCCCAAATAATGAACTCAATTGAAATTGTATTCGAATCTCATCTCATTGTGGGAACTATTACAACTCCTTCAAATGTTGACTAACAGGACTAAGACTCAAATAAAAGTAAATTACATTTATTCCTCACTTCCTACTACACCAATCTAACTCTCAAAGCAAACTAACTCTAGATACACACATGTGGTGGAACGCTCATCACTCGGACGCATTCCCATCCTCGACTTGCTCCTCTTCTTATACTTCATAGTTACCTAGAATGGTTAAAAGTAGGAAATGAGAAAACTAGCCCAGTAGGATTTATATCTCAATGTGCGGGCAATGATATAAGTGATTAGCAATTTAGAACTAGGTAAGCTTGATTATCAAGATATGCATGTACGAATAAAACTCATTAAACACGATACATGAACAAGCTAGATAGATTGAACGTGATAGAGCAAGATCTAGAATGATATAACGAGCAAGATGTTATCAATAGTGTGGCATATAACAAGCACGCAAGATATCACTTAAATTGCAATAATTACAGGATGGCCATATCACGCAAGCAAGCAAGCAAGCACGAGCACGATCATGTAACACTAATCAAGCACGAAGACACTAATGTACACCAAGGAAAGATCCACCTTGAAATGCACACTAGGACATATGTACATGGTTATTGTATCTAGCATTCAACATGTAAGTACTCCCAGCGCAGACGCAACGCCAGTAATCATTATACCACATGGTTAACAGTATATTTATGACTCTCCGTCATTGGGGCTAGACTAGAGCCCTTGGACACTCTCCATCCCCGATCAGCATCTCACTATTTTTAAATGTAGATACCCACAGTCATAAATGACCAATAAGAGTTTCAATATATAAGCAACTGTAATGTCATGTTCACGATGATGATGAGAACAAGTAGCAAGTAAGGTGAACATGATTTCATGATAACATTAGTCAAGAGATAATTTCGGCAGCATAACGGCGCAATTTAAGCTTTAGTTATCTCTTTACATTAATGGCTTAAGTTCAATCTTTCAAATCACACTCACGAGAACAAGATGAGAGAGGAAGTGCACGTTATCTAGGGAACTTCAATGGTACAACCAACTCGGTCTCCATGAGGGAATCCACAGAGTACAAAGATTTAAGGAGGTCTTAAGAGAAAGGTCACTAGACTGCCGATACGGAATGACCAGCAGTGAGTTTCCAATCCCCCAAGAAAGGGCTACCTATATGTGCGAGTGTGTAGTGAAGTATGTGCCTCAATCCACATTCCACCGGTTTAAAACAACACGGAAAGCAAGTAACATGAATGACATGAGATTGAAATATGCATTTAGCTAAACATGGTTTGCAGTATTTTATGATAGCAATTATTCACTTTTAACAAGCTAGGAGAGCAAGATGGCAAATCAATGGGTTGCAAGAATTAAATCATATCATTAAAGGGCAATTAGAATAACATTTATATAGTTATGGCTTTTACATGGATTGACCGCTTTTAAGCCACTGAACAGACTTCATGCATTGACCAGAACCAATTCAAACCTTAAACTCTAGATCATGTAAAATAGGACTCGGGTAGGCCTTTAAATACGTGACAGACACAGTCATCGCATTTCAGAAGATAGTGTACAGTTGAAACACGAGTAATCTGTAAAGACTCAAATCGCAACGGTCTTGACCGTCACCTTCATGTTCAAATCTCGACGGACCTCTCTGTAGCGTTCATAACGCGACAAGAAGTGTGTCGCCATCACCCTTGAATCACGACTATTTGCTCCGTCGCGTTCAAGAGATATTTTTGAAATACTAATATAAAAATAACGTGAAATTCATGAGCGGGAAACGGGTTAGAATCGCAACGTGGGTCTACGTCGCGTTCATGCAGACACTGAAAACCATGCTGCGCATAGTTTAAGGTGTCAGAACGGTCAATCGGGGTCGAAATCACGATGTAGGGCATGGTCGTGTTTTAGATGAACGCAACGACTTGTACGTCGTGTAAGAACGCGACGTCTAGTCCTGTCACGTTTTGGGTTCTTACCCAAAAACGCAAAAAAATGACACACGATGCATGCAATGCTTATATCTCCTGATCTAGGGCTCTTGAGACAAAAGTGTAAACATGAAACTTGTTGGAAACATGGAGTAGAAGAGAAATATGGCTTTGATTTCATGCGATTTGGCCTCGGGATGTGTGAGAAATCAACATGAACATAAAAAGTCATTAACATGCGCGACTTTGGAAAAACGCTTAATACTCGATGTAAACTCAGTAACAATTGGGAAAATGCATGCACATGAAAATAGACTTGATAAAATACACATTGGTATATGATATGTTTAGGTTTGGCCCGAGATCACCTACTTTTTGAGTTGATTAAGACCCATCCTCCAGAAAGCCCTCGCTCAGACCACTTGGAGGAGAATGCTTAATGCTCTCTATTCACTGGATGAAAATTGGGCAAACTAGTGCCATTAGAAACTAGACTCAACCCTCTTTCCAGGGGTATAAGCCTTGCATGGTTTGGTTGAGGTTTGACTCACCTTTGGTCGAACCTAAGATGGGCTCTCTGCAAAGATCGATGCAGACGCAGTAGGGAAGAAAAGCTCCATTTTGGGGCATTTCCCTCCACCTCTGGCACTCAAGAGCTGCTACCCACGACCCCAACAATAGGTAAACTCGTCCCCTAGGTTTTCTTGGCAAGTACATATGCATCTAGGGTTTTTAGGAGTCCAATTGGGTGTCGGAAGGAAGGGTTGCGGTTTTGGGTTACCACCTTCCTATTTTTGATGATTTCTCACCCCATTAGAGTGTGTGAGGCTTTAGGCAACCCCATACCATGGCTAGGCACGAATTTGGGTTGCCATGAAAGGCTAATTGCACTAGGATTTGCTCTAATTACCTCTTCCTATTTTCTGCTCAATTAAGGTTACGAATTTCTGGGGTATTTTCTTGCTCCATTTTATTCTTGGGCCAAAAGTTGTCTATTGGCCCGATTCCGATAATGGGTCATCAATACATGATGTTGGAAGTCTCTCCCATATGTTTATTTAATTTATGATCATGTTATATTTTCATAGTAACATTTTTCCGACTTTGTTTCCTAATTAGGATAATTAGTCACATGTGACGTACACTTGGCCAATCAGATTTTTCGTTGCACAAATTTCTTCGTAGAACATTTAGGAAAAATGTTTGGGGTTGAATTATAATTTTTACGAAATTTTCCGATGTGTTCTTGTACATATGATAGTGGTATGTATGTTCTACCATTTCAATAATATGAAAATTATTTATTTCCATTTATTTAAAAATTTAAATCATTGAATTTTCCAGAGTGCTACAAAGATTGTGTCTGGTGATCTGTCTGGAGCTGGAGATGATCTGGGTCCTTCCTTGGAGCTGAGCTCCAAGCCCTTTCCCTGGTTGATAGCTGATCTTGAACATAATATTCCAACCTTTCTTGTCTGACAGTGTGGCCCTCTTGGAAGCCGCCACAGATGCAGACACTATTTGGCGACTGGAAGAGAAAGTATATGCCCATGGGTAGTTCACATCGAGCACAGAGATAATGGGTTTGTTAGAGGGCCAGACTGCTGGCATGATCTGCTCAATGGCTTCAACTGTATGTGTGGTGGCCTCACTCTTAACTTTGACAATCCATCCTTGGAAGGGGAATTTCAAACATTGATGGGCTGTAGAGGAGACTACCCCTAGTGCCTCAATCCATGGTCAGCCAAGAATAGCTTTGAAAGTAGAATCAATGTCAAGCACATAAAAGTCTACGGTCATCACAAGCGGCCCCAATTCTGCTTGTAGAGAGACTACACCATGGCAGGGTCGCCTGGAGTTATCATAAGCCGCAATAGTGGTAGGAGTTGGCTGCAAGCGGCGCTCGGATATGTTGCATGACCAAAGAGTGCTGAGAGAGCACACATTTATTGATGCTTCAGTGTCAACTAGGGCGGCGTCGATGGCCACTTTATTTATTATCAATGTCACACACAGAGGCATTCTCCTTGCCTCGGGAGGAGCTAGCTCACTGTCGAAAAATGTTATCATCGGCCCTCTGGTAACAATCGATAGAACCGATGGCAATGTCTTTAGGGGTCATGTCCTCACTAACCATGACCCTTTGAAGAAAAGTCTTCAAAGCATCCTGATGGGCCTGAGACCTCTTGATCAGTTCAAGGATAGAAATTTTGGCAAGAGTCTGGTCCAAATGCTTCAGGATATCATATTGGGTGCCTAGGGCCAAGTTTGCCTCTTCGACGTCCTGCTGTTGTTGTTGGTTGTTGGAGTTGGAGTTGTGGGTCGGCTAACCCAGCATAGACACGGATGCATTGAGATATATCCGGTGAAACATTTGTCTGCTCCGTAGGATGAGGTTGTGTTGAAGTGGAGGTGCAGTGGTGTTGATGATGGATGGGTTGGCTATTATTGGCGCTAGCGTGGGGGAAAGTGGGATGTTGTTGGGTGATGGATTGATGGGTGGTATGATGGGAGTGTTGCATAGGGTGAGGTGATTGTGGCAATTGTGGGTGTGGTGGAGGTGATGGTGATATGGGAAATAGACAATAATTGGCCTACTTCATGTTCATCATCGTAGGCCCAAGCGGCGGCTGGTGGTGGATGGTGGACAACGAGGTTAACTTGAGCGAGTGGTGGAGGTGGTGGAGCAGGTTGTGGGTTTGGAGTGGGCTGATGTTGTGGCATAGGATTTCGGACTATGTCGAGATCATGAGCTGGTTTTCGTGGCTGTTGTGGTTGTTGTGGTTTCTTGAACTGCTACTGCTGTGGTGGTGGCTATTGTCTCCTCTGCTGCTGCTGCTGTTGTCTCTGCCCCTACTGATCCCTCAAGGTCTGGATTAACCTCTTCATCTCTGCCCAATCAATTTGTTGCTGCTCATGAAGATCATATATCATGTCCCTGAATTGAAAGCAGTTTGATACATTGTGCCCTGGATGGCGGTGATATACGTAATACTTGGTCTGATCCACTGCCATGTTCCAGTTAGCCTTTTCCGGAGGAAGTCTAACGGCATTGAGAGACATGAGGGCTGCAAAGATGTCAGATAGGCTCTCGGGAAGAGGAGGGTACTGAGCTCTTTTGGGACCATTGGGTTTCCTAGGAGCATAGCCATTTTGTGGTGGGGGGACTTGGTTATATTGGTGTTGCTTCTGTTGAGGGTTTTGAGCTTGAGGAGGCGATGGTCTGTTGTTCCACGGTTGCTGAGGAGGTGGGTTATAAGGACTCCTACCTACCAGGCCTTGGGGGTTGTTGATGGCACCTACTTGTTCATTGGTTTGTACCCCTTCAGTGACAGGACCCTGTGGTTTCTTGGAGTAGCGAGACTTTGGATTTTCGAACATGGAGTGGATAAGCGAGTTCTTGAGTTGGGTTTGAATGAAACGGGCTTGACTATAGAGTTGGTGCATGGTGGTGATACCATTCATAGCCAAGATGGATCGGTAGGTAGGTGTGGCATTGGCAATCAAAAGCTTGACCTTCTCCTCCTCCGGCATAGGGCAGCAGACCTTCGCAGCTAGAGCGCGCCATCAGTCGACATAGACTGTAAATTCTTTATCGACTTTCATCTTCTCGGCCACCAGATCTACAAATGAGTATTCGGGTCCGACCCGGTCTTAGAATTGCTGTAAGAATCTTTCTTGTACAATTTGGAAGTCCTCAGCTTCCTCCGATGGTAGAGAGTAGAACCACTCGAGGGCCGGTCCATCTAGAGACTTCCTGAATAGATACTCCATGAGGTGGCGATCATACTTGTGTTGAGTTGATTCATATACAAAATCTTTGATATGTACATAAGGGTCACCTACCCCAGAGTATCGCTTGTAGACTGGGAGCTCTGATTGGGGTGGAACCCGGAGATGTTGGAAAGAGGGGAGAGGGATGTCGGCAACGTTCTGGGGGTCCAGTTGCCTTCTTAGATAGTGTAGCTCTCTTTTTAGAGACGTCCATTCCGCAAGAAAGTCAGAAGGGGACGAGATGTGGTGAGCAGGTACAAGGGAGTGCAACTGCTCCAAAGAATATGACCTCTCATGAGGAAAAGCATTGTGTTCGGCCTGATAGTATGAAGAAAGTGGAGGAGACTTGGGCCGAACCTCCCATATCGGAAGGTAGCTAGGCTCGGAGAAATGGATAGCCCACGGACGAAGAGGAGTGGGATCAACCACGGTAGAGGGTGCACGTGGTGCAGAAGCAATGGGTGCGGAGGAGGTCACCTGTTGGGCGGAGACATGAGAGGGCGGAGAGAGGGGGTGCTTGCCTTTTGCAGCCGCCATGAACTCCCAAACTTGGGCCAGGCTCAAGTGCGGGAGGAGTTGACTAAATTGGGCATGTGAGTCTTCTGCCTCAGAAGGAGAAGGGGAGCGAGACCGATCATCGACAGTTGTGGGGGGCTGGATTTGCCCGATGAGGGTGGCAACAAGTTGTTGGGCCATGTCCTCAAGAAGCCCAATGGGCAAAGAATCACCCGATGAGGATGCAGAAATGGTCCATACTGAAAAGAGGATTATGATATAATACAATAGTTTGGGGAGACTGACTCGATAGACCTAGACACTGACGCATACACTACCCCTAAACAATTAGGGGAGATGACAAGACCACAAGCAAACCCTAGACTCTAACACACAAGAATGGACAGTGAGATAAGAGGGGGTATCTCAAACAAACACCCAAGTTGACATGATTATCGTTAACATTTTAGGTTTTACACTTAGCCTTTTAATGGATCAATTAAAGAAATGGCACTCAGCTAGATAGGAACCCTAATAGGTTTGTACTCAAGTACTCCGATGTGACTAAGGGGGAAACACACAATTCACGTGCAAACGACCTGAACTATGGGGCAACGGGTACAACCAGCCCGCCAACCGCAACGTGCGTACGGCCATGGGGACTTACGGAGGCCCTCGGTAGTAGGCCCTGGTCAGCCCACGCGTGCTCGCAGGTGAGAGGGTCTCCACTACTAAGGAGGAGTCCTATCTACACGAAAATAGTGTTTACATGAACCTATGTGCACCGTGGCGCATGCAAATTCTTTCTTAAACTAACAAACAGTAGCTAAAAGGTCTCTGTTGAGATTGCGACAACCAGGTCCACCGCGACCTTATCGTGGCCGAGGGATTGATCGTGATAATCTCGGGTTGCAAAAACTCACAGCTACATGCAAACAGCCAGCAAATAGACTATCCTAAAGCGCAATATAGCATGGAATAAAGTAAACAGAAGATGAAGACTCCCTAAACACACAAAAACTGAGGCATGGAATGCAAAATAGTAACAACCAATGCATACTTGTTAATGCGTCCTCCACTCCCGGCGCGACAAGGTCACGTCTGCCTGATATGTCGCGACAACACCAGAAAATGAAAAGAAAACCCGAGCCCTAGCAGGGTTCTAACACAGAGAATCGTAGATATACATGATGGAAAAACATGGAGATGACATAAGAAAGCTTTTAAAAGAAGATCAAGATGGAAGACAGGAAGGAGAACGTGTAGCTGAGGTCACATCCACCTTCATGTACGTGATAAGGTCACGATCGCATGATCTAATGTGATATTAATAGAGGACAGAAAGACAACAAAACAAGGAAACAACCCTAACAGAATTCTACTAGACAAACAAACACACAAACATGGCAGGTAAGCAAACAAGACAGACGAGGCTAGCAGTGGAGGTCCTACCGTGATCACCAAAAGGTGTAATCACGAAGTTACGCACCCCTCAAAACACATGACAAGATGTCACACCATGGTATAAGGAATGTGATCACCAAGCGAAGTCTAAAGGCTAACGTGCTAGGAAAGGGAAACGAGAAGGGCCACTTACTGTTGTCGCGACGGGGCCTCGCGATATGAAGCTTGTCGCGACTCCCCGACCGGTCGCATTCTTGATGTCGCGACGGGGGTCCCTGTTGCCTTCTCAGCACTGCGGGAGATGGATGGGGGGACCTCCTTCCCATCCTCCGGCCGGCCAGAGGGTGAGAACCCCTCGTCTGCTCTTGCTGTGGAACCTGCCAAAACAACAAAACAAAAGAAAGAAACCCTGTTAGACCATATTTAAGTGAAGTATCTACTCAAAATGAAAAGAAAGAAGGGAAGCATGGAGGGAACGAACCTAGGGGTGTTTTGGAAACCCCTAGGGTTGTGGAAAATGTGGGAATGTGAATGTGCCACTATTTAAAAGAAAATAACAACATGCATGAGAAGGAGAATGAGAGGGAAAGAGGAAGAAAATGCCCTAAAAAGGGGTGATTCCCTAGCTAAGATGATGCTCCTTGGGTCGTGCAACAGCCCTTGAAGGTGTGGAAGTCACCCTCCTAGCTGCCAAGCTCCATGAATAAAGAGAATGATGTGACTTGATGAAGATGATAATGCAAAAATGGGAGGAAATGGGGTGGCTACGAGCTAAGGGGAAGCTCTGGTGGGATTTCGGCAGCATTTTGTTGTAGCTCCGGGGACTTACCTCGTTCTGAAGGGGAGGGGCCACTTATATAGAGAGGAGAGAGAGTATCATGTCCTTAAGTGATAATGACCCATGAAAATGGTGCAAAAGGCAAGTAAATCGCATGGGAAGAGTCCTAGGAGGGTTCCAAGGTGAGGTGGAACCTCAAACCATGGTTGGGGTCGTTCTAAGGCTGTTAGAGATGAAGATAGACCCCAAGGTGGATAGAGAGGAGGTGGTTGCGGAGCTAGCGCATGCAGGACGATGTCGCGATGGATCATAGGGACGCGACATGGCTAGTCGCGACGATCAAGGTGGTCGCGACACTAAAGGTACGTGAATGGATATGCATGGGCTGTCGTGATGGCTAGAGTAGACGCGACCAGGATACTAACGCGATGCCACAACCTGTCACATTAAAGATAAATCGGTCATTTATGAATTATAATCGATCAATTGACAGAAATGCAACCCCCAAGGTCGTCGTGTTAAGGTCTGAAGGCTGAAACCTTAGGACAAGGACTCTTGAAGTGATAATTGGACGAGATAAGCTGAGAATTAGGCTTAAATGGGATCAAAACGAGGCTAATCAATGGGCTCAAGGTGAGTGACCAACTTGGGGCTCATTAAGAAAATAAGAAATATGGTTGAACTCATAAGCCAGAATTGGGTGTCTATAATGACTGCCTTGTGATATATCCCATAGAAGAGTAATCAACATGACAGTAACCTAAGTATCTTGTACATATTAAAAGTGGTAAGAATGTGAAGATTATTCTAATAACTCCTAATTACTTAATTTCTATTCCCTCTATGGTTCAACTGACAACTTTGAATATGCCTGCCTTGAATTTGAAACCAAGAACCCACTTGACCCCATTGATTTGTCGAGTTCTCTTTCATTTTGTTCACCAAATCCTTGGCAATCTGTACTTTACCTCCTTGAACTGAGCTTATGTTTTTTTATTACATGATATCCTACAATTTTTGACTCCAATGGCCATAATGTTCTTGAGTTCGGCACTACTTAGGACTTCAGTCCACTAATCAAAATGCCTGCACAATGGGGCCTGATCCGGTCTTGGGGAGGAGCACCCAAACGTACTTGAAAACCTGGAGAGTATGGATCAAATTTCAATGGTGCTTGGCATTGGCGTCCCTTGTATATGAAATTGAAAGTGCCTCTGGTTCTATGTTAAGTTTAAAGTCACGAGATGACTTATTGATTTGATTGTTTGATTCATTTGAAAATGGACAATCTTGATCAATTGTTATATACTCAGTTGGAAATCCTTGTATGGACATTTCCTTATTCTTATGACTTGATGATCCTTTGGATTTGTCTTGATAACAACATGACTTGAATTGATATCTTGTAATATGCAACTCTTGACTTGATATAAGCATGCTTCCTATTTGTTACGGGGGTCTCCAAGCAGGTCGGCTAACCCCGAGTGTAGCCGACCACTTCTGAGGATAGCCCGACGTTCAGCAGCCTTGGCTGATTGGCAAGGACCTCGCCTCCGGTTCGGCAGTCAGCGAGAAGGGCGGCGTCCAAACTGATCAGGACATTCCCATAAGCTTGGACCTCGGCTCATCCGACCTCAATAAGGCCATTGGCCGACATCTCGTCTTTTGTCTCACCAAATACCGGCCACAGCTCGGTTCGTCCGGCCTCAGTATCGGCAGCTCGGCCCAGGCGGGCCCGTCTACATCTCGACCTGAGCATTCTCGTAACATCCTCAAATAAGTCTCGTTAAGCACCTCGGGTTATCAAAGCTCAAGCCACACCGACCTAGAGCTCGGCGTCCTCGCATGCCCCATCAGTCTTTACGGGGTCAACGGACAAATAAGGTAACCACCAAGACTCGCGGAACCGCCAGTCACGGCCATTAAGGCCACGATCTCAGCGATCAGACCTACAGGAGGCAACCACGATCATCGCAACTCAACAGAAGCAACGGTACCCAATCCGGCGGGAATCTCGATAACTCCCAGTGAGATTGGCGGCTCATCCAGCTCACGTACATGTCCTAACACTATATAAAGGGTAGACACTCCACAGGCCAAGGTACGCTATTTCTCCCCCCACGCTACGCCATTCTGTTCGGCTAGCAACTGACTTGAGCGTCGAAGTGTCTCCCCGCCGAGCCCACTCGGCGGGCTTCGCAGGTCAGGTCGGGACGTCAGAGGCAGCGTCACATGTCGGCCAAGCGCGCCTCCAAGGGGATTCATCGGCTTGGTCGTCTCAGCTCCGTCTGGCGAGAAGCGCCTCAACGGTCACCTCGGCTGGAGCCGAGCTATGTTACTATAACAGTAACATTGGCGCCGTCTGTGGGAACGTCACAAAAGGTCAGTACGGTTTCCCCTCTCTTGTTCTCAACAGAACTCCTCCAAACAGAGAACGAAATAGCCCATGGAACATTTATCGCAATCGCCAAGGCGGCCAAGGCCTGGCACAAGCAGCAAGCGGGCCGACCAGGAGATCGTAAGCCCCTATGCCCGAGGTCGGCTCAGGGCCCGGCTTAAGCTCAAATATCGTGAAGCCCTTCAAGATTCATTTAAGGTCGGCTCGGTGGCCGACGCGTTCCAGAAGTTCAGGGTAATCTTATAGTTCTTATTAATAGTCATCTCCAACTTCGAAAGCCTAAGCCTTCTAAACAGTAGGCCACGATCACACGCTTGATGTCCTCAGTCATGAGGGCAACGAGGAACCGAGAACCCGACATCCGATTAAATGAAGGCGCGGTCGCTTTGGCACGCGTATCGCAGCTCGTCCGAGGTCGCTTCGGCCCTCCGAGCTCCTGAAGGCGCGGTCGCTTCGGCACGTGTACACAGCTCGTCCGAGGTCGCTTCGGCCCTCCAAGCTCCTGAAGGCGCGGTCGCTTCGGCACGCGTATCGCAGCTCGTCCGAGGTCGCTTCGGCCCTCCGAGCTCCCGAAGGCGCGGTGGCTTTGGCACGCGCGACACAGCTCGTCCTAGGTCGCTCCCGCCCTCCGAGCTCCTAAAGGCGCGGTCGCTTCGGCACGCGTATATCACAGCTCGTCCGAGGTCACTACGACCCTCCGAGCTCCTAAAGGCGCGGTCGCTTCGGCACGCGTGCATAGCTCGTTCGAGGTCGCTTCGGCCCTCCGAGCTCCTGAGGGCGCGGTCGCTTCGGCACGCGTGCATAGCTCGTCCGAGGTCGCTTCGGCCCTCCGAGCTCCTGAGGGCGCGGTCGCTTCGGCACGCGTGCATAGCTCATCCGATGTCGCTTCGGCTCTCTGAGATCCTAAAGGCGCGGTCGCTTCGGCACGCATGTCATAGCTCGTTCGAAGTCGCTCCGAGCTCTTGAAGGCATATTCGCCCCGACACACAAGGAACGTAGACGTCATACTCCTGGACGAGGTCGCTCACCACGAGCTAAGATGACATCCAACGTGGTGTGAAGGCATGGTCGCTTCGGCACACGTAGACGCAAACATCATATTCCCGAAACGAGGTCGCTTAGGCATTCATCCAAAACCGAGACAACGTTCGATGCGTATTGAAATAAGGGTTCAGCGTACGCGACATGAACAGAAACGTTTCGGCAATCACCAGAGGACGATTCAACATCCGATGTAACAAATGATCAAAGACAAAAGAGTTTGAAGTTTCTATTGACTAACTATGAGGTACATTGGAGGGCTAACCGCCATGTACAATCGCGAGACATTCAGTCAATTACGATGTCATCAGACGCAATGACCAGAGTCTCGGCAGTAGTAGCCTGATCGGGGGCAATGGCCGCGGTAGCCTCATCAGCACCGCCTCGGCCGTAGCAGCCTGCGCCTCGTCGGCGACTTCAGCTTGGTCATGAGCATCTCCAGCATCCTCGTCCGCAGCATCCTCCAAACCCGACAGATCATATTCGGGGCGTAGTTCTCGGATGCGCTTGATGCAATGATCATATCCCGCCTCGAAGAGCTTGTCAACCTCCTCGTTCAGCTCCTCGGAGTCGCGGTACTCTGCAATAATCCTGTCGCACTCCTCCTCGGCCAACCTCG
Organism: Colocasia esculenta; assembly: GCA_014218235.1. Classification (NCBI taxonomy): domain Eukaryota; kingdom Viridiplantae; phylum Streptophyta; class Magnoliopsida; order Alismatales; family Araceae; genus Colocasia; species Colocasia esculenta. The sequence continues at coordinate 72,160,958 of CM024757.1, forward strand.
AGCTCCGAGCCCTGGCCGCTTCGAGCAACTCCTCTTTGGCGCGAAGAGTCTCTTTGAGATCCTCAGCTGCCCTGGTTACCCGAGCAACCTCATCCTCAGCTCTCTTCACCTTCAGCCGCTCCTCGGCCAGGAGCTTCTCGGCAGTTTTCACTCTCTTCTCGGCCTCTTTGGTTTTGCTTGCAGCTTCAAGAACTTTTTGGTCGGCCGCCGCCTGAGACTTCTCGGCCTTCCTGAACAAGGCCCCGACCAGGCCCAGTTGAGTTTGCACAGAATCGTAGTACTCCTCCATGATCTCGTTGGCTCTTTTGGACGATGAATGGGCCAACTTCTCCACAGGGGTCGCCCGACAAGCCCATTCGGTAGCAGTGAGCACAGCGCGTCCCGATGGTCGTTGAGGGCTCACAACATGCTGGTCGGAAACCTGCTGCTCCGGTAGTTCTCGTCCTTGAGGTGACGTCGGTCTAGGATCCAACGATCGCCGCCTCGTCTGACGAGATGAGTCACCGGATTCCTCCCTTGGGCGCTTCGGTGCCCTCATGGCACTCTTCTTACCGCGACCCACGAACCTCTGTGCTGCTCAGTCAGCAAGAGAGGTCCCTCTCCCCCGGCCGACGTCGGGAGCAACCGACGACTTGCCCTTGTCGGCCATCACTACGAGAAGCAACAGTTGATTAGCTCTTACTCACAAATAACAAAAGGAAGACATCGGAAAGAAAATGAGCTTTGTCGGCTTTGGCAATCAGTTTGAACAATCCATCGAGCTGAAACAGGTCGGGAGGATCCATCACCTGTAGAGAATCAAACTCTGCGAGCTCGGTTTCGATGAGATTTGGAGCTCGGAAGGCTTTTTGATGAACGTTCACTACCGTCCAGGTGGTCAGGAATGGCCACCCCGTTGGGCTATGAACAAAAACGAACTGCCTCTTCCAGTTGTGAACAGAAGAGGGCATCCGACCAAGGATCTGTCGGCCAGACCGAGCTACAAAGTACAGCCAGTCCTCAAAGGCCTTGACCGAGAAGCAGTAAAAGAAAAGGCGCGAGGTCGGAAGGACCTTAGCCAATGCACAAACTTCCAGGAAGCCGACAATCGACCTCCACGAATTAGGGGTCAGCTGCGACGGTGTGCGACTCCCAGCTTGAAAAGAAGAAGTGTGGCGAAGGGAGGCAAAGGAAGGCGGAAGCCAGCTCGGACGGCCTCGGCGTAGATACAAACTCCACCCTTCGCTATGTAGTGAGCACGAAGCTGACTCGAGCGATACATAGAATAACCCTCCGGAAACTCTAGTCCGGGGTGAGTTTTCATCCACGCAAGGGTCTCGTCACTAGTTTCGCATTGAGCGTCGGTGACATTGTCAGCCGGTCGACGAGCTCCAGAAGTGTGAGAGGAAGGCTCCTTGGGAACATAAGTCCCAGGATCAATGAGACGTTCCTCTAGAGGAGACCACCCCTGCTGCGGAGGAAAAGTTCTCGGAAGGAGAACCTCCGGACGACGACCCCTCGTGAAGACGAGGACGAGAGGAAGAAGAAGAACTCGAAGACATCGCTTACCTCGGAAGGAAGCAAGCAACGACGAGCGAAAGCTAGGACAAATGACGGAGACGTCGGCGCGTCGGCTGGCCAGCTGGTCGTCTGGTTACTAGTCGCGCGTGAAAGCAAGGGCAAGCTTTCGGCAGCAGACCCCAATATTTATAGGGTCAGGAGGCCAACCGAATCCAATGGCAGAGATCCAGCTTCTGAGCCAAAGGTCGAGATCGGCCCGCATGTCATCACCGGATTGGCTGGGGGCCGACCCCTCGGATTCTGATCAGCGTGAGTCAAGGAGCGCTGAGGTGCGCACGGAGGACGAGGCCGCGCAATGATTTCAGCACGGCTTCCGTAGCGGCGCCAGGCGGTTTTTCAGACGAAGTGACGTTCGGCGGCTCTGACGTTCAGCGTCCTCGCAAGCACGTGGGTCAGTAGCACCACGTGGCGGGGCATCTGCTTCCGAAAGGAAAATTCTAGCTTCACCTCGGCCCGCTATCACGGTCCGACCTGAACCTAGGGGGCCAGTGTTACGGGGGTCTCCAAGCAGGTCGGCTAACCCCGAGTGTAGCCGACCACTTCTGAGGATAGCCCGACGTTCAGCAGCCTTGGCTGATTGGCAAGGACCTCGCCTCCGGTTCGACAGTCAGCGAGAAGGGCGGCGTCCAAACTGATCAGGACATTCCCATAAGCTCGGACCTCGGCTCATCCGACCTCAATAAGGCCATTGGCCAACATCTCGTCTTTTGTCTCACCAAATACCGGCCACAGCTCGGTTCGTCTGACCTCAGTATCGGCACCTCGGCCCAGGCGGGCCCGTCTACATCTCGACCTGAGCATTCTTGTAACATCCTCAAATAAGTCTCGTTGAGCACCTCGGGTTATCAAAGCTCAAGCCACGCTGACCTAGAGCTCGGCGTCCTCGCGCGCCCCATCAGTCTTTACGGGGTCAACGGACAAATAAGGTAACCACCAAGACTTGCGGAACCGCCAATCACGGCCATTAAGGCCACGATCTCAGCGATCAGACCTACAGGAGGCAACCACGATCATCGCAACTCAACAGAAGCAATGGCACCCAATCCCGCGGGAATCTCGGTAACTCCCAGCGAGATTGGCGGCTCATCCAGCTCACGTACATGTCCTAACACTATATAAAGGGTAGACACTCCACAGGCCAAGGTACGCTATTTCTCCCCCCACGCTACGCCATTCTGTTCGGCTAGCAACTGACTTGAGCATCGGAGTGTCTCCCCGCCGAGCCCACTCGGCGGGCTTCGCAGGTCAGGTCGGGACGTCGGAGGCAGCGTCACATGTCGGCCAAGCGCGCCTCCAAGGGGATTCATCCGCTTGGTCGTCTCAGCTCCGTCTGGCGAGAAGCGCCTCAACGGTCACCTCGGCTGGAGCCGAGCTATGTTACTATAACAGTAACACTATTCATACACAAATTATGTCTATTATCCTTGAAATTCTGCTTGTTAAATTATAATTACTTATACTTTGCCTGCACCTTGAGTTGTAATTCCTACTGGGCTAGTTTGCTCATAAACCTACTAACATTTTCAGATGAATCTGAAAACAAGATTAGCATATGGCGGATCCTTGTGTGTTGAGTTAGAAGCAGCTTAGAGGAGTTTTATTTTGTCATTAAATGTGGAAGACTCATCTTGTTACATGATGTATGGACATATTATGTCAATTCCATGTAATATTTGAGGAATGGATTTGTGAGGAGTTTTATTTCAGCATTGGTGCATGTAAAACATCCGGATTTTTATGGAATAAACTGTTCTTTGGGTTCTTGAATTTTTAATGTTTTGGATGGTCTAAATCATGTTGAAATTATGGGATTTTTGGTAGCTAATCTCATTGCAGCAAGGGCATGTTCAGTACTCAAAATTGCATGAATCTTTTAACCAACCTGATTGGATCTATCGACACCTACCCTTTGTCTGTCAACACATGATCCTGGTCTGTCGACACCCGATTTGTCTGTCAACAGCCTACCCTTTTCTGTCGACCGATTCTATCCCCAGCGCTTCACAGAAGTTTGATTTTGGATTGGCCATAAGACTAGTGTATCATGAGCATTTCCTGTTGAGGAGTTTTGTCATTTGAATTAAATTAATTTTTGGGTCCTAAGTGTGTTGTTAACGCTTGGCCTTCTATTCCATTTCATAAGAATTGATTTGAATGTCGCACCCCGATGAGATGAGATTCTAGAAAATTTTCAGATTGGGTATTCTATTTTCCGCTACAATTTTTTGTACCGATGAGATTCGAGAATGGCCCCCCAAGGTCAATTGCAAGGTTATTAGCCCTCAAACAGACCCGTGGAAAGAAGCTATAGGCTTATATTAATTGCTTCAAGGCGAAAGCCCTCTGAATTCCTGCCTCAATGTTGAGTCAACTATTACTTCCCTAACCATGAGAACCTAAGAGGAAATTGGGCACATTCAAAAGAACCATCTGATACCCAAGGCGACACACCTAGAGGGGGGGTTGAATGGGTGTCTGAAAAAAAAAAAAAAAAACTTAAAAGTAATCACAAAATTGTGTTAATATTAGTCAAATGAGTAAAGAATCAATCACATAAAAGACACGTAAAATTATCTAGTTTGGCACTGAGTTTCTTCTCAGTTCTACGTTCAATCCCTAAGAAAACCACATGAGATTTTACTAAGCCTAAGGTACAACCCTCTTAAGGACAATACATGTAAGGCCCTCGAACTTTGTTCTTTTATTTAGACTTTGTCATATGGTGATTAGTGCTTTGTGTATATAATTATGTATAATATATATATATATATATATATATATATATTTATTTATTTATTATTTATTCATTTATTATTTATTTATTTATTTCTGTACATATTGTATTCAAATGATGTTGTACATATGTATATATGTGCTTATTTATGTACATATTGCTTTATTTACATTGTACATATTGTATTTAAATAATATGATGTATAGAGTATGTAAATTATAAGGTGAATACATGTTTATCTGTTTTCTGTGTTCTGGCAAAAAGACTATTTAACGTCAACATGTGTGGACGTTTATGGGGAGTCGATGTCCAGATCGATGGACGCCAATTCCCAGTAAACGGCAACAATGTGGTTGTTTATTTCCCAGAAATTGTTGTGGTTTTAGATCTGGAAACAGTTGTGTTTCCTTCGGTCCCAGTTTTGAAACTACCTTACAACGGTAGGATTCTAACCTAAATGCATATCCCGACCCCCATAGCTTATATAAACACCAAATTTCGGCCGGATTAAGTCTTTTGGCCTTTGAGAAACCCTAGAACTTTCTGTGTGAAAAACTAATCTTTGGCGACTTCGATCTGGCGATTGGAGAGTTCTCTTGGCGATCTGCATCGACTAGGAGAGACTCTAGACTTTGGTGAGGCTTCCCCGACTCTGGTGTGCAATCTGCATCAACACAGAAACCAGTTCGGGAGGAGATTTTGGTGCTTCTTGACTTGGCCGAGGAGAGAATCTTTGGCAAAATTAATCCCTTTGACAATTTTTCTGAGGCAAGTAATTGAGGGATATCATCCCTACACATGTCCTCTAGGTCCTAGGATTTTTTTGGGATTTTTTCTCGTGTCCTGGAACTCCCATTTGTCAAGTTTTATGCATTTAGTCTGCACTTCTACAGACAGGAACTTAACGGCCAGCTTGCTACCGTTAAGATCCTAAGTTAGCGGCAACATCGTGTGTCGTTAACCCCTGTTGGCGGCAAGCCCTTTGCCGCCAAGTTCTTCAGGATCTACATAATGGTTGTTTTGATCTGTGTGGTGTGTTTTTTAGATTTTTGGGTATATGTGCATGCTGTGAAAGTCTTATTTGGTTAAGAACAGTCAGTAGGTCATGTCATGAGGAAGTGTCGAATTTCTATAATTAGTTTTATTTATTAAAATTTATGTATTAGGAAGAGTATGATTGGACCATGATTAATCTTATATAAATAGATCCGTTGTGATTTAAGGCTTCATAAATTTTCCATGTTCGTATTATGACTATTTTCAGGATTTAAAACTGTTAGGTATGACTGTCTTACTGTGTACCATGTGTAATTAGATTTGTCAATAAATATGCCTGGAATCTATTTTAATTATTATAATTAGTTTACATATCTGAAAAATCTAAAAAATTGAGCATGTGACATGTTATCTGTTTAGAACCTGTGATAAAAATTCCATTTTGTTTTCATGACAGTAGGTACTGTTATTGATTTAATAAGGGATAATGATCATATTGAGCATATTAAGTTTAATTATGTGTAATTCAGTGATTAGTAGCATGATTAGGATTGTGTTATGATCTGATTATCATGAGAACAGTAGCATCGTGTTGTGGAAGCTGAAACATGTACAATTGTTATATAATGCATGTAAATGTGTTAAAGGGTGCATGAGAATCATGTAAACAATGTGATAAAGTGGAATGTGAAAATTGTGCCGATAGTGACACTGCTACCATAGAGGGCTGTGGAACCGTACTGTAGTAAAGTCCCTACGGGAAGGTTCAATGTGTGTGATATCCTATGGGCATTCGGATGAAATCCTAGAGGTAGACAAGTACCACTGGTTAGGGTGGAGAGTGCTTCTCCCGGTTCTGCGCAGTTAACTAAGATCCCTCACTGTGTTGCTTAGGTGATGGGTATTTGTATGTGAATATGTGTGTCCTTCTAGTGGTGGTTTGGACTATGTGTCACGGCAACTAAGTGTAAAAAAGTGTAAATATGTGAATGTGAACATGTGAATTGTGCAATGTGATATATGAGCATGTGATAGTGTAATGTGAAAGTGTTAGCATGTGAAAATGTGATACCATGTGTAATTGTGATCTATTTACATTAAAACAGCAAGCTAAATGTGTAAATAAATATGATAATTGCATGTGAAAATGGTTAGATATCATGCTAGGTATGTTATTTACCTTGTACATTGTTCCATGCTCTAATGGTGTATAATTGTGAAGTAAATTAAGTAAGATTTGAACCTTTGAATCATGTTGGTTACAATGTGTAGAAAACATGCTATAGGTTTTCATATTTAGTTGTTAAGTAACATGAAGCATGTACCATGATTATTCCTAAATGTTTAAAAAGGCTAGCATGTGTATATGATATGTGTAAGGTTGTGTCCTTAGATTTCTTGTTGGGTCTTTTAGGAGAGTCATCCTTGCTTCGGCGTACAGGTGTGACAGGTACCTCCATTCCTGAGGAGGACATTGAGAGGAGCGACTCCGAGTGCGAGGAGTAGCTACACTCTGTTGGACTTTACTTCGTTGTACTTTTTCTTTCACTAGTAGGTAAACAATGGAATTATGTAATTCATGTGGACCGTGTACTTTACTTGGAATTGTAATTAATGTGGACATTAGTATTTTCTTTACTTGCTATACAGACTGTGGATATGATGATGATGATGGAATAAGATTTGTTCTTTTATTTCCGCTGTAATCTTTTGTTATTCATGTACATATCAACTTATTGTTTAGTGTTGGGTAAATGTCCCACTGTGACGGCGTTCTTTGTACCGACGTGGATTGGTATAATCGTACTGATATAAAGAGGGTCGTTACATAGATTGGTATCGGAGAAACCAAGGTTGAGATAGTACATGAATATACCATCATCTTCACAATATGCTAAGTCTTTATAGAATTGTCTACAAATGTAGAAAGTACTAATAATGAATGAAAGATAGTTAAGAAAATAGTTAGAACTAAATAACTTAGTTTCTAACTGAGGTTAAATTTTTTTTCAGGCTATGGCTTCTCGTGGTAGGCGTGGTGCCCATGCTCGAGATGATGAGCAGAGACGTGAGGACCGGGGTGAGCAACAGGCCCCAGCACCACAGGGTCCTGCAGTACTTCCTCCACCACTGCCTGTGGATTATGGAGTGTTCATGCAAGGCCTGGTGCAGGCTATGCAGACTCAGGCACACACTCAGGCTGCACTTCAGGCTCAGCTGGAGGCTCAGGTTAGAATTGTTAGATAGAAGTAGCCTATTTTTATTAAATGTATGATTGTTATTATGTTGCTTAAGTAGTTTGTTGTGGCAGGCTCAGGCTCCAGCTCCAGTTCCCCAGGAGCAAGGCCATGGTGGTCCTTCCATCATGAAGCGATTCAAGAGGATGGCTCCACCCTCTTTTAAGGGGGAGAGTCAACCACTGTTAGCGGAGAGCTGGATGAGGGAGATTGAGAATATCTTCCGAGCTGTTAGGTGTGTCGAGGAGGATAAAGTCAGCTTGGCCACCTACATGCTACATGTATTAATATTTATATGTATGCACTTGTGTAAAGTTTAGATTTTGTCTATATTGGTGCTTATGGATAATGTTTTGCAGGAGAGAGCCGATGTGTGGTGGTCCTCTTTACTGCACACCATGTTCGAGGATGGTGCTATTGAGGTGTCTTGGGATGAGTTCACGAGACTTTTTCAAGCCAAGTTCATCCCAGAGCATATCCAGGATAAGATGGAGCAGGAATTCCTTACTCTTACTCAAGGCTCCATGACGGTGCTTGAATATGAGGCCAGGTTTGCAGAATTGTCTAAATATGCAACTCATATAGTTGCTGATGAGCGCAGGAAGGCGAAGAAGTTCATGATGGGCCTTAAGCCATCACTGAGATCAAGGCTTGTGGCATTTGACCACCGTACACTGGACGAGGCTCTCAGTGCTGCGTGCAGGCAGGAGAGCGAGATGGAGCAGTATCTGGAGGAGAAGAAGGCTTCGTAGAAGAGGTCCACGCCACCGTTCCAGCGACAGGACAGGAAGAAGGCGGCGTACCAGTCACTGCAGCATCTAGTGGCAGCTAGCAGTCAGCAGGTAGTTGCACCACGATCCCCCGGCATCAGGCCCAGCGATAAGAAGATGTGCCCTCACTGCAGAGGAGCACATGGTGGTACCGAGTGCTGGAAGCTAGCGAGGAAGTGTCTCAAGTGCGGCAGTAGTGAGCATCAGATCAGAGATTGTCCCAGGCTGCAGCAGGGAGTTTAGTGTGGAGCACCAGCCCTAGCAGCAGCAGTGCCAGCTACAGGAAGACCAGGAAGGCCTCGAGCCCAAGCTCGAGTGTTTGCTTTAGCACGAGAGGATGCCAAGCAGGCGGAAAACATCACAGAAGGTACAGTTCTTTTCATGGGTGTGCACACTCGGGTTTTGTTTGATACAGGTTCCACTCACTCGTTCATTTCCGAGCGGTTTGTGAAGTAGTTAGCTGTAGAGTCAGGAGTAGAGGCTGAGGAGTGTTAGAGGTTCCTTTATCTGTGCACACACCAGTAGGAACGGTATCGACTAGGAAGTGTATTTCGTCTTTACCGGTGTGCATTGAGGACCGAGGTTTAGATGGGTGCTTCTTTTTTCTTAAGATGAAGGACTATGATGTAATTTTAATTCTGGATTGGCTAGAGGAGCACTATTCTTTGGTAGATTGTTGCGGGAAGAAGATTACTTTACATATTCCCAGTGAGGATGAGTTTTCACATCCATTGCCAAGGAACTTTGCGGGAAGGTTTGTGATCTCCACCATGAAGGCGATGAGGATGGTGAACAAGGGGTGTGACGCTTTTCTTGCCAACATGGTCTTAGTACCGAAGGCTGATCAGTCACTTACCCTTGAGGAGATTGATGTTGTGCAGGAGTTTCCAGACGTATTTCCTGATGACTTGTCTGGTTTGCCACCGGTTAGAGAGATAGATTTTACTATAGAGTTGCTTCCATGCACCTCTCCTATCTCAAAGGCTCCATATCGGATGGCACCTGCAGAATTGGCAGAGCTGAGGAAGCAGTTGCAGGATTTGCTGGACAAGGGGTTTATTTGCCCTCGTGTGTCACCATGGGGCGCACCTGTATTATTCGTGAAGAAGAAGGATGGTTCACTCAGGTTGTTCATCGATTATAGGAAGTTCAACCAGGTGACAGTGAAGAACATGTATCCCTTACCGCGTATTGATGACTTATTTGATCAGCTGCAAAATGCATCGATATTTTCTAAAATTGATCTGTGGTCCGGCTATCATCAGTTGAGGATTAGGAGTGAAGATGTGTCCAAGACGGCCTTTAGGACTCGTTATGGACATTATGAGTTTTTAGTGCTTCCATTTGGTCTGACCAACGCCCCTGCAACGTTCATGGATCTTATGAACAGGGTGTTTAGACCTTATTTGGATAGCTTTGTAGTGGTGTTTATTGACGATGTGCTAGTCTATTCCCTTGATGAGGCTACACATCGTGATCATTTGAGGGTTGTTCTAGAGGTTCTCCGAGAGCACAAGCTATATGCAAAGTTTAGCAAGTGCGATTTCTGGATGTGCAAGATTCATTTCCTTGGGCATGTTATCTCAAGCGCTGGAGTTGCAGTTGATCCGGTGAAGTTCCAGGCAGTATTAGATTGGGAGATTCCAAGGACCCCATCAGACATTCGTAGTTTTCTTGGTTTAGCGGGCTATTACCGCCGATTCATTGAGGGTTTTGCATCTATCGCCGCACCTTTGACTAAGCTAACCAGGAAGGGTGTGAAGTTTGTCTGGTCCGAGGATTGTAAGAGTAGTTTCCAATTGCTAAAGACGAAGCTTACTTCTACACCCATGTTGATTTTGCCGAGTGGTGTAGAGGGTTTTGCTATCTATTCGGATGCATCTCGGATTGGTCTTGGTTGTGTGTTGATGCAGCATGGTAGGGTAGTAGCATATGCTTCGCGCCAATTGAAGGAGCATGAGCGTAACTATCTGACTCATGATTTGGAGCTTACGGTAGTGGTTCATGCACTAAAGATCTGGAGACACTATCTTTATGGTGTCAAGTTTGAGGTGTTCACTGACCACAAGAGTCTGAAATATCTATTTTCTCAGAAGGAGTTGAACCTGCGGCAGAGGAGATGGATTGAATTCCTCAAGGACTACGACTTCGAGCTTCAGTATCATCCAGGGAAGGCGAATGTCATGGCAGATGCTCTTAGTAGGAAGAGGTCTTTGCTCCAGTAGGATTGGAAGATGTTGGAGGATGCTGCATGTGCGATGACTGAGTTAGAGCCACAGTTATGTCAAGGGCTCAGTTGTCTTTTCGGTCTACAATGTTAGATGAGGTGATCGAGCAGCAAAAGGCTGACCCTAGACTCCAGGAGTTGGTAGGCAAGGCAGGAATTGCTCGAGATGAGGATGGTGTGATTAGATTTCATCATCAAGTTTGTGTTCCCGATATTGTGGATGTCCGTGAGCATGTTCTAGCAGAAGCTCATAGGTCGAGGTTCTCTATTCATCCAGGTAACACCAAGATGTACCAGGATTTGAAGAGATCTTTCTGGTGGTCTGGCATGAAGAAGGATGTAGAAGATTTTGTATCCAGGTGTTTAGTATGCCAGCAAGTGAAGGCCGAGCGTCAGAGACCATCGGGCCTTATGCAGAAGATGGAGATCCCAGTATGGAAGTGGGAAGCAATCACCATGGATTTTGTGACGGGTTTGCCCAGATCAGTGAAGGGCAACGACTCGATTTAGGTGATTATTGATCATTTCTCCAAGACGGCACATTTCTTGGCTATGAAGAAGAAGCAATCCATGGAGAGTCTGGCTAGGTTGTATGTTAGTAGCATTGTACGGTTGCATGGCGTGCCGAAGTCGATTATTTCAGATCGAGACCCGAGGTTTACTTCGAGGTTATGGAAGGGTCTTCAAGAGGCTTTAGGTTCCGAGTTGAAGCTTAGTTCGGCATTCCATCCCCAGACAGATGGGCAGTCTGAGAGGACTATCCAGACGCTCGAGGATATGTTAAGAGCATGTGTGCTGGATTGGAAGGGTGATTGGGAGCGTCATCTGCCTCTCGTAGAGTTCGCCTATAACAACAGCCTTCATACGAGCATTGGCATGGCTCCGTTTGAGGCTTTGTATGGGCGGCCCTGTAGGTCTCCTTTGTGTTGGGAGGACACAGGTGATAGGCAGTTGATAGGTCCGGAGTTAGTGTAGGAGACTTCAGATAAGATTCATCTTATTAGGCAGAGGCTTGTTGCGGCGCAAGATAGGCAGAAGATTACGCCGACAACAGGAGGAAGGATTTGAAGTTTGAGGTGGGCGAGCATGTTTTTCTGAAGGTTTCGTCTACCCGAGGCATTGTCAGGTTTGGCAGGCATAGTAAGTTGAGTCCTAGATTCATTGGCCTGTATGAGATTCTCAAGCGTATGGGCAGTGTGGCATATGAGCTAGCCTTACCCCCAGCACTAGCAAGTGTGCATCCTGTATTCCACGTATCTATGCTCAGAAGGTATGTGCGAGATCCATCTCATGTGATTAGTCACGAGCCAGTGGAGATTCAGCCAGATCTGTCGTATGTTGAGCAACCTGTAGCAATCCTTGATCGGAAGGTTCAGCACCTCAGGAACAAGAGCATTGCGTCCGTGAATGTGCTATGGTAGAACTTCTCGCGAGAAGAAGCTACTTGGGAGCTTGAGGATGCTATGATGAAGAAGTATCCCCACTTGTTCGATTAGTTTCGTTCTAACTTTGAGGACGAAGTTTCTTTAAGGGGGAGAGGGTGTAAGGCTCTCGAACTTTGTTCTTTTATTTAGACTTTGTCATATGGTGATTAGTTGCTTTGTGTATATAATTATGTGTATATGTATATATATATTTTCTGTACATATGTATTCAAATGATGTTGTACATACGTATATATGTGTTTATTTATGTACATATTGCTTTATTTACATTGTACATATTGTATTTAATAATATGATGTATAGAGTATGTAAATTATAAGGTGAATACATGTTTATCTATTTCTGTGTTCTGGCCAAAAGACTATTTAACGTCAACATGTGTGGACGTTTATGGGGAGTCGACGTCCAGATCGATGGACGCCAATTCTCAGTAAACGGCAACAATGTGGCCGTTTATTTCCCAGAAATTGTTGTGGTTTCAGATCTGGAAATGGCTGCATTTCCTTCGGTCCCAGTTTTGGAAACTACCTTACAACGGTAGGATTCTAACCTAAATGCGTATCCCGACCCCCTTAGCTTATATAAACACCCAATTTTGGCCGGATTAAGTCTTTTGTCCTTTGAGAACCCTAGAACTTTCTGTGTGAAAAACTAATCTTTAGCGACTTCGATCCGGCGATTGGAGAGTTCTCTTTGTGATCTGCATCGACTGGGAGAGACTCTAGACTTTGGTGAGGCTTCCCCGACTCCAGTGTGCAATATGCATCAACACAGAAACTGGTTCGGGAGGAGATTTGGGCACTTCTTGGCTTGTCCAAGGAGAGCATCTTTGGCAAAATTAATCCCTTTGACAATTTTTCTTAGGCAAGTAATTGAGGGGTATCATCCCTACACATGTCCTCTAGGTCCTAGGATTTTTTTGGGATTTTTCCTCGTGTCCTAGAAATCCCATTCGTCAAGTTTTATGCATTTAGTCTGCACTTCTACAAACAGGAACTTAATTGCCAGCTTGCTGCCATTAAGATCCTGAGTTAGCGGCAACATCGTGTGTCGTTAACCCCTGTTGGCGGCAAGCCCTTTGCCGCCAAGTTCTTCAGGATCTGTAGAATGGTTGTTTTGATCTGTGTGGTGTGTTTTTCAGATTTTTGGGTATATGTGCATGCTGTGAAAGTCTTATTTGGTTAAGAACAGTCAGTAGGTCATGTCATGAGGAAGTGTCGAATTTTTGTAATTAGTTTTATTTATTAAAATTTATGTATTAGGACTATGAGCATGATTGGACCATGATTAATCTTATATAAATAGATCCGTTGTGATTTAGGGTTTCATAAATTTTCCATGTTCGTATTATGACTATTTTCAGGATTTAAAACTGTTAGGTATGACTGTCTTACTGTGTACCATGTGTAATTGGATTTGTCAATAATATGCTGGCTGGAATCTATTTTAATAATTATTAGTAACGAAGTTTCCAATCCAAAATTTGAAAAATTGAGCATGTGACATGTTATCTTTTTAGAACCTGTAATAAATTTCATTTGTTTCATGATAGTAGGTACTGTTATTGATTTAATGGGAGAATGATCATATGAGCATATTAGTTTAATTATGTGTAATTCAGTGATTAGTAGCATGATTAGGATTGTGTTATGATCTGACTATCATGAGAATAGTAGCATCGTGTTGTGGAAACTGAAACATGTACAATTGTTATATAATGCATGTAAATGTGTTAAAGGGTGCATGAGAATCATGTAAACAATGTGATAAAGTGGAATGTGAAAATTCGGTCTAGTGACACTGCTACCATAGAGGGCTGTGGAACCATACTATAGTAAAGTCCCTACGGGAAGCTTCAATGTGTGTGTATCTTATGGGCATTAGGATGAAATCTTGGAGGTGGACAAGTACCATTGGTTAGGGTGGAGAGTGCTTCTCCCCGGTTCTGCGCAGTTAACCAAGATCCGTCACTGTGTTGCCTAGGTGATGGTATGTGTATGTGAATTGGTGTCCTTCTAGTGGTGGTTTGGACTATGTGTCACGGCACTAAGTGTAAAAAAGTGTAAATATGTGAATGTGAACATGTGAATTGTGCAATGTGATATATGAGCATGTGATAGTGTAATGTGAAAGTGTTAGCATGTGACAAATATGATACCATGTGTAATTGTGATCTATTTACATTAAAACAGCAAGCTAAATGTGTAAATAAATATGATAATTGCATGTGAAAATGGTTAGATATCATGCTAGGTATGTTATTTACCTTGTACATTGTTCCATGCTCTAATGGTGTATAATTGTGAAGTAAATTAAGTAAGATTTGAACCTTTGAATCATGTTGGTTACAATGTGTAGAAAACATGCTATAGGTTTTCATATTTAGTTGTTAGTAACATGAAGCATGTACCATGATTATTCCTAAATGTTTAAAAAGGCTAGCATGTGTAATATATATGTGTAAGGTTGTGTCCTTAGATTGCTTGCTGGGTCTTTTAAAAGACTCATCCTTTCTTCAGTGTACAGGTGTGACAGGTACCTCCATTCCTGATGAGGACATTGAGAGGAGAGACTCCGAGCGCGAGGAGTAGCTGCACTCTGTTGGACTTTACTTCGTTGTACTTTTTCTTTCACTAGTATGTAAACAATGGAATTATGTAATTCATGTGGACAGTGTACTTTACTTGGAATTGTAATTAATATGGACATTCTTGGAATTGTAATTAATATGGACATTAGTATTTTCTTTACTTGCTATACAGACTATGGATATGATGATAATGATGGAATAAGATTTGTTCTTTTATTTCCTCTGTATCTTTTATTTTCATGTACATATCAACCTATTGTTTAGTGGTTGGGTAAATGTCCCCTGTGACGGCGTTCTTTGTACCGACGTAGATTTGGTATATCGACCGATATAAAGGGGTCGTTACATACACACTCAGCCCCAATGTCCTTTCCTTCACAAAAACCCTAAGGGTACTTGCAACACCAGCCACCTACTGGTCTCCCTTCATAGCCTGAAGGGCAAACAAACTGCCACATGTAACCACAGTCTTCTTGTAACGCCCCTCTTAGACCCAGTACAGTTACACCAACTCACATTGGATCTAGTAGAGGTATTACAGTGGAACGAATCCAACAATTACATTACAGGTTGAAATATACACAAATAACTATTCAATTCCAATGATGATTAACAGACCATGGAATTAAACACTTGTAATCAGCATTTTATTCAAAAGCAAATCTAATGCATAAAAGATAACAATAGTCCAAAGTTTATCACAATCCAAAGATCAGATGCATAAAAGAAATTACATAAGATTCTCACATACAAATTTCACTCAAAAACTCTCTATATCAACTAAGTCTCCACGTCCTCCCGCTCTGAGTCAGTCTGCACTAACTCCTCCGTATCCTGTGGCTCTCCTGAAATGTTAAGCAAGTATGAGTCTACAAGACCCAGCAAATCACATGGAAGACAGTTCAAGATATTAACAGTATACTAATTTTAAAACATGGTAGTGCATTAGCATTCCATTCATTGATATCATATACTTTCCTTACTATAATTCTAAGGTCCATTGACAATCATTCATTTCATAGTGATTCTAACTATTAAGGAAATAAACCGTTTCTCATGAAGCATGGAATTACTTATTCATGGAATCTATTCTTTTACATAACAATTTTCATGTAGTAATATTAACATCAACATGTAATGAATTTCTTTGAACAAGTTCACATGTAGGAGTGTAAGCATATAACATGTAGTATGTAGCATGTAGAACAAATAGACATGTAACTTGTAGCATGTAACATGTAGTCATTTTCATATAGTTGCCAAGACATAGCCCACACTAAACTAGAGATCATAGTCATTTATTTATCATTCACTTATCACCTAGGCAATGCGGTGATGAAGTCATGGTATTTGCGCAAAACCGGGAAAGTCCTTCCCACCTTGACCAGTAGAACAAGTCTACCTCCAGGATTTTAATCCGTTGCCCACGGATTCATTTCTTTACATGTAGGTGAACCATTACCATAGGGGCATCTACGGTGTAGTTCCTTGTAGGAATCTCTAAGATAGCAATGTCTTATTGGCATCAATTTTATAATGCATACACTAACGTATATAATAGATAATGACATTTCATTTCATACTAATTAACATGAGTCAATGCAATATTTCAAAATACAACACTTTCAGTTCTGAAATCCTATTTACTGTACAACAGATTTCTATCATGATACTAATTTTCATTCTTGCATTTTCATGTATTTTTATTCAATTCTATGTGTAATATAATGCTCAGAATTTCATAACAGAACGTGCACATGTCTGAAAATTCTGAAATTTTAACAGAAATTCGAAATCAGTAATTTCAATACACATGTCAATTTCATAATTTTCTGATTCCTGCAACTATTTTTCATGAAATTAACTCTATTAAATCAACTAACTAACATGGTTAATATTGAGAAAACTCACAATTTTCACATGATAGACATATCATATCTATTGCAGTAATCTAAACATCAATCAACATGCTTTCTTTTACATCATTGCACTTATCTTATACAATTTAAACCTTCATCATTGTCATGTAATGATGCATGTTCATCAATTTATATATATTAGTTATATGTAAAACCTGCACATTACAGAAATAGACAGTCCATACTATTAACATACTCTATATTACATGGCTGAAACGCATACATTCATAATTATACTTTACAACCAATTCACTCAGATTTCTGGAAATATACAGTTCTGCTAAACTTGACGTCAATGGTACGACGTTTATTATAGTAGACGTCCACACACGTTGCCGTTAAGTAATTATAGGTGGCGGCACATAGCGCCGTTACATAAAAAAGGACAGAAATACTTATATATTTCGGGATGAACTAAACGGCAGTCGATATTGCCGTTTACATAATATAGGCGGCAATACCCTTGACGTCGAGTTCTAAAACACAGAAAAACAGAAACCTGCATGAAATGACAACGTTTCTAACCCTTCCCGTAGGTTGTTTACATGCTTTAAAAATACGGAAAAATGTTAAATACTTAGTATATCATATCCTAAACTAAATCCCCCATGTAACTTGCCTCAATCCCTCCTAATGGAGTGTCGAATCCGAGCTCGAAGAAGCCCGTCTCGCCAGGGAGACAGTTCTTTCCTCCGTCTTCAAGCAGTCCGAAACCTCCTCCGATGAAGTTCCTCCGCCTGGATGAGCTTTTGGGCACGTAGTCCTATGATTCTCCTCGGTGTAGATGCCTTCAATCCGCACGAACAAGCACCAGATCGCTCTGCAAGTCCCTTCCTCGGTCCTCTTTCTCTCTTCCAGAACCAAAACAAAAAACCCCTTTCTTTCTGCGAGATCTGGTCTTATAAAGACCTCTCTAGCAAAGGCCAAACCCAACCCTGACCCTCGGATCTAAACGCCTCGGATCAGCTCATTAAAGCCTTCCCGAAACGGCCGCTTTCCTTGATCCGGAACGGAAAGCTCAAAACAGGCAAGTCGACTTAACGTCAATATAGGTTGTCGCTTATCCCAGATATAAACGTCCATCGTTGATGTCGTTTATATTCTTGCCCATAATTAAATAATTCAGAAAATATTAAACGTCAATACCTATCGTCGTTATATCCTATAAACGGCATGCGATGTTGCCGCTTACAAGCTTCAACGTCCATGATCTTGACGCCTAGTTCTACACAGAACAGAAATCATTTATGCAGAAATAACACACAATGAACAGAATATATTCAAAGAAATTCTAGGGTACTACATCCTCTCTCCCTTAAAATAATCTTCGTCCTCGAAGATTGAGTTAAGTTACTCACCGAACAAGGACGGATAAGCTTCTTCATTCTTTCTTCAAGCTCCCACGTTGCCTCTTCACGTGAGAAGTTCCTCCATAGAACCTTCACAAATGGAATGGACTTTGATCTTAATTCTTGCACCTTCCTGTCCAGAATCTCCACAGGTTGCTCAGCATAAGACAAATCTGACTGCAACTGAATCGGCTCATAACCGATCATATGGGCCGGATCTCTAACATACTGCCTCAACATGGAAACATGAAATACTGGATGCACCGCTGCTAAAGATGGTGGCAAAGCTAACTGGTATGCCACATTCCCGATCTTCTTCAGAATTTCAAAGGGTCCAATGAATCTCGGATTCAGCTTACCCCTTTTTCCGAATCTTACTACACCTCTGGTTGGCGAAACCTTAAGGAAAACATGGTCTCCAACCTCGAATGCCAAATCCTTTCTTCTTGCATCTGCATAACTCTTTTGACGATCCTGAGCCGCTTTTATTCTCTGCACAATCATCTGAATCTTTGCTGAAGTTTCTTGCACTACTTCAGGTCCAACCAGATGTCGATCTCCTGACTCCTCCCAACACAATGGGGATCTACAGGGTCTTCCGTACAAAGCTTCAAAAGGTGCCATACCTATGCTCGAATGGAAACTGTTATTATAAGCAAATTCCACAAGAGATAGATGGCGCTCCCAATCCCCTTTCCATTCTAAAACACAAGCTCGAAGCATATCTTCCAACGTCTGAATAGTCCTCTCGGACTGTCCATCCGTTTGCGGATGAAATGCCGAACTCAACTTCAACTGACTGCCAAAAGCCTGCTGCAAACTCTGCCAAACCTGGAAGTGAATCTCGGATCACGATCTGAGATAATCGACTTCGGAATCCCATGCAGCTTCACAATATTATCAATGTACAGCCTGGCCAAGCTCTCAACAGACTGCTTCTTCTTCATGGCAAGGAAATGAGCACTCTTCGAAAATCTATCAACGATCACCCAAATGGAATCATTTCCTCTAGCCGATCTAGGCAATCCGGATACAAAGTCCATGGTCACTTGCTCCCACTTCCACTGAGGGATATCTAGCCTCTGCATCAAACCTGAAGGTCGCTGACGTTCTGCCTTCACCTGCTGACAAACCAGACACTTCGCCACAACATCAGCTACATCTCGCTTCATGCCAGACCACCAGAAAGAACGCTTCAGATCCTTATACATCTTCCCACTGCCTGGATGAATAGAGAACTGGGATCTATGAGCCTCCTCTAAAATTTCCTTTCTCAGATCAACATTATTAGGGACACAAACCCTAAAATTCAACCGAATTACATCATCTTCATCTCTGGTAACTCCACTCTTTCCAACCAACTCCTGCAACAACGGATCATCTTTCTGCAACGCAATGACCCGATCAAGAATAGATGATCTCAAAGACAACTGTGCCATGAACGATTTACACAATTGAGGTTCTAGGACAGCTAAAGAACTTGAGACGTCATCTAGCATCTTCCAGTCTTGCCTCATCATCTGTCTTTTCCTGCTCAACGCATCTGCCACTACATTGGCCTTCCCTGGATGGTAAGACAGATCAAAATCATAGTCTTTCATGAATTCTATCCACCTCCGCTGCCTCAGATTCAACTCCTTCTGCGAGAACAGGTATTTGAGACTCTTGTGGTCTGAGAAGAGCTCAAATCTAACTCCATATAGATAGTGCCTCCAAATTTTCAAAGCATAGACCACAGCTGCTAACTCCAAATCATGGGTCGGGTAGTTGCGCTCATGCTCCTTAAGTTGCCTAGAAGCATACGCCACAACTCGACCATCCTGCATCAGAACACAACCAAGCCCAATCTTCGAAGCATCTGTGTAGATAGAGAAAGAATCTACATCATTGGGCAAAACAAGCACTGGAGCTGAGGTCAACGAGCCTTTAATTCCTGGAACGCCCTTTCACAAGCCTCTGACCACTCAAACTTGACTCCTTTCCTTGTCAACCTCGTCAAAGTCGCCGCAATAGATGAAAATCCTTCGATGAATCTCCTATAGTAGCCAGCCAACCCGAGAAAACTCCTGATGTCAGCTGAAGATCTCGGTGTTTCCCAATCAAGAACAGCTTCCACCTTAGCTGGATCTACAGACACGCCTTCTCCAGATATAACATGACCCAAGAAATGGACTTCTTTCATCCAGAAGTTGCACTTGCTGAATTTAGCATACAGCTTATGCTCCCTCAGGATACTCAACACAATCTTCAGATGCTCTCTATGAGACTCTTCATCGGGCGAATAAATCAACACACATCATCAATGAAGACTACCACAAAAGAATCCAGATACTGCCGAAAAACTCTATTCATCAAATCCATGAAAACTGCTGGAGCATTTGTCAAACCAAAGGGTAAGACAAGGAACTCATAATGGCCATATCTTGTCCTAAAAGCCGTCTTAGCAGAATCTTCCGGCTTAATTCGGAGTTGATGATAGCCAGAACGCAGATCAATCTTAGAGAATACAGAAGCTCCTCGCAACTGATCAAACAAGTCATCAATACGAGGTAAAGGGTACTTGTTTTTAACAGTTACCTGGTTAAGCTTACGGTAATCTATGCACAACCTCATCGATCCATCCTTCTTCTTCACAAAAAGAACAGGTGCTCCCCAAGGCGAAACGCTCGGCCTGATGAAGCCCTTATCAAGTAATTCCTGCAGCTGCTTCCTCAATTCTGCCAATTCCGCTGGCGCCATGCGATAAGGTGCAATGGAAATAGGTGCTGTGCCAGGTACGAGCTCAATGCCAAACTCTAACTCCCTTGCAGGTGGCAAACCCACAAATCTTCAGGAAAGACGTCGCTGAAATCTTTAACCACCTCAATATTCTCGACAGAAAGAGCCTTCTTCGAATCCTCGGTCACAACCACACTAGCCAGAAAACCAGAACACCCTTGCTCAACATCCGAGATGCCTTCAAAGCCGAAATCACAAACTTACCCGACATGATCTTGGGTAAAGGGTGAACAAACTCCTCCTTTCCAGGAATCCGAAAAAAAAATGAGCTTCCGCCGACAATCCATCAGAGCATAATGCTCCTCGCCCAATCAAAGCCCAAGATAGCATCATAATCCTTCATCTTCAGCACATAGAATCTACCAGGCAAAACTTGCTCCTCAATGCACACAGAAATCGACGAAAAACATTGCTCGGTCAAGATAGTTCCTGCTGGAGTATGAACAGACAAGGGAACCTCCAACTTTTCCGGAACTAGACCATTCTCCTTAGTCAAGACCTTGGCAAATCTCTCGGAAACAAAACTATGCGTAGCACCGGTATCAAATAAGACTCTAGCATGCATTCCCATAATTAGAATTGTACCTTCAGTGACGTGCTCTGCCAACTCTGCCTCGTCTCTAGCCAAGGCGAACACTCGAGCCGGAGCCCTCGGTCTCCCTGCTGCTCTCGGTGCCGGTCTCGCTGCTGCTGGTGCTGCTGCCGCTGCAGTCTGCTGCGCCATCTTCGGACAATCTCTGATCTTGTGGTTCTTGTCACCACATCTCAAGCATCTCCCGGTAGTCACCCAACACACCTCGCCTCCATGACGCTTCCCACACTGGGTACACAATGGCTTCTCTACAATCATACCTCCGCCTGGAGTCGGTGCCGCTGCTCTCGCTGGAACCACTGCTCTCTGCTGAAAACTGGGGTCTTCTTCTTGTTATCCTGCCGCTGGAAAGCTGATGCTGGCCTCTTCAAAGAAGCTCTCTTCTCTTCAAGGTAAACTTCCATCTCCGCCTCCTGCATGCAAGCTGCTGACAAGGCTTCCTCCATGGAACGATGTCCTAATGCCACTAGCCTCGTCCTCAGGGACGGCTTCAACCCCATGATAAATTTCTTTACCTTCCTCCGCTCATCTGCCACAATGTGAGGCGCATACTTGGACAGCTCCGCAAATCTTGCCTCATACTCAAGTACACTCATTGACCCCTGGGTCAATGTCAAAAACTCCTGCTCCATGCGGTCCTGCACGTGCTCTGGAATATACTTCGCCTTGAACAAACGGACGAATTCAGTCCATGCAACCTCCATAACACCATCTTCAAACTGTGTGCGCAGTACAGAGGACCACCACACATCGGCACGCTCCTGAAAAGAAGTAAGTACATCTAAGATATATTCCAACCAATACCCATAAACTCCTTAAAATCTATCTTTACCTGCAGCATATAAGTAGCTAAGGACACTCTCTCCTCTTCCGCACAACGAAGAGCACGAAAGATCTTCTCCGTCTCTCTAAGCCAACTCTCCGCAAGAATGGGATCACTCTCCCCCTTAAAGAAAGGCGGGGTCATCCTCCGAAATCTTTCCATCATAGGCACTCCTCCAAAAACTGCATCCTGAGCAGGTGCCCGAGCCTACGATCCAAAACATCTCTCAGATGAACCTCTTCCAGTTAACACCTTGATAATTCTTGCAGCTACTAACCTGAACTTGCGCCTGCAATGCCGCTGTAGTCTGAGCCTGAGTCTGCATCGCATGCCCAATCCTTGCATCAATGCTCCGTAGTCTACAGGTGGTGGTGGGGGTGGCAAAGGTACACCAGTCTGGTCCTGAGCCTGCTGATCACCCGCTGACTCATCACCTCGAGCCGGGCCAGCTCCTCTACGTCCACGAGCGCCATAGTCTGCAAAATAAACACCCTATTTAATAACCTATCATTCTACATAACTTGGACTATTTCTTTATGCAGTCTTGAAATATGAATACAATACTGATAATTTATTTATGTACATGTTCAACCTGGATCGGCTCTGATACCAATCTCTGTAACGCCCCTCTTAGACCCAGTACAGTTACACCAACTCACATTGGATCTAGTAGAGGTATTACAGTGGAACGAATCCAACAATTACAATACAGGTTGAAATATACACAAATAACTATTCAATTCCAATGATGATTAACAGACCATGGAATTAAACACTTGTAATCAGCATTTTATTCAAAAGCAAATCTAATGCATAAAAGATAACAATAGTCCAAAGTTTATCACAATCCAAAGATCAGATGCATAAAAAATCATAAGATTCTCACATACAAATTTCACTCAAAAACTCTCTATATCAACTAAGTCTCCACGTCCTCCCGCTCTGAGTCAGTCTGCACTAACTCCTCGTATCCTGTGGCTCTCCTGAAATGTTAAGCAAGTATGAGTCTACAAGACCCAGCAAATCACATGGAAGACAGTTCAAGATATTAACAGTATACTAATTTTAAACATGGTAGTGCATTAGCATTCCATTCATTGATATCATATACTTTCCTTACTATAATTCTAAGGTTCATTGACAATCATTCATTTCATAGTGATTCTAACTATTAAGGAAATAAAACCGTTTCTCATGAAGCATGGAATTACTTATTCATGGAATCTATTCTTTTACATAACAATTTTCATGTAGTATATTAAACATCAACATGTAATATGAATTTCTTTGAACAAGTTCACATGTAGGAGTGTAAGCATATAACATGTAGTATGTAGCATGTAGAACAAATAGACATGTAACTTGTAGCATGTAACATGTAGTCATTTTCATATAGTTGCCAAGACATAGCCCACACTAAATTAGAGATCAGTAGTCATTTCATTCACTTATCACCTAGGCAATGCGGTGATGAAGTCATGGTATTTGCGCAAAACCGGGAAAGTCCTTCCCACCTTGACCAGTAGAACAAGTCTACCTCCAGGATTTTAATCCGTTGCCCACGGATTCATTTCTTTACATGTAGGTGAACCATTACCATAGGGGCATCTACGGTGTAGTTCCTTGTAGGAATCTCTAAGATAGCAATGTCTTATTGGCATCAATTTTTATATGCATACACTAACGTATATAATAGATAATGACATTTCATTTCATACTAATTAACATGAGTCAATGCAATATTTCAAATACAACACTTTCAGTTCTGAAATCCTATTTACTGTACAACAGATTTCTATCATGATACAAATTTTCATTCTTGCATTTTCATGTATTTTTATTCAATTCTATGTGTAATATATGCTCAGAATTTCATAACAGAACGTGCACATGTCTGAAAATTCTGAAATTTTAACAGAAATTCGAAATCAGTAATTTCAATACACATGTCAATTTTCATAATTTTCTGATTCCTGCAACTATTTTTCATGAAATTAACTCTATTAAATCAACTAACTAACATGGTTTAATATTGAGAAAAACTCACAATTTTCACATGAAATAGACATATCATATCTATTGCAGTAATCTAAACATCAATCAACATGCTTTCTTTTACATCATTGCACTTATCTTATACAATTTAAACCTTCATCATTGTCATGTAATGATGCATGTTCATCAATTTATATATATATAGTTATATGTAAAACCTGCACATTACAGAAATAGACAGTCCATACTATTAACATACTCTATATTACATGGCTGAAACGCATACATTCATAAATTATACATTTACAACCAATTCACTCAGATTTCTGGAAATATACAGTTCTGCTAAACTTGACGTCAATGGTACGACGTTTATTATAGTAGACGTCCACACACGTTGCCGTTAAGTAATTATAGGTGGCGGCACATAGCGCCGTTTACATATAAAAGGACAGAAATACTTATATATTTCGGGATGAACTAAACGGCAGTCGATATTGCCGTTTACATAATATAGGCGGCAATACCCTTGACGTCGAGTTCTAAAACACAGAAAACACAGAAACCTGCATGAAATGACAACGTTTCTAACCCTTCCCGTAGGTTGTTTACATGCTTTAAAAATACGGAAAAATGTTAAATACTTAGTATATATATCCTAAACTAAATCCCCCATGTAACTTGCCTCAATCCCTCCTAATGGAGTGTCGAATCCGAGCTCGAAGAAGCCCGTCTCGCCAGGGAGACAGTTCTTTCCTCCGTCTTCAAGCAGTCCGAAACCTCCTCCGATGAAGTTCCTCCGCCTGGATGAGCTTTTGGGCACGTAGTCCTATGATTCTCCTCGGTGTAGATGCCTTCAATCCGCACGAACAAGCACCAGATCGCTCTGCAAGTCCCTCCTCGGCCCTCTTTCTCTCTTCCAGAACCAAGGCAAAAACCCCTTTCTTTCTGCGAGATCTGGTCTTATAAAGACCTCTCTAGCAAAGGCCAAACCCAACCCTGACCCTCGGATCTAAACGCCTCGGATCAGCTCATTAAAGCCTTCCCGAAACGGCCGCTTTCCTTGATCCGGAACGGAAAGCTCAAAAACAGGCAAGTCGACTTAACGTCAATATAGGTTGTCGCTTATCCCAGATATAAACGTCCATCGTTGATGTCGTTTATATTCTTGCCCATAATTAAATAATTCAGAAAATATTAAACGTCAATACCTATCGTCGTTAATATCCTATAAACGGCATGCGATGTTGCCGCTTACAAGATTCAACGTCCAATGATCTTGACGCCTAGTTCTACACAGAACAGAAATCAATTTATGCAGAAATAACACACAATGAACAGAATATATTCAAAGAAATTCTAGGGTACTACACTTCTCTTCAAAATAGAAGCCCTTCCAATAGGCGATGTTCCTCAACCTCTAAAAGCACTGAAAGGTAAGGTGGACTAGATTTTTGGTTTAATCTCAGAGGATGAAAAGGAGTAGACAAAGGCATGCAAAATGGAGACTACCTAGATGAGTTCTAGCTCAAAATAATTCAACAGACCCTACGATTAAGGAGTGGAGAGAAAGTGAAAACCAGATTTCCAAGCTAGGGCGTAGGTATAGAAGGCCTTACGATGAAAGTCAAGACTTAGTTCATCAAGCCTCACAAGAGAAAAGCTGAAGTCCCAAAAAAAATTGTATCGAACATGGAGCTCCTTAATGTTCTTGTCAGTGAGCCCATTAAAGCATTGATAGCAAGAGAGAGGCACTATAGCTTCGGCAGGTTGCTCAACCTCCCCACTCTATGAAGATGCCTCTTGGTTAGCCATGGGGGGCAAAAAGAGCAAAAGATGAACGAGAGGGAGAAGCAGAAAGCGAGTTAGAGGAAGTAGCAAGTGGGGAAGCAAATAAAAGGCCTTATCAGTAGATATGGCAATGTCAACGAAGTAGCAGCAACCTCTGCATCTCTCCAATATTTCCCCCTAGGACATGAGAAAAGACTAATTGGAAAGGAAAGAGCTAGGAATGAAGAGAAACCCTAAAAGAGGAGGCCGAAGTTGGGAATCATAGACTTGGAGACGAAGACAACACGAATAAGGGAGATGGCATTAATGACTTAAGGAAACATATATAGCCGCGAAGGATTGACAGAGCCTGCTTGAAAGCATCCCTTGCCTCCTCGAGTACCGAAAGGGCAACAAATCAAACCAGCATCAAGTTCATTATGAAAGCCATGATCATTACACTAGACACCCAAATAAACATGGAAGGATGCAATGGATCCCAACAAGCGCATCAGAACATCCACACCATAGGAGACACATGAAAAATTACTTCATCTCTAAAAAAATACTTTGTAAATATGCCCACCCTTGTAAATAACCCTAATGAGCTATACTCACTGAGCTAACCATAAAGTTCGGGAGTAGGGGACAAGTGAAGAGGGGGGAAAATCGTGGCCCACTAAATCCTACATCAAGAAGCCCAAAATCTTATTCAACTGGTAGATGACAACCTAAGTCTAAGGCCTATATACCGAAAGCCCAACAGAGCAAGCCTACGAAGCACTATTATGTCCCATATTGCCGCCCACATGGAAGGATCCTTGAGCTTGGAAAAAGACTCCACACTTGGAACTCGAGCAACAGGATATAGCTACATGGAGTGCTAAGTTAGCAAACTCCCATAAAAATCAGGCTAAACTCAAGGACACGAAAGACTAATGTAAGGTTAAAGAGCCTCACATGATCTATTCAAAGCCCTAATAGACTTCCTATACAAATAAGGACTCTTATCTTAGTAGCATGTCCCAGTCTATCTCTTCCTCTGTCCGACTTTTATAGAGTCGATAAGGGAGTACACAACTATAGATTCTTAGAAACCACCATCCGAAAAAAGTATGAATACCTTAGATTTTTAACTGATGAAGAGCGATCTCATATTCTCTAAACCTCTCTCGCATCTCTTGCAGTTTGCTCTTACCTACTACTGACTTAAGCATCGAAGAATTGTTCCTGAGCCCCCCATCCTAAGACTCTTGATCTTTTGTCTCCCTTACAGATCCATCACCAGTAGAACTAGATATATCATCGTCGTCAATTTCTCCCTACCGTCCGACGATTTACGACAGAGTGCGAGATCAGTCCTCTTCAATTGTGATCGGCTAAATGTACCAGTTGTAAATTTCCCTGACGTTTCGAAAAGCCATATGTATACATGTGTACGAGGATGGCGATGTTCTCTATATTTGAAGATTGTGATGGAGCACTTGTATACTTATCCTCTTTCCCTCTCTCACTAGAGACCATCGAAATATAATCAATGGTTTGATGTATTCCCGGATGTTATCCTAATTAACCATGTTAGTTGTAAAGAGAGACGTGACAAAAATGTGTTTCGATGGATGTTCTTGTCAAACAACTCTGCAGGAGAGTGACGCTGATAACGTGTATATAGAGTGAGCGTTCTTCTAAGTTATGCAGTGGAGATGTAGGGAGTGGCACATTTTCGTACTATTGAAGTGTTCACAGCTATATAGCGTCGACAAAACTGGCATCTATATCTTTAAGTTTTGAATTCAAAAATTTACATTAATTTCATGAGTATATATTTTTGCACATTTAAATTAACCACTCCGTATATGGGTTAGAATCGATGCAGCAAACTCGTCCATGGGCAGTGACCCATCAGAAGACAACCTAGATTAATTTAAAATATATATGTATATGCCTATAAACACAAACATATATATATATGTAAGTAGCTAGGTACATAAGAAATATATATATAAATAAGAAAATAATATTTTGGCATAGCCCAAATCCATGGTAGCTTTGTGAGATGCCAATACAAATTCTGGTTCATGACACCTCGGGAACTCCATAGCACCAGTTAATTAATAGCCTGCTTCTCCGTCTCGACCTCCCGGGCCACCTCTTAGATATCACCTACACGGCCTGCCATCTCCATCTTCCCGGCAGCTTCTAACTCCCTCATGATCTCATCAACCCCTCAACTAGCCCTCCAAGAGCAAGGCAGGCCTGTGATCGTCCATCTCTATACATTGGCTTTGTTATAGAAACGAATTCTATATTAACTATTTAGATAACATTTTAAACTATTTTTTTCTAGAGAAATATTTTCTGACCATCCAAACAAATAGAACGAGGTAGGCCGTCTCCTGACACGTGTCCACACAGATGTGGCCCACCCACATGCACGGATGCAACCTTTTTATATCAAAGGACGGTCCGTATCTTTTCTACTTATCTAGATAACAGATAATATTCTCTTCTTTTTTTACTTGATGCAGGTTTCCAGCTTGCAACCACTTTGAATCTTGTTATACATAGAGTCCTGTCCATAATGCTACTCTTTGAGAAGACCATCCACCTCTAAATATGCGATCTATAGAATTTGTAGAGGCTATTTTTAGCCTCCTAAGCCCATAGGCCCATCAAAACCCAGCAAGGCAAAACGGCTATGGCCCTCGCGCCACGTGTCCTCGGCTTCAGCCAACCAATTGCCAAACACGCTTCAGCTGTAAACGCCCCATGGTCCCAGCGGTAGTTTCCGAACACCGCACCGGCTGCTCAAAAAGGATTTGTCCTTACCGAGCAGATCATGTGGCTCCTGCTCGAGCCGGCAATCGCCAAGATGCCCGAGCACCGGGCACCGCACGGGCTCTATGCCCGAACACCTCCAGGATCCAGAGAGTGGTCTCGGACACCCCTCACTCTGTTCAGTCCAAGCCCCAGCCTACCGAACAGATCCTGCTCAAGGCGCACCGTGGTCCCATTGACATGCACTGCGCCCAGACACTGGCTACCAAACAGCAGGTCTAGGCTACCGAACAGGCAACCTGCTCGGTACCTGTCGCCAAGGAGCCTCCAAGCAGCTCCCCGTCTCCTGACGATGGTTACAACAGCTCCATCGTGCGCACCCCACGATCATATGGTGCATTAACTGCAGGCCCCCTTAACGGGCGCCTAGACGCGTAACTCCTCGCCAAGGGCGCTAACCGACACGCCCTTTTCGGCGTCATTAGGGGACGTTCCGTCCCACTCCTTCTGTACCATCGCCTATAAAAGGCCCAGGTAACCTCCATGCAGGGGTAAGTGGTCTCGGACGCTCACACTCGCCCTCGCGCCACTCACACACGAGAACCCCCTTTCCTTCAAGCCTCTCAAGTCTCATACTGACTTAGGCATCGGAGGGTTCCCCCCGGTTCTTCAATCGGACCCCCCTGATTCCGTTCTGGTTTTATAGGCTTCTGTCCGCACCGGCGATCGTCTTCCCATCTTCTCTAGTGGAGGCCCTTTGGCTCAGGCCCAAACAGGAAACGCCACCACAGTTTGGCGTCGTCTGTGGGAACGACAGCAGCCATGGCTCGCGGACGTTCCTCTCACCAGAACTACAGAAGTAGGGCGACGAGGTCTCGACAGCCGCACGCGGGCCCACGCGTCAGAGTTCCCCCTGTTGACGCCGCCGTCGCCCCCACTGGTGCACCCGGTGACAATCCTGCTGCTTCAGTACCTGCGACCGCCCTGGAGATAGCAGAACTCCAGCGGCAGATGCAACATCTGACAGGAATCTGTCAGGGCCTCCAGGCCCAGTTGGCCAGACAGCCGGCCCTGACGGTTCCCCTGCCACCAAAGCAACTAGCGGAGTTGTCTCGCCGACGGTCTCGTGTCCCTCCAGCGCCGCAGAAGCAGCTTGCAAAATCGCCCCCGTTCGCATGCCGAACCCCAGTGCGACAGGCCAACTCACCCCGCCGTGTCACGGCGGTTTAGGCCCCCGCGCATTCTGACGCCGATTCCAACACCCACGTGTCCAGGCGCGAGGGCTCAACTCCTGCCGACCAGGAATTGGTCAGACGTCTCCGCCGCATCGCTGACCTTGAGCACCGCATGGACGCGATGATCCAGAAGGCAGAAGGCAAACTCTTGGGGGACGACAACCTAGACTTCCGCTCCCCATTCACCGCGGAGATCCTGGAAGCCTGGGTCTCCCCAAAACTGCCTCTACCTTCCATCGCGCCCTACGACGGCACCACTGACCCAGCAGACCACGTCCATGGGTTTTAGTCGCACATGGTGTTCCATGGAACATCAGACGCGGCCAAATGTCGGTCTTTCCCGACCATGCTGAAGGAGGCTGCGCAAGCATGGTTCGAAGCTCTCCCCGCAGGCTCCATCTCTTCCTTCCACCAGTTGAAAAAGTCCTTCTCGGACGACTTCCTAGTCGGAAGGTCTCAACCGCGCACCGCGGCATCACTTCTATCTGTTCGGCAGAAGAAAGACGAAGCGCTCTAGGACTACGTCCAGCGGTTCCAGACAGAAGAACTTCGCATCTCGAGCCTCGACGTCTCTTTAGCCACCAATGCCCTCATCCGAGGCACTCGCGACGGCTTCCTTCAGAGGACGCTCGGGGTCCAGCAACCACCTACCCTCACCGAGCTCCTCTCCACTGCCCAACGCCACGCTGCGTGTGAGGAGAATCTAGCTGTCGGTCGAGCCAACCAGGCGAACTCGCCCCGAAACGGGAAGGACCTTATAAGGTCATTTGAGTTCTCGGAAGAGGTTTCTACAAGCTGCCTACCTTCGGCGGCAGAACCATATCGAGAACCTGACATGTAAAAGGCTTATCATTTACAAAAGCCTCTCTCCTTAGCGTCCTACTTCTCTCTTCGCTGTTCTATCGGTTTATGTAAAGCACGAACGGTACAACCCCTGGTCACGAGCTCTTCAGCTCAGAAGACCAGCGCGGTACCCGTCCTATGACAGAGGTGTTCGGTTCAACCCCAGGTTGACGAGCTCTTCAGCTCGACCTACGTGGAACCCACGAGCCTCTAGACACCGACGAATTTCGATTCGGACAGAACACAACTAGAAAAGAGGGGGGAAAAGGACAACGCTAGTTAAAGAAGCCGGGCGAACGGTACAACCCCTGGTCACGAGCTCTTCAGCTCAGAAGACCAGCGCGCTACCCGTCCTATGACAGAGGTGTTCGGTTCAACCTCGGGTTGAAGATCTCTTCAGCTCGACCTGCGCGGAACCCACGAGCCTCTAGACACCAGCGGAACCCACCTTGCCTGCCACCAGCTCGGCAGCCACGCCCGCCAAAGCGACCTCCGACCTCGTTTACAAGTGCTTCTCAGGAGGACGTCACCTCATCGCGATCGACCGGTTGCTCCGCCGCAAGCATGAAGACATCTCCCGTCTCAAGTGCTCACGATCACATCCGAGCATACTTGAGAGGGTGGGGGGCAAGTGTAGAGGCTATTTTTAGCCTCCTAAGCCCATAGGCCCATCAAGACCCAGCAAGGCAAAACGGCTATGGCCCTCGCGCCACGTGTCCTCGGCTTCAGCCAACCAGCTGCCAAACACGCTTCAGCTGTAAACGTCCCACGGTTCCAGCGGTAGTTTTCGAACACCGCACCGGCTGCTCGAAAAGGATTTGTCCTTACCGAGCAGATCAGGCGGCTCCTGCTCGAGCCCGCAATCGCCAAGATGCCCGAGCACCGGGCACCGCACGGGCTCCACGCTTGAACATCTCCAAGATCCAGAGAGTGGTCTCCGGACACCCCTCACTCTGTTCAGTCCAGGCCCCAGCCTACCGAACAGATCTTGCTCAAGGCGCACCGTGGTCCCATTGGCATGCACTGCGCCGAGACACTGACTATCGAACAGCAGATCTAGGCTACCGAACAGGCAACCTGCTCGGTACCTATCGCCAAGGAGCCTCCTGATGATCAGTCTGTCCCCATGTAATTTTAATGTATTTTGGTGATTAACAAAACTAAACTAGTTTTTATAAATAATATCTAATGAATATTTCATAAGTCTTAAAGTACAGGAAAAATACCAAGGTCAAACAAGCCAATAAAGGTATGCATTACTTCTCTGAAGCTTCAATCTTTTCAACATGATATTTTTCTAAGTTCATATCGATTTCTGTTGAAATTCATAACGATTTCCTTATAAGACCGAAAAGTCATGTTGTTCCAATCAAGTCGATGTCATAACGACTCTATAAGTTATCGCAACGATTTCTTTAGAAAGCGCAACGACTTGCCTGTCATAACGACTCTATAAGTTATCGCAACGATTTCTTTAGAAAGCGCAACGACTTGCCTGTCATAACGACTCTATAAGTTATCATAACGATTTCTTTAGAACTCGCAATGACTTGCTTGTTGTAACGATTTCATAAGTTACCGTAACGATTTCTTTAGAACTTACAACGACTTGCTTGTCGTAACGATTTCATAAGTTACCATAACGATTTCTTTAGGACTTGCAACGACTTGCCTGTCGTAACGACTTCGTAAGTTACCGTAACGATTTCTTTAGGACTTGCAACGACTTGCCTGTCGTAACGACTTCGTAAGTCACCGTAACGATTTCTTTATAACTCGCAATGACTTGCTCTCCGTAACGATTTCGTAAGTTATCTTAGCGATTTGCTTTGCACAAAGATTTCTTAAGCGCTCACAACGATTTGCTTTGCGCAACGATTTCTCTAGAGCTCATAACGACTTGATAAGTGTTCATAACGATTTGCTCTCTATAATGACTTGTTAATATTCAGAACGACTTGTTAGTACTCATAACGATTTCATAAGTCATATAGACAACGACTTTACTGTTTATATGAACTTGATTTTTATCTCTTGAAGCGTTGACTAGTCAAAGTCACGCATATATCTATCTGTCACTCCTGCATTTATGAGTTCTGAACGTATCTCTGCATGCATGCAGACAATATCGTCCATTATTGTGTTTACTCTGTATACATCCCTTAAAACAAGCTATTTGGGATTGCTACTCTAGTGAATACTCACATCAACGTATACTGACAACAAGAGATAGTTTGAGTTGTCTACTGTCTAGCATTTAATGTGTGCAGGGTCCTGAAGACTTTCTATCATACAACGTTGGACCTATAGACGTCAGAAGACATTATCTCTTTGCGTGCTCAAATGGATAAAAGATAGTTGAAGCTTCCAAATGTCAAAACAGTCTAACGACTATCAATCCAAGAGACAACGGTTACTTCAACGGGACTATTTCAAATAGAAGATATAAATTCAAACCAACGAAGCAGAGAATGATACACATCTCGCATTCAAACATTTAAACTCTTCTTCAAGAAGTCCAGAGCCAATAATCTCATTCCTCATCACCTTCAGCTCTTTTGCTCTCTGTGCTGTAATAGATTTTCTAAGAGAGCCCGTGTAGTTCTGAGAGTGTGCCTTGTTTAGATTCTTACTCTCAATGCTAGTTGCTTCAGATCTTGGCTTGTTCAAAGCTTGATCTAGGGGCTTGAATTTCATTCAATTCTCTTTGAGTTGTTGTTCCCTTCGGTTGTGAAGGAAAACCTGGTGGTATCCAGGGTGTAGTTCCCTTCGGGTGTGAAGGAAGACCTGGTGAGGTATCCAGGGTGTTGTTGTTCCATTCGGTTGTGAAGGAAGACCTGGTGGTATCCAGGGTGTAGTTCCCTTCGGTGTGAAGGAAGACCTGGTGAGGTATCCAGGGTGTTGTTGTTCCCTTCAGATGTGAAGGAAGACCAGCTAAGCTGGGTGTTGTTGCGTCCTTAGGGGGACTGTACCCTAGTTAGTGAAATCCTGAGTTATTACTCAGGGACTGGACGTAGGACTCCTAAGGAGAGGAAGTCCGAACCAGGATAATTCTTGTGTTGTGTGATTGTCTTCTTTGTGTGTTTGATATTTAAACTAACAGTCGCTAACCTCCTTCTAAGAACGTTTGTGTGAATATTTTTAGTTACAGGTATCTTGTAGATTATTTTAAAAGACCCATTCACCCCCCTCTGGGCTCGTCAACTGGGCAACAAGTGGTATCAGAGCGAGTCTCTTCGACAAAGAAAGGATCCAACGATCTGAAGAGTAAAGATCCATGGCAGCCAAGGTAACATTGAAGGTCAGTCTGTCAACCGACCCCCTCTCTTTGATGGTGAAGATTATCCTTACTGGAAGACCAGAATGGATACTTTCTACAAGGCCACGACTATCAAATTTGGTCCATAGTAGAAGAAGGTGATCTGGTAGTCACAAATGAGAAAGCTCAATGGACAGATGATGACAGAAAGAAGATCTCCTTGAATTGCAAAGCAAAGAGCATCTTATGTTGTGCTCTAAGTAAGAAGGAGTTCAACAGAGTTTCTACCTGCAAATCCTCATGGAAATGTGGGAAAAGCTCAGGATCACATATGAAGGCACAGACAAGGTAAAGGAAACAAGAATCGACATTCTTGTCACTCAATATGAGAGATTTCATATGCATCAGGTGAATCCATAACTCAAATGTTCAGCCGGTTCACTGACATCACAAATGACTAGCTGGTCTGGGGAAAACTTATGAGATTGGAGACATGGTGAGAAAAATACTTAGATCCTTACCGTCCTCATGGACCCCAAAGGTCACAGCAATAAAAGAAGCTACTGACCTGAAGAGAATGTCAGTAGAAAAGCTCATTGGGTCCCTCATGGCCCATGAGATCAACATGGAAAGGCTGGAGAGTCATCTAGCAGAAAGAAGCACTCCAACGCCTTAAAAGCTGAAGAAGATTCACCAGAAGCAAGTTCAGCTGAGAGTGAAAGTAATGCAGACAGCGAGAATGGAAGCAATGCTATCTAAAAGATTTTAGCGGATTTTGGCTAAGAAAAAGAAGTTCCAATCAGGTAGAAGGTACTTCAAAAGGAATAAGGACTTCAAGAGGCCAGATGGAAAAGAGATGAAGAAAGCAGAACCCATCTGCTATGAGTGTAAGAAGCCTGGACACATTAAAGCTGAGTGTCCAAAATTTAAGAAGCCGGAGTTCAGGAAGAAAGACAGCTCCAAGAAGTTCAGAAAGTACAAAAAGAAGGCGATGGCAGCAGCATGGGAAAATAGTAGCGACTCAGACAGTGAGTCAAGCTCCTGCAGTAATGAAGAAGAAGCCAACTTGGCCTTCATGGCTAATACTGAAGAAAAGGTAACCTCTGACTCTTCTTTTGATTCATGCAATGGTTCAGATTCCGATAGTTTAGAAGAGGCTTTCAACGAACTTTATGAAAAATATAAAAAAGTAACCAAACTATTAAAAGTAAGCAAGAAAAACATAGTTTGCATAGAAAATACAAACTCAGATCTAAAATCAGAAAATGATCAATTAGAAAGTCAAATAACTAAACTTAAAAGAAGAAATGAATTGTTATGTGAAGACTTAAAAGCTAAGAATGAACAAATAATTAAACTTGAAGAACAGGAAAATGTAGATGAACTAAGAACTGAAATCAAAACACTAACAGAAGAAAATATACAGTTATCTAGCACATTAGAAAAATTCATCATGGTAAAAACTCCTCATATTAAAAGGTGCTAGAAGATCAGGTAAGAAGAAAAATGGATTAGGATATACACCCCCAGATAATGAGGAAACCATAGTTCATCCTAAAACATATCCCACACCAAAATTTGTACCTGAACAAGACTAGCATACAAAGCTGATTTCAAATATATAGAAAAAGTAACTAATTATCCTGTTGTAGTCACTACAACAAGTTAGGACATATCATAACGACATGCCCAACAAGACATAAGAATGGATAATAAAAAGTAAAATAATGACACTAACCCATCAGGACCCAAAGAATTTGGGTACCTAAAACTTGATGTTTTTATTTCAGGTTATCCTCGAGCATCCAAATGGTATTTGGATAGTGGGTGCTCAAGGCACATGTCAGGAAACCAGAAGTTATTCTCTCGTCTCCAAACTGAAGAAGGAACAGTCACTTATGGAGATAATGGGAAAGGAATAGTGATAGGCAGTGGCTCTGTGAATAACAAAGGAAAAATAGTCATAGAATATGTGTTATTAGTCAAGGGATTGAAGCACAACCTTATTAGCATCAGCCAGCTATGTGACAGAGGCCATCAGATCAAGTTTCAAGAGTCAAAGTGCGGCAATACTGAAGGATGGAGCAGTCATCTTTGAAGCTAATAGAGAAAAGAATTTGTATGTGCTCTATCTTGAAGAACTCAAGAACAAGACGTCTGTCTGGCAGCAAATAAGGATAAATCTACTGAATTATGGCACAGACGACTAGGTCATTGCAGTATAGATGGCATGAGAAAATTGCTGAGAAGAATCTTGTGGAAGGTCTACCTAAGGTCAGTGCAAAAATGGATGGTGTCTGTAGACCTTGTGCTAAGGGAAAGCACACCAAGAGCTCCTTCAAGTCAAAGACGGTGGTGACCACCTCAAAACCCTTAGAGCCTTTCATATGGATCTATTTGGGCCAATGAGGACTACCAGTCTTGGAGAAAGAACTTTGGACTTGTCATAGTCGATGACTACTCAAGATTCACATGGGTATCATTCCTAGAGCATAAAGATGACACTTTCGAAAATTTTGTCAGTTTCAGCAAGAAAGTCCAGAAAGATCAGAAGTTCAGCATTGTGTCTATCCGATCAGATCATGGTGGTGAATTTCAAAATGAAAAGTTTGCTAGATTCTGTGATGATCAGGGAATTGAGCATATTTCTCAGCACCAAGAACACCACAGCAAAACGGTATCGCTGAGAGAAGAATAGAACCCTATTGGATTGGCAAAACTATGCTCTCAGAATATGATCTGCCAAGATACTTCTGGGCTGAAGCAGTCAACACAGCAAGCTACATTATCAACCGACTAATGATCAGGCCAATCCTGAAGAAGACTGCATATGAACTGTTCAAGGGAAGAAGCCAAAGATCAGCCACTTCAGGACTTTTGGATGTCCTTGTTTCATCCACAATAATGGAAAAAGAGACATTGGTAAGTTGGATGCCAAATCAGATGAAGGTATCTTCATAGGTACACCTCTAAACCCAAAGGCTATAAAGTATTTAATAAACGCACTTTATTATTGAACAGTCTGTACACATTATTTTTTGATGAAACTAACCCTTCCTTGAGAAAGGAAGAAGATAGTGAAAATGATGATACAGATGAGCTATCCAAGAAACTAAAGAATTCATCTATTGAGGACAAGATGATCCACCTCTGGAAGACATGCAACAAAAGGAAATTTCACATGAAAATCTTCCAAAGGAATGGAGACACAAGAAAGATCACCCACTCGAAATATTATTGGTGATCCATCTGTAGGGTAAGAACAAGAGATAGTGTAATTCCCTATGATTACCTAGCATTTGTTTCTCAAATAGAGCCGAGGACAGTCAATGAAGCTCTTTGTGATGAATCTTGGATATTAGCCATGCAAGATGAATTAAATCAATTCAAGAGAAACCAAGTATGGTCACTTGTTCCTAGACCATCAGACCATCCAGTCATTGGCACCAAATGGGTGTTCAGAAAAAACTGAATGAAACTGGTGTGATTCTAAGAAACAAGCCCAGATTGGTAGCTCAAGGCTATTCACAAGAGGAAGGTATAGATTTGATAAAACCTATGCACCTGTAGCTAGACTTGAGGCTATTAGAATTTTGCTTGCATATGCATCCGCATTAGATTTGAAATTATTTCAAATGGATGTTAAGTCTGCATTCTTGAATGGTTTTATTAAGGAGGAAGTCTATGTAGAACAACCTCCAGGTTTTGATGATACTGATTTTCCGGATCACGTTTTCAAATTACACAAAGCATTATATGGTTTAAAGCAAGCACCTAGAGCCTGGTATGAAAGGCTTAGTTCTTTTCTTTTAACCATGGTTTCAGTAGAGGTCAAGTAGATAGTACTCTTTTCATAAAGTTAAAGGTCAAACACATTCTACTAGTTCAAATTTATGTAGATGATATTATTTGGTTCTACTGATGAATCCCTTTGCAAGTACTTTGAAAAGTTGATGCAGGGAGAATTTGAAATGAACATGATGGGAGAACTTCATTATTTCCTTGGATTACAAATCAACAAGGAAAGGAAGGAACTCACATCTGTCAAGCAAAGTACACAAAAGAACTCTTAAAGAAATTTGGATTCGAAAATACCAAGCCACTGTCAACACCAATGAGTACATCAACAAGGATGGACAGTGATAAAGATGGTAAGAAAGTAGATCAAAAGATCTACAGAGGTATGATAGGATCATTACTTTACTTAACAGCTAGTAGACCCGATATTCTATTTAGTGTATGCATGTGTGCTAGGTATCAGGCCGATCCTAGAGAATCACATTTAATTTCTGTGAAAAGAATATTTAGATATTTAGCAAGAACTCATGACTTAGGTCTTTGGTATCCAAAATGTTGTGAAATTAACTTAGTAGGTTATTCTGATGCTGACTATGCTGGATGCAAATTAGATAGAAAAAGCACCAGTGGTGTTGTTGTCAATTTCTTGCAGGATGTTTGATATCTTGGTCTTCAAAGAAACAAAATTCAGTGGCACTATCTATAGCTGAAGCTGAGTACGTAGCTGCTGGAGGTTGCTGCACACAACTCCTATGGATAAAGCAACAACTTGAAAATTTCGGATTAAACATCAAATCTATCCCACTGTTGTGTGACAACACTAGTGCCATTAATCTCACCAAGAATCCAGTTCAACATTCAAGGACCAAGCATATTGAGTTAGATATCATTTTATTCACGACCATGTAGCAAATGGTAATATTGAAATATCTTTTATCGATTCAAATGGTTAGTTAGCAGACATTTT
The DNA here is from genome assembly GCA_014218235.1 of Colocasia esculenta. Taxonomy (NCBI): domain Eukaryota; kingdom Viridiplantae; phylum Streptophyta; class Magnoliopsida; order Alismatales; family Araceae; genus Colocasia; species Colocasia esculenta. The sequence continues at coordinate 72,199,623 of CM024757.1, forward strand.
CACAAAAGCCTTACCCGAGGAGAGATTCACATCCCTTAGAAGGGAATTAGGCATGTGCAATTTGTGAAAAAGTTCTGTTTAAAACTGGGACATTAAATTTCAGAATTAAGTTTTTTTCCCTCCATGCCTTTAAGCAAAAGAAATTCAAATTATCCTTTGTAACCGCTCTCTCATTGAAGTCGGTTTGAATAGTCAACTCTTTTGTCTCTTCTGCTGCCGCCTTTTTGGCGCCTCACTTTCCCCAGTGCATTTATTTATTCACAAATCAATGACAGAACGATTCGTATCTCATCGTCTACCTTTTTCCCCTTTTATCCTGTCGCATGAGCCGATGCCCTAACAACTCATACCTCAACCCTCTGCAAATTTGAACCTACCTCCTCCTTCCCGTAAAATTTCTTGAGGATTCCTTCTCTTCTCCTTCTGTTTCAACCCTCCAGAGTCTTTCCCACCTGAATCCATGGCCGCACCAGTCATCGCCGGCAGTTTGGGTGGATACAGCGCCGAGTTTCTCACTCCTGAGCAGCAGGAGAGGTTTACCTTTGTGAAGACGAAGCTCTGTGGCAATAAAGAAGTCGATGTTGCTAATCTGAGGAAGAGTGGAATGAGCAACGTGGTAGAATTGATCAATCAGATGCAGTGGATAGGAGTTACCACCTTTTCGGAGGTTAGTTATCCGGACCTGGTAAAAGCATTCTTCGTTTGTTTGAGATCAGAGGAAGATGGGTCTCTAGTTTCTTCAGTAAAGGAACCCTGATTAGAATAGACCCTGAGTTGCTGAAGATGTTGTTTGATGTGAAGACTTCCGGATTTAGTGGGGTTCACACTGTGGACGCCCAAGTGAAAGGTTGGGAATTATAGGACCGGGCCGCTTCAAGCTAAGGGATGGCAAGCTGGACATAAATCAACTAACTCTGCTTTCAACCGCCTCCTTCATTTTATTGTATGTCAAATTTTAGTTCCCAGAAGTGCAACTTTTTCATCTTGCACAAAGCCGACTCTGACATGATGTACTGGGCCATTCAAAATAAGGAGATAAATATGGCCGCAGTGATGATGGAAAGAATGAAATTTTCCAAAGATCAGATTTGGGACACCAAGAGCAAATTAAATGTGTCCCTGCCCTATGCCCACCTACTTACCAAGATCTTCAAACACTTCGGTGTTGATCTTTCTGGGGCAGTTGTAGAGAAAATGGGCCAAGCAATCAGGTCCAGGAACCTGAAGAAGAGTGGCTTCTCTGTGGAAAATGGTGTCTGGTTCAAGGCTTAAGTTACTGAAGGCGAAGCCATCATTGACGACGCTTCAGTTATTCATCAGGAAATGGGATCAGAGGCTATGATTCCAGAATTGCCAGTGGAGTCAGTTTCAGTTCCAGCAGTTGTAGCAGCAGAATCTTCAGGCCCCTCTCTAGCAGAAGTTCAGCCTGAAATTGCAGTAGAAGAAGAAAGAGTATCAGTAGCAGCTTCAGAATTTCCAGAAGAATTAGCTCTAAATTTTGCAGAAAGGAGAATTGAGGATATTCTCCCAGAGGATATTGTTCAAGTTGAGGACCCACTACCCTCAACTATTGTTGCATCTATTCTCTCAGATATTATTGATTCGATTCCTTCCACCTCTAGTGCTCCAGAAAATAGTGGCAGAGTTGCTGAAGAGGCAGTGGCATCAGGCCACATTGATGTACCAATGGAAGATATTCCAGTAGAGCTAGAGCACCCAGATGCTCAGCGGACTCTGTGATGGGGGATGCTCCCATTCAGGGGAGCAAGTATCAATTGAAGAAGATGCTCCTATTGAGGGGGAGCTATCAAAAGAAGGTTCAGTAGAAGCAACTCCTGTTGTTGATGATCAGAGGAAAGGCATAAAGATTCTCTCCAATTTGAATGACAGAGAAGGGGAGACTGCAAGATCTTCGAACTCAGATGATGATCAACCTCCTCCAACTAAAGAAGGCAAGAAGAAAGGAAAAGAAGTTGACTCTGAAGTTCCTCTCCTGGCTGATACACCTTTTGAGAGGCAAGTCAACAGAAAATTATTATAAATTTAAAGCCTGTAATTGAGAGGCTTGATGCTCAAGGCACAATCCTGTGCTCTCTCCAATCAGATGTTAGTTCAACCTTCATGAGTCAAGCTTCAACTTCAAAGATATCTCCAATATAAGAAATGCCATGAAGTGGTTTAACCAGGAAATGAGGTCTATGAAAAGTTTGCTGGGAGAAGTTCTCAAAGTGGTTGGAGCTCAAGTTTCTCCTCCTCCACCTCCTGCAGCCCAGGTTCCACAGTCAAGGTCATCAGCTCAAGAAGTAGGGCCAACAGGGCCAAAGCAGCAGCATCACCAGCAGAGGCAGCAGTGAATGTTGAAGGGCCATCTGGGCCGGATGATCAGGTTACAAGGCCTCCAGGGCCAGCTGAGCAAGGGTCAGGGCCATCAGGGCCATTGGAGAGTGAGTCTGTGCAGAAAGAGGCAGAAGAATCTTTGGCACCCAAGCCCCCAGCTCCCTCTTCTCCCTCTCACACACCTATCCCTCCAACTCCACCCTCAGCTCCTACAGCTCCTCCTGCTCCACAAACATTCAAGAAGCCTCAATCCAGACCAATCTCTTCTCCTACTCCATTTCCTCCTCAGTCCACCTCATCTCCTACCTCCTCTATTACAACTCCTTCTCCTATACTTGAGGCCCCTCCAGCATCCTCAGCTGGAGCCTCCTCCTCCTCCTCTGGTCCCTCCCTTGGACCAGTTAATGATCTCCCTACTACATCACATTCGTTTCTTCATCCTACTCCTCCACCCTCTTTCATCACTATCATACCTGAAAGAGCCCAACTTAACTCTCCCTTTATGGAAAAGATAAAGGATGAGTTTGAGGAAGGCATTCTCAGGTCTGTGCTGAAGGTTGGGGAGCACATTCACAGGGTAGACCCTTCTAGTCCTGCCCCCAAGGAGGAAACTCACTTCTACTTCCTCCCTTCCTCTGAACCCAATACCCACCTTTGTGGTTTTCTCTCACAGTGGACAACAAACATAACCCACTCTATAGGAATACTTTTCCAAGTTGTTCTTGCCACAATCATTAACCTTCTTTTTCAAAATCTTTCAGATCATTTGAACACCATTCTACCCTTCACTTCTCTTTCAAAATCCGAAAAGTCCAAAATCTTCTCTCTTGCCCACTCCAAAACTAAAGATCAATGGGGCAAAGGTCACAAGGATCTCCTAAAGAAATTATTCTTGCCAAATCTGCCAGATTTCCTCCAAGGGACCACTCCCTGACCTTGTCTGAGTGGTTCAGGATGTATCACCAAGAACTTTGGGCACCCTTCATTCAAAAGGAAATCAAGATGGTCAGACACTATGTGTTGTTCAACACTACAGAATGTCCATCGACTTCCTGAAGTTCAGCTCAGCCAGTTCAAAAGGGTCATTTCAGCTCTCACTCCAGGCATCTCACATACTTCAGATGTTCAGGTCGATTTTGCTACCCTCCAAGTACCTGAAGAAATTGCCCTTCCTCAAATCCATTTTCTAGTTATGGAGTCCTCTGTAGGATCCATCATCTTTGAACGTTTTGTCAGGGTAATGGGCAGAATTAAAGTACAGAAAGGCTGCCTAGTTGCTTTTCCTAGATTCCTATTTAGGGAATATCACCAGGGGCATGTAAGTGCTGAAGTTCTAGCCCCCATTCTGTCTGAATGTGAAAGGCAGACATCCTCAGAATGGTCCAAGTTCTACCCCTTGTCAGCTCAGTAATTGTTTGAAATCAATGAAGCTCAGGCCAGGGAAGGCAAACCAGTCATTTCTCCAGCTACCTTCTTGGATATGAACTCTATACATCTTGTTGATGACCCTTTCAAAGTCTGGGAGGAAAGATACAAAGTTTATGTGGCTATGCACAAGGCTCTCAGAGACAACCACAACCACTATCCTGTGACCATGTACCAATTCCTCACCTATGCCAACTTTGGGACTCGTCGTTTCCTCAAGATGAGCATGGACAAAAATGCATATGCTGAGCTCCTCTACAAGCACCTAGATTTTCATCTCAAAAGGATGGCATCCTCCATGGGACCAACCTACTCTTTGCCTTTTGGAGTCTTTAAAACTCATTTTGAAGAGCAGGAACCCAGGCATGGGAAATCATTTCCCATTTTGCCGCTCTTTTGCCTCCTGCCTTCTATTTACTGTACCACCTCAAAGTTAATGAAAATTCCTTGATCATCTGCCTCTATCTTTTCTCTTCTTTCTTTGTCTCAGATTGTCTTTTTGCTCAATGACAAAAGGGGGAGAAAATTAGCATGTCTGAAATATATTCCAATACTTTTTTAAAGAAGAAAATTAGCATGTCTTATCTTCAGACTGATTTCAGATATTTTTCATCCATGCTTATTGTTCAGTTTTGTCATCACCAAAAGGGGAGATTGATGATCAGTCTGTCCCCATGTAATTTTAATGTATTTTGGTGATTAACAAAACTACTAGTTTTTATAAATAATATCTAATGAATATTTCATAAGTCTTAAAGTACAGAAAAATACCAAGGTCAAACAAGCCAATAAAGGTATGCATTACTTCTCTGAAGCTTCAATCTTATCAACATGATATTTCTCTAAGTCCATATCGATTTCTGTTGAAATTCATAACGATTTCCTTATAAGACCGAAAAGTCATGTTGTTCCAATCAAGTCGATGTCATAACGACTCTATAAGTTATCGCAACGATTTCTTTAGAAAGCGCAACGACTTGTCTGTCATAACGACTCTATAAGTTATCGTAACGATTTCTTTAGAAAGCGCAACGACTTGCCTGTCATAACACTCTCTATAAGTTATCGCAACAATTTCTTTAGAAAGCGCAACGACTTGCCTGTCATAACGACTCTATAAGTTATCGCAACGATTTCTTTAGAAAGCGCAACGACTTGCCTGTCATAACAACTCTATAAGTTATCATAACGATTTCTTTAGAACTCGCAACGACTTGCTTGTTGTAACGATTTCATAAGTTACCGTAATGATTTCTTTAGAACTCACAACGACTTGTTTGTCGTAACGATTTCTTTAGGACTTGCAACGACTTGCCTGTCGTAACGACTTCGTAAGTTACCGTAACGATTTCTTTAGGACTTGCAACGACTTGCCTGTCGTAACGACTTCGTAAGTCACCGTAACGATTTCTTTATAACTCGCAATGACTTGCTCGCCGTAATGATTTCGTAAGTTATCTTAACGATTTGCTTTGCACAAAGATTTCTTTAAGCGCTCACAACGATTTGCTTTGCGCAACGATTTCTCTAGAGCTCATAACGACTTGATAAGTGTTCATAACGATTTGCTCTCTATAATGACTTGTTAATATTCAGAACGACTTGTTAGTACTCATAACGATTTCATAAGTCATATAGACAACGACTTTACTGTTTATATGAACTTGATTTTTATCTCTTGAAGCGTTGACTAGTCAAAGTCACGCATATATCTATCTGTCACTCCTGCATTTATGAGTTCTGAACGTATCTCTGCATGCATGCACAATATCGTCCATTATTGTGTTTACTCTGTATACATCCCTTAAAACAAGCTATTTGGGATTGCTACTCTAGTGAATACTCACATCAACGTATACTGACAACAAGAGACAGTTTGAGTTGTCTACTGTCTAGCATTTAATGTGTGCAGGGTCCTGAAGACTTTCTATCATACAACGTTGGACCTATAGACGTCAGAAGACATTATCTCTTTGCGTGCTCAAATGGATAAAAGATAGTTGAAGCTTCCAAATGTCAAAACAGTCTAACGACTATCAATCCAAGAGACAACGGTTACTTCAACGGGACTATTTCAAATAGAAGATATAAATTCAAACCAACGAAGCAGAGAATGATACACATCTCGCATTCAACATTTAAACTCTTCTTCAAGAAGTCCAGCCAATAATCTCATTCCTCATCACCTTCAGCTCTTTTGCTCTCTGTGCTGTAATAGATTTTCTAAGAGAGCCCGTGTAGTTCTGAGAGTGTGCCTTGTTTAGATTCTTACTCTCAGTGCTAGTTGCTTCAGATCTTGGCTTGTTCAAAGCTTGATCTAGGGGCTTGAATTTCATTCAATTCTCTTTGAGTTGTTGTTCCCTTCGGTTGTGAAGGAAGACCTGGTGGTATCCAGGGTGTAGTTCCCTTCGGGTGTGAAGGAAGACCTGGTGAGGTATCCAGGGTGTTGTTGTTCCATTCGGTTGTGAAGGAAGACCTGGTGGTATCCAAGGTGTAGTTCCCTTCGGGTGTGAAGGAAGACCTGGTGAGGTATCCAGGGTGTTGTTGTTCCCTTCGGATGTGAAGGAAGACCAACTAAGCTGGGTGTTGTTGCGTCCTTAGGGGGACTGTACCCTAGTTAGTGAAATCCTGAGTTATTGCTCATGGACTGGACGTAGGACTCCTAAGGGAGGAAGTCCGAACCAGGATAATTCTTGTGTTGTGTGATTGTCTTCTTTGTGTGTGTTGATATTTAAACTAACAGTCGCTAACCTCCTTCTAAGAACGTTTGTGTGAATATTTTTTTAGTTATATCTTGTAGATTATTTTAAAAGACCCATTCACCCCCCCTCTGGGCTCGTCAACTGGGCAACACCTCCAAGCAGCTCCCCGTCTCCTGACGACGGTTACAACAGCTCCATCATGCGCACCCCACGATCATATGGTGCATTAACTGCAGGCCCCCTTAACGGGCGCCCAGACGCGTAACTCCTCGCCAAGGGCGCTAACCGGCACGTTCTTTTCGGCGTCATTAGGGGACGTTCCGTCCCACTCCTTCTGTACCATCGTCTATAAAAGGCCCAGGTAACCTCCATGCAGAGGTAAGTGGTCTCGGACGCTCACACTCGCTCTCGCGCCACTCACACACGAGAACCCCCTTTCCTTCAAGCCTCTCAAGTCTCATACTGACTTAGGCATCGGAGGGTTCCCCCCCGGTTCTTCAACCGGGCCCCGCTGATTCCGTTCTGGTTTTGCAGGCTTCTGTCCGCACCGGCGATCGTCTTCCCATCTTCTCTAGTGGAGGCCCGTTTGGTTCAGGCCCAAACAAGAAAACGCTACCACATAATTAATATTTTTTTATAACACCTGAGATGTATAATAGAGGATCTGAACTATTGAACCACTCCTTATGTAGGATCTATATAGTTAATGATTCGTTAAATAAACAAAAAAAGACATACCGCTTGAAAGAGCAGAGAAGAGGGTTAACCGAGCTACGGAAAATAGAGAACAAAGAGTATCTTTCTTGAAAACAAAATAAAGAATATTCTAATACGAATTCAAATCATATTTCAGTTAAAGACAACATCTTAGGTAGGCATGTACAAGGGCACAGACTCAAGACTGGAGATAATAGTAAGGGAAAAGAAGAAGAAGAAGAAGAAGAAGAAATGTGACAGGCATCACCCCTAAATACTAGGAAGACACAATTTGGAGTGGTTCAGAGCTACGTGAATCCATCAACAATCTGATAACTTGTACAGCTAGCTGTACTTCCTCATGAAACATCCGGTTCTTTGTCATAGCCAGTACTGTAGCTTTGTTGTCACATGAGATCTCCATTCCTCAAACTTGATCTTGGTGTAAGTTTTCAAAAATTCCTTGCATCCAAGTGGGCTTGACATCCTACTATGGAAGCAGCCAAACACTCAACTTCAGAAGATTTTCGTAACATATGCTTAGCTTCTTTGACATCCGCAATACTGGTTCCGAATCAAGACAAAAAATAATAATAATAAGTTAAAAGTGCTAGCTCGATCTTCCTATCAAACTTGCCCATTAATCCTCTCATTAGTAAAATCGACTTGTTCAAAATTAGGATTTGATTTATACTAAATTCCATTGCTTACGGCAGCAAAGAATCCATTTTGTTGCTCCAATATGTCGATGTATTGAAAGGCAGCGCATGTAAACTACTAAGTACATGATATTTGGTCATGTATGAGTCAAACATATATAAATCTCTCAAACATATGTTTCTATATGTCTTCTAACTATTACACATATTTTAACGTTTTCAAACTCTTATTTTAACATCTTCAAATTTAGATTTTAAGTCATGCCAACCGTTACAATTTAAATCATATCAACTGTTATTTCAAATCCCATATGTTTTAACTCACGGTCAAACATACTTTAATAATTTTAAACTCTTATTTAATGCCTTTAAGCTTAGATTTTAAGTACTATTAAAATATAAATACAGTGGTCATACATATATGATGACACAAAAGTAAACGAAAAGATAAAACGGGAAAAAAAATATAAGACAACAACTATCTTTTTAGGAATTGATTGATAAAATCCATCAAAAGGATGAATTATTTGAGTCATCTTTTTCTGATAGGGATCAGAAAATAAGTCCCCCATCTAATAGAGATCTATAATTAATCTATCCAAAAAACAAAGAAGTAAGCCCAAATCATTCATTTCCAATTCATGCATCATACTTGTCTTAAATTCTTTGGTAAGAAAATCAAAGGATGAAAAGGTTTTTTTTTCTAGTAGGTAAAGGATGAAGAGTTATGTATTGTCAGGTCAATAAATGTCAATTTTACTACTTATATATAAAGGTGCACACATAGAAAAAGATGGAAATGGATAAACAATTGAGTTCAAAGGGCACTCATGGGAGGAGTACACATTAACAATACAAGTAAGAGAACTGTTTGGTGCAAACCCCTGTTGGAGGTTCACAACTATAACCCCCAATGCTCTAATGAGATCAGCCCCCTAATGGGGGCTGAGTTTGTTGCAAATCGCCGCCAGAATTTCCCTACAAGTAATTTGTAATGATGAAATGACAGTTATATCTTTATATAATTAATCTAAACTAAAGTAAAGAGACATAATGTTAGTCACTATTTGGTGCGTAATAAGTGATGAGATTTTCTTTTGTTGAAAGACTAGCCTATTACATAAATACTTAAAATTTTCTCATAAACCTGATCCATGACTAACAACCACGCCACTATTTTTATATATTAATTTATATAAAAATGACAATAAAATAAAATAAATAATAAAGTATTTTAATATAAATATTTATCTTATATTTTATTATTTTTATATAAATCAATCATATAAAAATATAAGGCTTTGTACATAAATATCCCTCTTAGACATCTAATGGTGCAATAATCCATCTTAAAATCACATTATTTTTCTTGCCTTTCTTATGCGATCAAAATGTCCCCAAAGACGCCGTGACAGAATAAAAGGAAGTCATCAACGAAGTATGTTGAGAGTTATATATTTTATGTGAAATGTCTAAAAAAAACTTTCACTATTTGTAAAAAAAAATCTTTTTAAAAATATTCTTTTCAATATACCCTCCCCCTCTCTCTCCAACATCATCAACTCTTTCTCTCTCTCTACTCACTGACTCGTGTCGGAGTTGGAGGAGAAACGCCCTCGCACTCCCTCATCAAAGTCTCAGTGGGCTTTTTTGTCTCTGTCGGGGTTCATCCATGGATGACCAAGAGGAAGACGACATAGGGGGAGGCTAGGTGATGCCGTCGAGCACCTAGAGCTCATTTTGGAACGCATGCTCAGCGGCTAGCACGACACCGGCCTAGATCGAGGAGGAGGATGGCTTGGGGGTGGTCGGGTCCACCTGCTTCACAACGACAATCTTTCCATCTGTGAGCAGCTCGCTGACTGTCTCGATCCACTCCTGCCCATGTCCCAACCAAGCTAGTAGTTGTAGATTCTAGAGCTAGATTTTGAAGCAGACAATCTGCATCCCAATAATAGATGATCAATAGATCCCTTGTTAATCCCAGAGGGGTTGAATGCGCACGTGGAGGATGCGGGAGTTGACAAGCCACTATATGTCGTCCTTAGAGGTGATTAGGTTGGTGTTGCGGAGGGGAAGAGGAAGTCCCCTACTGCTGTCGTGTTCACCAGGAAAGAAGGCAACATCGAGCCCACCTGTGGGTTGGGAGACTTCTGGATCATTGCTGAGTTCAAGAAGCTATGGTTTCTCATCGGCCTCGCCATATTCAACTCTCTCTATCGGTACTCCCTCGACGACATCACCCATGTGGTTGTCGGACTTGTGGGCACACTCGAGCTCGTTATCGTCTCCATCGAGAACTCTGTCATTGTCGCCTTTTCGAACTTGTGGGCACACTCGAGCTTGTTATCGTCTCCATCGAGAACTCTGTCATCGTCACCTTTTCCTACAGTGTTCCTAATGATCAAGCTAGGGTGGGGGTTGTCGACAGCTGCATATTTCTTGAACACATCATGGTCGATGTCGTAAACACAAGGATAGTGTCGCAAACACTATGGTGGATGTAGCAGAGCTACTCAAAGGGGTTAGGGGAGAACAGTGTCGCAAAACACTATAGTGGATGTAGCAGAGCTGCTCAAAGGAGTTAGGGGAGGACAGTGTCGCAAAACACTATAGTAGATGTAGCAGAGCTGCTCAAACACAAGGATAGTGCCGCAAACACTATGGTGGATGTAGTAGAGCTGCTCAAAAGGGTTAGGGGAGGACAGTGTCGCAAACACTATAGTGGATGTAGCAGAGCTGCTCAAAGGGGTCAGGGGAGACATGAAGTGTGTGTGTAACACCCCGAAAATTTAGCAATTTAAAATTTCAGAAATATAGAGGGATAAAAAAAAATAAATAATCGTATTGGAGACTTCCAACACCATGTAATTATGATCCATTAACAAGAATGGGCCTATACACATTTGGCCCAAGGATATGAATGAACTGGACAGGGAATTATCCAGAAATTCGTGTAGATAATTATGCCATAATTAGAAAGGGCAATTTAGAGTTGAAAGATAGGTGATTATTCATGTAAGGTAATCCAAAACCGAACCCAACTCTAAGAGGTGGTTTCCTAAACCTCTGCTACCTCTTTTGGGTAAGGGAATCCCAGATTTCCTGGAAACTAGGAAACAGAGCTCGTAGCCCCTTTCCTAGTATCGTTAGGACTCTTAACTACATCCTAAAACTATAAGAACTTGTCCTCAAACTCTTGGGGAAGGTTTAACAACGAAGTTGGAGTCGTTTGGAGGCAAGCAAGAACTTCTGAGGAGCAGGAGAAAGGCTGGGAGTCCGTAGCTTCATCCCCTGCATCTTCTGTTACATCCAGAACATCAACGGGTTTTAGATCTTCCTAAAGGTAGGTGTTCTCGGGCCAAGATTAAAGAAAACCAATGCCAACATGTAGTTTCTTGAGTCTAGGATCATTTGCACTTGATTTGCCCAATTTTCATGGAGTATTCATCGTGTATTGGTGATTTTCCCGAAGTCTTGCACAGTTAGGACTTTTCTCGTTCGTCATATTGTGCACATGATGCAAGACCGAATTTGACTAAACTTTATTCATGAAAGTTCTTCCAATTGAAGTCACGATCATCTTCTATGTTGGACGTTTTGTCCAAAAATCCTTCGTTAGAGAGTTACGAGCATGATAAGAGAGTCTCTGCATGATACTGCGATTTCGGGCTACTAATGACTTTTTGTTCTTCATATGTTTTCTTGGGATTAGAGACCGAATTAGATCAAACCCTAAACATCAAAGTTCTTCTACTAGTTGTCCTCTTCATCTTTCATGTTGAACGTTTTGTCTAAATGTCACTTGTTAGAGAGTTATAAGAGGTGGAAGTGGATCGCTGCACTGCAGTCATGTGTTTTGTCTGGAAGGGGCACTCGTGTCGACACAACCTGGACTCGTGTCGACACGACCTGAACTCGTGTCGACCTGACTTGAACTCGTGTCGACCTGCTATCCCAAAACAGCCCAGAAAGTGTTCTGGGAAGCCCTCTAGTGTCGACACTACCCCATCTAGTGTCGACACACTCCCCCAGTTTGACCCAGAAAGTTCTGGGAAGCTAATCTAGTGTCGACACCACCTGTGCTAGTGTCGACACACTGTCCCATATTGGCCAGAAGGTTTTCTGGAAGTTGTCTCTAGTGTCGACACTACCTAGACTCGTGTCGACACTCCTTGACCTTTTTGCGTTATATTTGATGCACTGTGTCGACACTACCTGAACTAGTGTCGACACTACCTGACCAGTTTTGCCTAATTTTGTCTTGTGTTTGGAGCATGGTGTCGACACCACTTGATCTAGTGTCGACACCACCTTACAAGAAATTTGCATAATTTTGGTCTAATCATCTCATGATGTCTACAAGTATGTACATGATGATATATAGTATGCATGGACTTAAAATAAATCAAACCATTAAAGGAAATAGTAATGATGTGAATATGATTCTAGTGTGTAATTTTGATTGTTCTTATGATCATTAGATTATCTTGTGATCTTACTTATTGTCAATTGATAAGATAAGAATATGATATGAATGTGTGGATGAATACATGATTAGTATGGACATATTAGTGGTGTTAAAGTTATGATTTGCATATAAGTTTCATGGTTATATGTTTTCCGGTGTTTAAATGATTATTGTCATATGCATACATGTTAGGAAAGCACATGTTCTACATATGATTTGTCTTTAGAAACACCCTCATGTCAAGATATTAATGAACTATGAAACATAAGATGCGTCGTTATCTTGTCTTGTTCTTTTGAGTTGTTTGTCATTCCTTGACTCTATGAATGATCATGTCCTTTTTACTGTGAGCTTGTCATTGAAACTCTGTGGCCATAGTATGAATCTGTTTGTTCGGCACAACGTGGGACTCCGGTCTAAATTGACTAATGCCTGTGCAATAAGGGCCCTGTCTGGTCCTGGGGAGGAGCACCCCAACATACTTTTTAACCGCGGGAGTATGGACTTGTGGTGCGTGACATGGCACTGATACGATATGCAAGATTTGTGTGAATGTGCCTTTGTTTGATATGATAAGTCTAATGTGATCTGATATGATATGATTTGATATGATACGTCTGATCATGTGAACGCATGATATCTGTCTGAATATGGTCAATCTCTTCTGACCTGATTTTATTCTTGAATTATCTGTCCATTGTATATGGAACTCGACATTTGATCTGACATGTTATCCGTTCTACTTTGCTATTCAACTTGTTAGAAAAGCATGCATTGTCAGCATACTCATCAGCATATCTGCCTATATAAAATGTTAATCATGTATACTAGTACCCGCACGTGATTGAGATATAAATCCTACTGAGCTAGTTCGCTCACCCCTATCATCCTGCCCTTTTTCAGGTAGTGATGAAGAACCCGTGGAGTCGGATGGGACTGGGCAGAGTGACGAGCACCCGTCCTAGAATAGATGACAGATTAGAAATAGAAATTTAGTAGTCTATGTAATAGTGAAACTTTTCTGAAAGATTATTTGAATAATGGACCCTTTGGTAATTCTTCTTACGTGAGGTTGTATCTAGTTGAATGAAATGAATTAAAGTATACTATTGGTGACCATATTATAGTCTTGAATGTGTTGTTATATCTGAATGTGACTCTGCACTATTCAACTGTGATACGCCGATTTGTATCGTTCACGTCCCCCGGTATTTATTCCGCTGCTAAATATTCGGGACGTGACAATGTATGTGTGTACTTTAATAGAGAATAGCATTTATTGTACAGCTCTTTCAAGTACTAAAAAATAAATCAAATATTTGATAATAATTTTTAATTAATTTATCTTATAAAATAATATAATTTTAAGATAAATTATCATACAATTAAACCTCTAATAGAAATATTAAGTAGAAAGCCCAAAAATATATCTATCACCTGCAAATAGGGTTGCCCGACCTTAGCCGTGTCCGGATCTCGAGCTGAGATTCCGTGTCGGCAGTCCCATCCCCATCCGTCAGCTTCCTACCAGCGAGCGAAAGAGTGTGAGAGAGAACAGGACAGGGCCCATCCCGACCCGATCGGATTTGCCGAACCCTAGTTGACCCCCTTCCCCCGCATTTGACAACCTTGCCCTGAAATCTTTCCACCAAGATTCTCGTGGCAACTGTTTGCTCCTCTCCCCCACTACCTCCCTTTTCCTCGCTGGCCGGGTACCTCACATTGTAGTGTCCCCAAGAGCTCGATGAACGGAGGACAGGGCCTAGGCTGTCCTCAGATCTAGACACCCATTTCGTTCCTCTTTTCTCCTCTCTCTCTCTCTCTCTCTCTCTCTCTCTGCATTTCTTACTGTTTTTCATGGTAGATCGGTGGAAATCAGACAGCAAGAGTAATTTCTGTAGCCAAGGTTTCGTTTTGGGCTGGGATCTGTAGGAAAGGAGTGACCTTTGGTGGCGGAAGGAATGGGGGGACTTGTTGTCCTGGTTGGTCTCTTGTTGTTCTATGGTTCGAAAGTTGAGGCGGATGGATCGAATCACAAGTACCAGGAGCGGGATCACGTCCCTCTTTATGCAAACAAAGTGGGTCCTTTCCACAACCCCAGGTAAACCCGGAGGAGCGTGATTTGGTTTGGTATATTGTTCAATGTCTTTTCTAGGTTCTCCAAATTCAGTGTCTTAGTGCAGCATGTCTCGTCCTTACTGTGTAAATCTGCGTGATCTCTTCCTTTCTCCATATAGAACATGACAACCGTGTGCGTGTCACGGATAGTCTTTATTTGATTCCTGATTTCTAAATTTCCAATTGATTGCTTATAAGCGACATGCCAGTTCAACTTCTGCGTAGTCTGCTTGGAACGTGATCTCATCGTGGTTTTCTCTAATTGATTCCGTAGTCTTCGTTCTGTTTAATACTTTGGACAGCAAGTTGTTCACCTATTTCTCTGCGTAACATTTTATCTAAGTTGACAAGCGTTTGTGTAGGCTGCAAAATTATTACATCATTTGATCAGGCACGACATGTAGTCAGTTTTGCCTTTTTGGAAAGTCGAGGGTTGTTTGATGTGGTAGTCAGGTCGGGGGTTTTGCTTCTACCTTGAACTTTTGGTCAAAGATAGGAATCTGTCAAAACGAAAGAGGTTTTGCAATCATCTAATTTGCTGTCATGCAGTTCGGGATCCCAGTGTGACAGCACTGGGCCTTGAATTTTCCATTCTTGTAGTTGTGCTAGATCAAAATCAGGACCTGTTGTGACTGATGTACTTTTTTGTTTGTTGCTATGTAGTTTGAGGAACCTCTCATCTACCTTAAGTTGTACTACCTCTATTTATCCTTGAATAAAATTGGTGGTATAGACCTCATCTTTTCGGAAAAAGGGCCCTTTTAAATGAAACATCAAATGGACAGTTAGAGACGCATTATGACATGTGCAAAGTATTCTTTTCTTCTGTTTTTCAAGTCATGGTTTATTATTATTTCATTATCCTTATGAACTCTGACACATTTATTTATGTTTTCCCTTTGCAGTGAGACATATCGGTACTATGATCTTCCATTCTGCACTCCAGGTTAGCCAGGATCTATTATCGTCTAATAAATTTGTGGATAGTGTTTGGCATGGTTCAAGTACTTGTATGAGATATTGTGTTTCTTGCAACTGGTGTCCATGTTTCAAGCATTTGTGTAAAGTATCGTGTATTCTCCTATTGGTGGCTAACAAGCTTGCAAATTCATCACAGATCATGTAACTGAGAAGAAAGAAGCCCTAGGTGAAGTTCTGAATGGGGATCGTCTGGTTGATGCTCCATATGAGCTGAACTTTAGGGAAGACAAGCAATCTAAAACTATATGTAGGAAAACATTGTCAAAGGAAGAGGTTGCGAAGCTTAGAGATGCGGTTTCAAAAGACTATTACTTCCAGATGTATTATGATGACTTGCCATTTTGGGGATTCTTGGGGAAGGTTGACAAGGATGACAAGCTTGATCCTACTGACTACAAGTACCTGCTTTTTAAACATATCCACTTTGATATTCTTTATAATGATGATCGTGTCATCGAGATAAATGTTCAGACTGATCCAAATCTAGCTGTGGATATTACGGAGGACAAGGAGGTTGATGTGGATTTCTCTTATTCAGTTATTTGGAAGTCAACTGAGATTCCTTTCGAGAACAGGATGGAAAAGTATTCGAAGGCTTCTTCTCTGCCCCAGCACCTGGAGATCCATTGGTTTTCAATTATTAACTCATGTGTAACAGTACTCCTCCTAACTGGTTTTCTTGCTACCATTCTTATGCGTGTCCTCAAGAATGATTTCATAAAGTATGCAGCATTCAACTTCCATATCTTCTTAATCCTGTTTCCTTTGAACTGTCCTTTATTTGTTTCTGTACTGAAGTTTCCTCTATAATTCTTACTTGAAGATACTCACATGATGAAGAATCTGCTGAAGACCAAGAAGAAACTGGATGGAAGTACATTCATGGGGATGTCTTCAGATTCCCAGATCATAAGTCCTTATTTTCTGCTGTTCTTGGTTCAGGGACCCAGCTTCTAGCTCTGTAAGAACAACCAGATTATTAAATCTCTTGACCTATTGTATTTTTTCTCTTTTTACTTGGGTAGTGTTTTGACACCTGTTTATGATGTTTCAGTGCTATATTTATTTTTACCCTTGCGCTGGTTGGGGTTTTCTATCCATACAACAGAGGAGCTCTTTTCACAGCTCTTGTTGTGATATATGCTCTTACATCTGGCATTGCTGGGTACACCGCAACATCCATGTATTTACAATTAGAAGGAAGTAACTGGGTATGTAACTTGAAAGACTTCTCATCTTTAACTTTGTGCTGATTTGGCGAGTCCAATCTAATTTTCTTACTGGCTTTGCTTTACAGGTCAGGAATTTGTTGTTGACAGGTTGCTTATTCTGTGGTCCTCTATTTTTGACATTCTGTTTCCTGAACACGGTTGCCATTGCATACAGTGCCACAGCAGCATTGCCATTCGGTACCATCCTTGTCATTCTCCTTATATGGGCATTGGTAACTTCACCTTTGTTGGTACTAGGTGGTGTTGCTGGTAAGAGGAGTAACACTGAATTCCAAGCTCCATGCCGTACCACCAAGTATCCTAGAGAGATTCCTGCTCTCCCATGGTATAGAGGAACTGTTCCACAGATGGCAATGGCAGGATTTCTTCCCTTCAGTGCTATCTACATTGAGCTCTACTACATTTTTGCAAGTGTATGGGGTCACAAAATTTACACCATATATAGCATCCTTTTTATTGTGTTCATTATTCTCATTATTGTCACGGCATTCATCACTGTGGCATTGACATACTTCCAACTTGCTGTTGAGGACCACAAGTGGTGGTGGAGGTAAATATCTGCTGATCTCTTCATGTACCTGATTTTGTTTGTGAAACTCTAGGCAGATATGATCTCCAATTGTTCCATTAGAATGCTTTCATCAAATATTCTTCTTAATTAACAACTCACTTCCTTTAGCAACATGTAGATATACTTAATTTGTCTGATCATGTATTTCATATTCATAATAGTACCAAAGTAGTATAGGCGGGAGTTTGTTTTTGGAATATACCGTCGACCTCTTTGATAATGAGATAAGGGGACTAGGTATAAGTAAATCGGGTATAGGCTATTCGCGTTTAGGGACCTTTTTGTTTTGAGATGGTTTCAATGAGGGATAATTATGTAGGGGATAACTTTTAATGTGATGTGATGTGACAGATTGTGTATAGTTATCACCCATTTATCCCTAATTTGACACCATTTACCTGTGTATAAATGCACATACACGATTTTCAAGAGTACAATAATAATATTTAATGAGTTATGCATAGGAATAACTTTTATCAACCCCACATAGGAAAGATAGTTATCACCCCTTTTATCACCCTTTTATCCTGGATAACTTTTATCACTCAGAGATAAACTAAACATGTTTCCAAATTACTTGTGGGCATAAAACTGGTGATAAAAGGGGGGATAAACCCCTTTATCACGTTACCAAATCCACCTGTACATTCTTTCCTTTTTAATACAATTGTGGTACTATCCACTTTCAAAAAAATATAGTTTGGAATTTCTGACCTGAAGTAAGTTTTTTTATTCGTAGTGGCATTTCATCTCTAAATGATGGACCATAACCGGTTGCATCTCTTGTACTATTATATCAAACTCTTATATTCCTTCCCCTTTATTTTCCCTTCTATAGTTACAGGAGATCTTATTTGGGCATCATTTGCAACTATGTTGGAGATTCTAATATTTGTAATCTCTGACATGAGATAATTGGTTCCAGATAGGAAACTGGTGCGTTGGCTTATGTTCAAGTTGATTTTGGGAGCAAAGAGAGAGAGAGACATGAATGGGAGAGATGTATTCTCTCATTATCTATCTTGAGGTGGATTGTACGTGGAGTTCAAGAACTAGAGTTGAAAAATTGAGAATGAAAAAGAAAGACATTAATACATGTCCTTTCCATGAGAAAAAATTGGGTCAATAAAATAACATACGCATAATGTATTATCCAATGAAACACCCAAATCAGATTAGAGATCACCGACATGAAAAATCTGTGTTCCCATAAACAAGGGTGGGGGTCAAGGGATTTATAGAAATAATCCATTTTCCATCACATGACCGAATAGTACCTTAGTAAAGTTACATAGATAAATCATGATCTTTAGCTCTTTTATGTATGATGAGTTTCAAGGAATTTTCTACGTTGGTGAGAAGGCTGACACAAAAAATTCTCCAATATTTCTCAAGTAGCGATATCATACCTAAGAAAGTATGAGTATCTCTCTACGTAAGGACCTCTTTTGATGCACTCATGAGTATGTAGTTGGTGCAAGAGGCAAATGGAGGAAAAGGAAGAATGTAGAAGAGAAATAGAGAAGAAGATAATTTTGGAGCCAGACCAAGAAAGGACAGCACAAGTCAATCCTTCGTTGCTCATAATAACTCTGAATTGTGAATAACTATTGTAGGATGAGTAATGGTATTTAGAGCTTAGAGGACTTTTTAAGTGGTTACAAAATTCAAATTCAGACCTTAGAATGTTATGCTGAAACTAAAAGATATACATGAACAAGAGTGAAATTATCTCTGAAACTAAAGTCCTTTGGAATTATGATATACACATGAAACAGTTTGAAATTACTCTGAAATGGAAGTGATCACAATTCTAAGTTGCTGATACCATGATGATGTGTCCATCAATGAAATAACTCAAAGTTTAATTGCAGGATCATGGAACATCCAATGCTCTATGATTATAACTTCTTTATTTGTCTAATCCACTTCTTACTGATGGTGGGATTTGTTCCTCTTGAATGGAAAGTAGCTGTTGGTCATGTGCTTAACCTTCTCAATCTCAATGCAGATCTGTTCTTTGTGGAGGATCCACCGGCATATTCATCTTCCTTTACTGTTTCTATTACTACCATGCAAGATCAGACATGTCCGGATTTATGCAAACATCATTTTTCTTCGGCTACATGGCTTGCGTCTGCTATGGCTTTTTCCTCATGCTGGGGACTGTTGGCTTCCGTGCATCCCTTCTGTTCGTGCGGCACATTTACCGGTCCATCAAGTGTGAGTAACTGCAGTCTGCGCTGCCAGCCAAGCACTTCCATCTCCAGCCTCATCTCCTGTGTCTCGAGAAGCCCGCTGTAGTAGCACTAGTGTAGCCCTGGCCCCATTTGCCAATGATTCTTCAGTTCGGTTCCTCTGCTCCAGATTGGCGTAGGAAGACTGCAGACTACCATTCTGGATTCATGTTCTCTTTTATATTGTTACAGATTACCTTAATGCAGGCCCGCGAATCAGTACCTACCCATCACTCTTGATGTTATTGTATAAGACTTAGGCTTCGGCGAATCAAATGCATCAGGTGATTTTGGACTGCTTTGTTTGTGATTCTCGGTCTCTGTACAACTAAGCGAAAAACAGATACTTCCATTATATTGAAAACTTGGGTAAGTTCATGTGCAGAATGGTGAGATTTTCAGTGGACACGCGGTGTGACTGTTTTTTAATCGATGGATGACGGGGAGAACATTCAGTACGGGAAATTTAGATCACTGTTACTACCGGACCATTAGCAAAATAATTCACATTTTCTTTAACCCCCCCCCCTCCTTTACCTCGAACCCATCTGGGTTCCTTAATGTTTAACCTCCCTAATTTGTCTCGGTATTCTGCTCTCTCTCTCTCTTCCTGTTCCCTTCCTCGTCTCTATATTGGGGGCTATGGTGCAGCAGCTAAGGCGCAGCGCCAGCGGCCGCCACGCCCTATCTCCCTCCCCTTCACCACTCGCTCGCTTTCTCTCTCTCCCTCCCTCTCCTATGATTTCCCCCTCTCCTTCCGGTGCTCTCTTTCTTTGAAAAATGGTGAGCATCAAAATTGTAAACAGAACAAAGATGGTGGCAAATGAGACTATATAAGCTGAGACTTGACCACCATCATTCTTGGGGGGTGGCATGATGTCCTTTTAGAATAAGTAGGAATCTGAGATTTCGAAGGTTTAATGCTACTTTTCTCATTTGGAAAAAAATCATTTGTACACAGCAGATTCTATAAATCTGAATGTGAATCTTTCCCAACCGGTGCCTTCGACAATTGAGGGAGAACTTCCCACGATCCATCTGTTTAGTAAAAGCTTCTCGCAATCTAGCTTTTGAAAATTAGTTTCCAAGAGTTTTTTTGACGGCCGTGTTAATTTTCATCCAAGATTTCATGTTTTATCAAATAAATCAAGATTCGGAAAGCATAAATTCATGATTAGATCAGGAGTTTTAAGTCCAGTTACCGTGTAGAAGCTGAAATTTGAAACCCTTTCTTGATGGCAATGCTCTTGTACTAAGTCATTCTTCCTCTCTTTCAGCATCCTCCTCTGAGCGTTCCTCCCGGACCCATGATCTACTGGGTTCGGAGTCCAGAGCGTGAAAAGCCAATCCATGACTTTCTAAGGGTGTAAGCAAACCAAGCCGAATCTGAATACTAAGTTGTTCATGCTTTATTCATTAACTTTTAATCGAGTTCTAACCGAATTCAAACTTCATCAAGTATTGAAAATGACTGTTCAAAATTAATTTGTTTAAATACTCTCAAATTTGAATCTTTAACGAGTATCTTAACAAGTCTAATTTACGAGTTCGTATATATATATATATATATCCAATCTAATTTATAAGTAAATAATTAATTATTCATAAGACCTAAATTTATCTGAAATTTATATCTCAAGAATCTTGATAAGTTGTTTGATTTAATTATTTTAATATAATATTTTAAATATATATTTATAATTTACATAATTAAAATTTTAAACAAACTTAAACAAATCGAGTAGACCTTTACTGACAATCGACTTGTTTACTTAAATTTTTGTTTGAACTTGACTTATTTATCTTGTTAAACGAGTCAAATTTGAATAACATTCTGAGTCAAAATTAAGCTACTTATCAAGTGTATTTTACAGTCCTACTTGTAACCTTAAGCGAAGGTCCAGCTTTGGTAACTAATAAGACAGACC
Organism: Colocasia esculenta; assembly: GCA_014218235.1. Classification (NCBI taxonomy): domain Eukaryota; kingdom Viridiplantae; phylum Streptophyta; class Magnoliopsida; order Alismatales; family Araceae; genus Colocasia; species Colocasia esculenta. The sequence goes on from CM024757.1 coordinate 72,220,980, forward strand.
ATGCTGAAATAGGAATACATTTACCATGTGAAACATAATCAACTGTAATTCGAATATGGACTGCCATCAATGCACATCCTATAACACTGAAATATAGATTCGATCCTTCACAATTAAGAGTCCATTTGTTTTGTTTCAGCGTAAAATTTCAAGTAAGAAAGTTTTCGGAGAAAATTTCATAAAATAACTTATTTGGCACCACTAAAAAGTGAATCCATAAAAATCTTTTACCTAAAATTATAGATTTTGACATCTTAGTAAAACTCTATAAATTATTTTTCTTAGATTTCTCTTTCATGTAAAATTTTCATATACGACTACAATCTCTACTCTCATTCTTAATGTCTGATACTTAGAACCAAACGGTTAACATCGAACACCAATCGACAACCAACACCCAACGCCTAACAATCAATGTTCGACGCGTCACCCAATGCCCAACATTCGACTCTCGATGGACCAACAACCCGATGTCCAACGTCTGAAGGTCGGCGCCCAACACTCGACAACTCGACGTCCAACGCCCAGCCGTTGAGCTCCGACCCCCGAACGTCGAGACGACAAACTCTGGCCGCCGGACCGTCATTGATCGAGTGGTCGACACACGGAATATACTTTTTATTTTTAAAAAATATTTCTATTACTGAAAAATAAACACATGAAAATCTTTTTATAGAAAACATTTAAGTGAGTACCAAATAGACAATTATGGTTTTTATTTTCCTGTAAAAATTATTCTTGAAAAAAATTCTCCATGAATATATTTTATAAGCAACCAAATGGACCCTTTTATAGTGGAAGTTCAAATACAGGAAATGAAAGCAAAAGGCTCGAGTATTTAGTGCATATTCAAATGGAGAAAGGGACACAGTTACAGCACTAGAAGAAGACAATTCAGAACGCATCCAGAGGATAAAGGATGTCGCTGTGAAAATGGAGGAATTGCCGCCCAGAGCCGCTGGCTGCTACTGTTGGCATGCTGTGGCAAACACGCCAATTTAAAACCAGTGCAGGTGCAGCTGATATAAGACAACTCATCGTTTTGACATTAAGGATGATGCAGAGCTTAGGGTGTCAGTTTAGCCAAAGCCTGTCCTAGGGCCTACACTTTCAGGTTGGTGGATGATTTTGACACAGCCAAATTGGTGTGGTAGAAGCACATGGACTAAGTAAAACAAAGAAATACAGACATCTAACATGGTTCTTGATGGATTAGACAGGTAAATTTACGAGAGAAAAAATTCACAAGGTCCAACTGAAGTATGCTGCCCGGCTACTTCCTAAACAGCCCTGAATTCTGAAGGCTTCTGCAATACTCTGCAATTATCGGAGATCTCTTCATCATGTCCCAGATCTTGGCAGAATTCCTTAACCAATCACGTTCGGAAACAGCTTTCGTGAAAGAACAGGACTTCATAGACAGTATCTGAGGCAGAAGGATGCAATTATTAGAGAAGCCTTCATTGTGAAGCAAAGGGAAATAATGAAGCTCGTACACGGAACCTATGTTGCAATTCCCATTCCAAATGTTTGAAAATGCATTCACCTCATGGAGTATTACAAGGGTCAAAAGATAGGGCTACTGAAGTTTAATAGATGCAATTGTTAGAGAAGCCAACAGTCCCAACAGTATCGAAGTGCACTTCGAAGAAGTCCAACTTTCTAAAAATATTTTATTTTCTATTCAAGTGGTCTAAGGGTTTCAGAAGTTTCTTGTGTGCCATACAGCAGATTGAAGCACAGGTGCCCAAAAGATTGATGAAGGTTCCAGATTTATGCGGAACTAGTTCCTATTGTAAAGGGATGGATTTTGTGGTATTTTTGTTTGAGGTGTAGAAGCATTGTGAAAGGATTGGCCATGAATTCTCTTTGATTGTAACATAAACGGGTGTTTGGGGAGGAATCTTTCCTCTCTCACTTGGTACCTCGATCTTTTTTATAGAATGCTGGTGCAATTCACTTTCAACTTCTTTCAAAAACAAATAAATAGATAAATAACGTGTCTGACAAGGGGGTAGAATTTTCAAAAAAGCGCTGTAGTACCACAAAGGCCAAACAATCGGATTTCACCAGCATGCAACACAACATTGTTAAATTAAAAGAAAAGATTTCCTGAAGAATCTATATTTGGACACAAAACATCAACAGAGGTCAAAATCCACACACCTGATTACGCAGTTTTCCAAGCATGGATGAATAGCTTTCATACTGGGGCCTCTCATCTTGGGCTTTAACTGGAAGCAAAACTAGATCTAGTCCATTGGCTTTCAGATCAAAAGTTTCCTGTTGCTGGGGCAATGGAGCATCGACATTTGCTCTTGTTAAGTTTCTGCAGAACGATGAAGACCCAAAATATTGCACTAGTGTCTTCCTCAAAAGCCTCACATTTGAAGGGGAAAGGTCTCGTTCTCTTAGTCTACAAAAATATACATACAGATGAAGGATCATATTAGATCTTTCAAATGAGATCTCCAGATGTACCACATTCAAATCATTGACATAGACAGCAAAATCATGCATCATTGACCTACATTGAGAAAATTAACCTAGAAAAAAGGAAAATACAAGACAAATGCCAACGCGATGTGTTGTTTCTTTCTCTCCCCATAAACAGTGCGTAGGTTGGTGTGCACAGCTGAAAGTATACTTCACGAGAAATATCAAAAAGGAAAAGAGAACTGAATAATCCAACCTGAACCCAAAGTCTAAATGTCAGGTAATGAACAGGAGTCATGAAGTTGGGAAATTTTAGCATTTGCAACATTCAATAATATGTGATGGGGAACCGGGAGAGAGAAGGACGAGGAGGGAAGGGAAGCGTGGGTTTTCGCTGGGAGGAAGAGGGAGAAGCAGAGAGAGATGTACGCGGGAAGAGAAGGACAGGAGGAGGTGGCGGCTCAAAAGTTGTCTTTAATTCTCAATAACATCAACTAATCCTTTGTTGCTTACAAGACACATATATATAACCCTAAGACTCTCAAAAGACTTAACAAAGACCAACATAACCCTGGACCTAAATTAAGCAAAATTCGTAATAATAAATAACAGAAAAATAGCAAAGCCCATGTTGGGCCCCTAGTGGGCCAACACTCACAATAAGACTCAAATAAGATAGAAAATACATCCACAAAGCCAATCATCAGTCCTCAAGCCAAATGGATGCCGATGTCGAATCTGGGACTCTCCTCCGACGATAAACGTACGCCGGGTCGAAACGAACACGAGCTCGGGTGTCCTCACCAATCCTCCCCGCCTGGGAGGAACTCGACCCCGTCGAGTACGGGTCCAGGGCGCTCTGACGCTGCTCCAAAAGATATGGATCGACCCGCTGCAGCTCCTTGCGTGTGATCCACGTGTCCTCAGAAGGAGGCTTGCCTTTCCAACGAACCAGATAGCGCTGATAGTCGCCGCTCTGGGAGGTAATGACCTGCTCATCCAGCATCTGGTCAATTTGCTCACGCCGCTTTGCATTGAAGGCTGTAGGTGGACGCTCGGGAGGTGGCTCACTCACAACAATGGAATCATGCTCGAAAGGCTCACTGGGAATCACTGTCGGTTCTCGATAAGCAACCAGATCAGATACATTAAATGTGGAGCTGATGCCATAATCATCTGGAAGCTCAATCACATAGGCATTGGACCCAACACGTTTGAGCACTTTAAAGGGCCCAGCTCCCCGAGCATGTAGCTTTTTGACGACTCCCGAAGGGAACCGCTCGGGTCTAACCCGCACCATGACGTAATCACCCTCCTGAAACTCACGGAAGCGACGATGTAAATTTGCTGCATTCTTGTATTTTTCATTATTCAGTTCAATTTGTTGACGGATGTGCTCGTGCAGGCTCCTAATGTGCTCGGCCAACGACTCAGCTGACTCAGAAACTCGGGTGTGTGGTGGCAGGGAAGCAAGATCTATGGGCTGCCTTGGCCTATAACCTGAGACTATTTCAAAAGGGCTCATACCTGTAGACCTGTTGACCGAGTTATTGTACGCAAATTCAGCCAGAGGTAGGATCAGATCCCAATTCCGCGCATGATCACCCACCAGACAACGCAGCAAATTCCCTAAACTCCTATTGACAACCTCCGTTTGACCATCAGTTTGGGGATGATAAACTGTTGAAAACTTGAGTTTGGTCCCCAAAAGATGCCAAAGGGTCTTCCAAAAATAGCTCACAAAGCGGACATCCCTATCCGAGACAATAGTCTTAGGAAGACCATGCAGACGAACGACTTCACCTAGGAAGAGACGGGCGATTCTAGAAGCATCAGAAGTTTTGGCACAGGCCAGAAAGTGGGCCATCTTAGAGAATCTATCCACCACGACCATGATAAAATCGTGCCTACGAGCCGTACGTGGCAACCCGAGGACAAAGTCCATGCTCAAATCCTGCCAAGGACGGTCGGGAACTGGTAGGGAGTGTACAACCCAGTATTTTGCTTGCGCTGCTTAGCTGTGGCACAGGTGCGGCATTGGCCACGATGCGGGCAACGTCTCGTTTGAGACTGGGCCAAAAGAAGCGATACTCTTACCAGCTCAATGGTTTTGTTCCGACCGAAGTGACCCGCTAGGCCCCCCGCATGAATCTCCCACACCAAGAAGTCACGGACAGATGTCCGGGGGATACACAGTCGGTCGCCTCGGAAAATGAATCCGTCGTGAAGGACATAGTCCTCATACTCTCGGGAGGGACCAGACTGAAGGGTAGAATAAATGGGACCAAAATCTGGGCACTCCGCATAGCTCTCCTGGAGCTTCTCAAACCCAATGACTTCAGTGTGGACAATAGAGAGCAGATTCGACCGCCGACTTAGTGCATCGGCCACTCAATTCTCCACGCCAGCATTATGCTTCAGAACAAAAGTATAGGCCTGGAGGTATTCGATCCATCGACTATGCCGAGAATTGAGCTTCTTTTGGGCTTGGAGAAATCAGAGGGTTTCATGATCTGAGTACAACACAAATTCATTCAGGAGCAAATAATGGCGCCAATACCGCAAAGCTTGGACTACCGCATAAAATTCCCGATCATAAGTAGAGTACCTCAGCTTTACGTCATTCAACTTTTCACTGAAGAAGGCGATAGGGTGTCCCTCCTGACTCAATACACCTCCTATGCCAACTCCGGACGCATCACACGAAACTTCGAACACCCTTGTGAAATCAGGAAGCCGTAGCACGGGTGCTTGGGTCATTCGCTCCTTGAGTTCCTGAAAAGCCATCTTAGCTACCTTGGTCCACATAAAATTGCCCTTCCGAAGGCAGTCCGTAATGGGAGCAGTGACCGTGCTGAACCCGCGAATGAATCGGCGGTAGAAAGTGGCTAGGCCATGAAAGCTTCGCGCCTCATGAAGAGTCTGGGGTTCCGGCCAGTCAACTATTGCCTTAATCTTCTCCGGATCAGCAGAGACCCCTTCACTGGATACAATGAACCCCAAGAAGGTCACTTGATTGGTCACAAAAGCACATTTCTTGAGGTTACCATATAGGCTCTCCTGACGAAGGGTAAGGCAGACCTGACGTAAATGCTCCAGATGCTCTGCCCAAGTGCGGCTGTAGATGAGAATGTCATCAAAATAAACGACAAGAAATGTTCCGAGGAAAGGCCGCAAGGTCTCGGTCATAAGCCGCATGAAAGTACTAGGAGCGTTGGATAACCCAAAGGGCATAACCAACCATTCGTAGAGTCCATCCGGGTCTTGAAAGCAGTCTTCCATTCATCACCAGGTCGAGTCTGACCTGATGATAGCCACTCTTTAGATCAATCTTGGAAAATACTGTGGCCCCCGCCATCATGTCTAGCATGTCATCCAAACGGGGAATAGGAAAACGATACTTAATAGTAATGCGGTTGATGGCGCGGCTGTCTACACACATCCGCCAGGTGCCATCTTTCTTGGGAGCAAGAAGCGCGGGTACTGCACATGGGCTAGTGCTGACCCGAATGTAACCGCGCCGTAAGAGGGCTTCGACCTGCCTCTGGAGTTCAGCAAGCTCTACGGGATTCAGGCGGTAATGAGGCAGGTTTGGGAGAGAGGAACCCGGAATGAAATCAATGGCATGTTGAATGCCACGCATCGGAGGTAAACCATCCGGTAAGTCCTCGGGGAACACATCTGCAAATTCTTGGAGTAGGAGTGTGACCTCCGCAGATTGCTCATCAGTTGTCTCAGCATCTGACTGAACGATGTTAATACGCAACAGCAGGGCGAATACATCGTCGGTTTCCTGAACCTCTTCCTCAAATTCCCTAGCAGTGATGAGCTGTAAGGTGGTAACAGTGGGGGTGCGCACTCTTTGGGTGTGCGAAACAGATGCCTTACTAGGTGGGGGTGCGGGAGGATGAGTGGGTGTGCTAGAGGGAGGGGTAGCGGGGCTGGCCTGAATGTTAGGAGATGGGGAAGCTCGAGATGGCGAACCTTTCGGTTGAGTTGGATGAATGGTGAAGCGTTGTCCGCCATGCTCGAAAACACAAGTGTTGGAGCGACCATAAAGAGTGGCACCAACATCATAAATCCAAGGTCGGCCCAGAATGACGCTCCCAACCTCCATGGGTAAGACATCGCACCAGATTTGAGCCTCATAAGAATGGAGCTGGATCGAGACGAGGCATCTCAAGTGAATGGGGATCGAAGTAGTGTCCACCCAAGACACCTGGTAGGGGCGGGGATGGTCCACGGTCGCCAGGCCCAAACGAGTAACCGTGCTAGTGGAGATCGCATTAATGCAGCTACCGCTATCAACGATGACTCGACAAACCTTTCCACCTAGACGGCAGTAGGTCTGGAAAAATGGCAGTGCGGCGCCAATCATCACTCTCCTTTGGTCGGGCAAAGATGCACCGAACCACCCCAAGCCGTTCTCCCCCAGGAGCTTCAGTAAAATTGACGGCCTGACTGGTGCCATTCACTTCCTCTTCCAGATAATACTCATCCGCCAAGTCGGCCTCAGCCTCATAACTGACATCCACGAGCGGTGGCGAAGAGTCCACTGGAACACTGCTCTCTATAGCTAGGGCACGGTGTGGACAAGAACTAGCAATGTGCCTTATACCCTGGCAATTATAACATCGGATGCGAGAGCTACCTTCCTGAGGAGCAGCTTCCTTTATGGGCGCCTTCCCTCTGTCCTCCCGAGTGAGAGGTGGAGGCCCAAGAAGGGAACGAACGGGAGGAGGTGGCAGAGCGGACACGACTTCCCTCTGGCGTTGCCCTTCAGGAGCCCGAAAAGGGGGAACTCTCTGAGAAGAAGCCGGGGCAACACGCTGATCGGTATGACGCTGGAAAGTGGGTCTAACTCTAGGTGGGGACGCTCGCTCAAGCTCAAACTGCTCCATCTCTCGCACCACCTGATAGGCGTGGTCAAGGTCGGTGACATGTTGGCGGAATAATTCTTGCTGATAGACGCGACGAAGGCCCTTCCGGAATCGAGAAAGGGTTAGTGCACCCTCCTCGCGGACTCCACACCTCAACAGGAGATCATCAAATTCATCTATATATTCAGACACTGTCCGAGATCCCTGAGAGACATTCTGCCACCGATCAATCAACCGATGTTTGTACGTCGAAGGGACGTACTTCTCGCGCAGCTGAACTTTCATCTCATTCCAAGTATCAATGGGCTCCTCATATCGTTGAGCAAGACGATCCTCCAGGCTGGTCCAAAAAGTGAGGGCTCGTCCCCTCAACATGGTCTTGGCGAAGAAGGTTCGTCGAGGATCAGACATACCCATCCACTCAAAGTAGCGGTTCATCCGCGCTTCCCAGTCAAGATAATGTTGCGGTTCCAAAGATCCGTCAAAATTGGGAGCCTCAAGGCGGGCGTTGCGGATATCTTGATCCCGCTCACGAAAGGCCCACCGCTCATCCTCAAACTCTGGGTCATGTCTATGACCATATCTCCGGTGTCTCGGGGCAACAGGACCTCGAGGAGTCTCACCCACCTCCTCACCAAACGACTCACGGTCATAGTCCCCTAAATGACCCCGACGATCCTTAGCACGGGCAGCTCGGGGAAGGGGAACCCCGGGGGAGTGGGGGCGTCGCGGTTGAGGCCGGTCCACCAATTGTTCATGCCTCGGCTCACGGGCGGCCCCTTCGAGTACCGCAATACGACCAACTATCCCCTGGACGGTACGACCAGACTCGGTGAGACTCTCTGCTAAACGATGGTCCATCCTACGAATGTCCTCACTGAGTTTGTACACTAACTCGTTCAAGGCCTGGACGTCAGGATTTTCAGTACGTGACCCTGGAGCTGGTAGGTGTGACCCCGACATGGCTGGATGTGAACCTGACATAGGAGAGGTGACGTGATACACAGCACCGCTACGTGTGGGCATGAAACAAGGACTTACCCCAATGAACGAGACAGAAGTTAAACATGAGAATTTGACACACTAAGAGCACCTCTATCTTTCTTTTTGTTGGATGAAATTTTGTTGTGTTGTTGGTTTTTTTTTTTGTTTTTTTTTATATACTGGTTTGACTACTTTCTGATTTTTTTTTTTTTTGCAGCAAATTGCGTCACAAGATGAATTTCAAGAAAATGCTACGACTAAGGCGTGCAAGCTATATGATCGAAAAACCGTCCGTTAAACACTACAAAATGCCAAGTCAAACACCAGTGCGAACTTCCACAATGTATATGAAATTAATTCCACATGTAATGTCTCTACCAGTACAACGAGTTGGGAAACTCACGACTCACAAACGACAGTGACACATTATTTAGCTAGCTAGGTAACCTATCACACACACGGCGGCAAATTTAACCGAATACTAGAAAAGCAAGTGAGAGAGAGACATGTGACTACGCGCTAACCGACTCGCTGAAAAGCGAGGTCCATCGAGAAACGTGTACACACGCGTATCGCACTAAACGCCCGTTGTTGTGGGGCTGTGTCTCGTTGTCTCTGTCCGGTGCGATCTTCAACGTAGCAAAAACACGTCGTACGGACTCCACGCGCCGCACCGCAGGAGGTGAGACGACCGGTCGTGTCGGGTGCTGACGCGGAGGCGTACGTGGACGACGCGGCTGAAACGCCTCGTGTGGTAACGCCGGGAGGTAGACGTGAACGGGGTACTCTTCGTCGGCGTTCAGCACGCCGTGCAGGTTCATCCGAGCGTGGTCAGGCGGCTGTGGGGTGATCCACAGACGAGGCTCTATGTCGACGGAGGGGCTGACGCGTTCGTGGCGTCAGTACCGTCGCTGGAGAAGAGCAGGGCGATCACGGAGGCGGCCACGGGTGTGGCGAAGGGCGCACAGGTTCCGGGCGGGCTCGCGGTGGGGAGGGGTCCGCGGGACTGGACCAAGCCCGCGGTCGCGAGCGTGTGGGCGAGCAGCACGAGGGAGGGGGCCCGGAAGCAAGGGCGCGGACCGGTTCGCGGAGGCGGGCTGCGGCAGGGGTCGGCGCGGAGCGCCACGCGACCGCTGCGGGGCCGGGGTTGGTGTACGCGGGCGGGGTGAGGGCGGGCTGGCGTGCAGGGGGGGGCGCTGGCGATGACGTGGCCCCTGGACAGGGGCGCGGCGGCATCGCTGACGCGGGGCAGGGGTGACGCGGCCCCCCTGCAGGCTGCGGGCCGTTCGCGCAGGGACCGGGAAAAGCCAAAAGAAAAAAAAGAGGACGACAACGGGGTTCGTGGGGAACGTGGATCGCTTTGCTCTGATACCAAAATGATGGGGAATCGGGAGAGAGAAGGACGAGGAGGGAAGGGAAGCGTGGGTTTTCGCTGGGAGGAAGAGGGAGAAGCAGAGAGAGAGGTACGCGGGAAGAGAAGGACAGGAGGAGGTGGCGGCTCAAAAGTTGTCTTTAATTCTCAATAACATCAACTAATCCTTTGTTGCTTACAAGACATATATATAAACCCTAAGACTCTCAAAAGACTTAATAAAGACCAACATACCCTGGGACCTAAATTAAGCAAAATTCCTAATAATAAATAACAGAAAAATAGCAAAGCCCATGTTGGGCCCCTAGTGGGCCAACACTCACAATAAGACTCAAACAAGATAAAAAATACATCCACAAAGCCAATCATCAGTCCTCAAGCCAAATGGATGCCGATGTCGAATCTGGGACTCTCCTCCGACGATAAACGTATGCCGGGTCGAAACGAACACGAGCTCGGGTGTCCTCACCAATATGGGGCCAGGCAGCCAGCTTCACGTAGTCACCAGAAAAGATGTTTCAGAGGAACATAAAAAGGGAAAAGAAGAGTTACGGACAATTTAAACCTTCTAAAAAAGGGTATTTTGGACAACTAAAAGAACTGTAACGCTAAGATTTCTGGAGGAACCAAATTGCATGATGATACACGGAGATATGCTGATGAATGCTCCAAAACATAAGTTGCTAGTAATGGATGCCCTTATCCCAAAATTCAAAAGAAAAATCATCATAAAATAATTGCTCTAAGATTAAGTGGTGGAATTTTAAAAGTAAAAATTTGGAAGTATTTAAAGATCATCTAGTAAAAGAAAATATTTGAAATTAGAACAAGAAATTAATGCAATGTGGAATAATGTTACAAATTGTATAAAGAATGAAGCAAAATGACTCTTAGGTGAATCTAAAGGTAAAAAGAATGTAGAAAGAGAGACTTAGTGGTGGAGTGATGAAATTCAAAATACAATTAAAGCAAAAAGAGAATGTTTCAAAGCTTGGCAAACTAACAAAAATAATAAAACTTTAGAAGCTTATAAAATAGTTAAAAAGAGGGCTAAAAAAATAGTTAGTAAAGCTAAATCTAAGGCATTTGAAGAATTGTATAACGAATTAAGAACCTAAGAGGGTGAAAAAATATATATTTAAACTTGCTAAATTAAGAGAAAGAAAAACTAGAAATCTAGATCATGCTCGTTAAATTAAAGGTGAAGATCAAAAGATTTTAATTAAGGACCTCAAGGTTAAAGAGAGATGACGTAGCTATTTTTAAAAATCACTTAATGGAGATTACTTCAAGGATTTCTCTTTAGAAAGAGACCAAGAGACAACAAATTTGATAAATATCAATATTTTAGGCGTATTAGTGTGAGAACATTCCTCCCTACCAGGGAGGGGTGCACGCTCCTATTGTCCCATTGGTAAGTTATTTAAATACCTATTGAAGTATGGAAAGGTCTAGGGGATATTGGTATTAAATAGATAGCTAAACTTTTACATAAAATTTCGAAGGAACAGAGGATGCCAGAAGAATGGAGAAAAAGTATTGTGATTCTTTTCTATAAAAACAAAGGGCATGTTCAAAATTGCAATAATTATCATATACTATAAGACTTTGAGAAAGAGTAACTGAGAAACGTATCTGATGTATGACTATTATATTAGAAAATCAATTTGGTCTTATGTCGAGTAAATCTACTACAGAAGTTATTTTATTATTACGACAGTTAATGGAGAAGTGTAAAGAGATGAGAAAAGACTTATATATGATTTTTCTTGATTTGGAGAAGGTGTATGATCAAATACTAAGAAAATTGATTTGGTGGACATTAAGAAAGAATGGAGTCTCTCTCAAAGATATGTTGACTTGGTTCAGGATATGTACGAAAGTGCTACTAGCCTACTACTAGTTTAAGAACTATTGCTGAAGGGACTTGTGAATTTTCAATCACTATAAGTTTCCATCAAGGTTTTGTACTAAGTCTATATCTTTTTACTTTGGTTATGGATGAAGTAATAAAACAATTACATGGTGATATCCTTCGGTGTATATTATTTATAGACAATATCGTCTTAATTGATGAAAGTATTGATAGTTTAAATATTAAGTTAGAAAGTTGGAGACATATTTTAGAGTCTAAAGGTTCTAAAATTAGTAAGAGGAAGTCAGAATTTACGCATTTCAGGGTAGACCTAAAATAAGATAGTGCAATGTTATTAGGAAGGGCATTAGCTTCTTGGGTTTAAACACAAATATAGCATTTGATAAATATCTTTAGCAAAACAAGATTCATGTAATCAACCCAAAATAATAGGAAAAGGCTTTGATGATGATGCTGATAAATGCTGCTTAGATGCGAAAACATTGTTGCTCAATCAACTCAAGTATCAAGTGAAAAAGCCAATGATGCAAGGATTTTTTTCAATACTTCCCTCAAGAACTGAGCATATCATAGACATGGAACGTCCCTTTTCACAACACTAAATATGCACGTACCTACTAGCAAAAATTATAAACAAAATGTAGGTTGAAGACTAAGGTATCTATCATGTAGGCCCAACACTGATACTATGTTGTATATGTAAGAACAAAAAGTAACTATACCTTCCTTGTTTTGAAAGTTTAAGAGTATGTTCTTGCATCGTAATATGGGGGAAATCATAAATATGAGAAGATGTTTCTTTTTAACCAAGTGGGTCAGAGAGAGAGAGTGCGTAGAGCCAGTAAGAGAGCAAGTTGCAGAGTGTGGTGGTGTAGTGGGTGTGCGAGAGGCCTCCAACTTTGAGAGAGAGAGAGAGGAGAGAGAGAGAGAGAGAGGGTTGCAAGGAGATGGTAGTACAGTAGGTGCTAGAGGGGTCTCCCCTTGTAGCTCGAATAGTGAGAGAGAGTGTGTGTGTAGAGTCAGTGAGAGAGCAAGTTGCAGAGGGTGTTGGTGTAGTGGTGTGCGAGGTCTCTAACTCCAAGAGAGAGAGAGAGAGAGAGAGACAGGGTTGCAAGAAGATGGTAGTGTAGTAGGTGCCAGAGGGGTCTCCCCTTGTAGCTCGAATAGTGAGAGAGAGAGTGTGTGTAGAGTCAGTGAGAGAGCAAGTTGCAGAGGGTGTTGGTGTAGTGGGTGTGCGAGGTCTCTAACTCCAAGAGAGAGAGAGAGAGAGAGAGGGTTGCAAGAAGATGGTAGTGTAGTAGGTGCCAGAGGGGTCTCCCCTTGTAGCTTAAATAGTGAGAGAGAGAGAGAGAGAGAGAGAGAGAGAGGAGAGAGAGAGTGAATGAAAGAGAACTAATAGTGAGGACACGAGAGTCCGGATTCGCTTCAACCGAGTACGTCTACTGTCGTCGGGGAGCACAGCACGCCACACAGGCATCTATTTGGTTAGACGACGAGCGCATGGCATAGAGTCCACGAGGAGTCCATGGATTCTAGTTTCGGCCCAATTGGGTCCCATTTAGTGTCATTTCTATTTTCATATATTTTCTGTTGCGAGTTTAACTTTATTTTCTTCCAGTTCTAATATGCTTAGGATTAGTGATTAATCTAAGTCAGTCATTAAGTGTTCTATTAGGGTATGGAAAGTTAGATTTGCATTCGTATTATGACTGGGAATAGGCCAAGTTAATATAAACAGTTGTAATGTTCTATTTTGGAATGATTGAATGAAAATATGATGGTTTTACTGAGTTTTGAGGCCGTTGCCGTTCTTCCTCCCACAAAGGGACTGTTCCCGTGAAGGGTCAAGTGCAACACCCACGCCGAGAAGGCTTCATCCTTCATTGCTGCCGCCCCTCGTCCTCCTATCTGCCATCGTTGCCACTTCCTTTTTCTGCCTTTGCCGCTGTTCTCTCTACTCGCACCTCCCCTTCCGCCACTTCCATCACGATATCACCTCCTCTCCCACATATCTTTCCCTCCCTTCTTTCTTCCGTTTTCTTCTATCCCGCAAAACAACCAGAAAACACAGTAAAGAAAACAGAACAAAAAAGGAGAAGAAAAGGTCGCGAATCCAGTTCACGGCAGGAAGGCTTTCGTTGACTGTGCCAGACGTGCTGACGTCATCTGAAGTTAGCGCCCAGCCCATCAGCCGTTCACCGGCTACGGCCCCTGCATGCTTGCCGCGTGCACCGCGAGCATACCCCACTTCGCACCCAAGTGCCCTCCACCGTCCGCAGGCACTCAAATCAACTGTGTGCTTGTTCCATCTCGCACCCCAGCAGCAACCATGTCACCCAGCGCATCGGACGTTGTCTTCCTCAACCTGAGTACTCTATGAGGGCTGACAAACATCCAATATCGTCCGTCAACCTGTGCATGTGTCCCGAGTTTGCTTTGTAGTCTTTTACCTCCCTACGTGGAGTGGGCATAATTTTGAGTTGTGTTGTAAAGTTGATTATTTTGTACTTAAGATTCGTGATATGGCCGGGTTCTTCCTCACACGCTAACGTGGAGGTATGTGCTCTACACTCTAGCTTTTTACTTACTTTTCTAGTATTTGCTTGTATTTGCCGCTGACTTGTGAGATAGGACATATACCCCGTGATGTGCGTCACGGTCAGCTTGAGAGCACGAGACCTTATTTCCCGGAGGTTCTGTTTAGACCTTAACTGTGGTTTTGACTACCCTAGTTGTCGGTTGCTTCCTAACTACCACGGTCCCGCGTTTCCTTTCGCGAGGGACGACTTTGTGGGCTACTTCTTTTCGGCGTGGTTATTTTCCTATTACTTTGCTTGTTTAGTCGGCCTAATTCTGCAAATTCTCATTGCTTATTGCTGATCACGTCGTAGGTGAGTCATAGTTCTTCGGTTAGCATAGTCCACGTGTGTTGTCCCGCATCAATTTTGGTATTAGAGCAACGTGTCTAGGGCATGCTTAGCGAGTTTGGTGTCGGAGTCTTAGGTTCCCTTTGTCGAGTCACCAAGAGTTGTTTATGCGCACCCGTAGAGGTTCGGAGTACCCCACCCCCGGATCCATGGCAGATGGTCGCCAGTTAAAATCTCAAGAGATCCACCTAGGGAGCCCATATTGAGTGAGATGACGCAAACTTTAATGGGTAGGTTGGATCAGATGGAGCAGAGTGCCCAAGAACATTTTGGGCAAGTTGACCAAAGACTTATAACACTTCAAGGTCGAGTAGATACTCTTAAGGGAGCCCCACAAGTCCAGGACCGACAGAGAGCAGTTGACCACCAAGAAGACCTAGCTCTGGTAGGCCACCTACCAGATCCACCTCCCCTTCCCGCACCCCGAGAAGTAGAACGCCATGACCCTCCTCAGGTAGCTCGTCAAGCCCCTAAGGTCGAAGAAAGGAGAGTCTAGATCACTGAGTCAGAGTATGATGTGTTTGAGGAGCATGATCCCTATAGGAGACCACCACCACATAGAAGCCAGCGAGCTGATTTAAGATGTGGTTATGAATCGAGGTATAAGCCTCGACGGTTCCATGATTATGACGATTGGTGTGGGAATGCGGAAAAGACGATTTGATTTTAGATGCATACGCATTTTTATCCGTTTAGTAGGGAAAAAAAATAAAATATGCGTGCATGTATATTTATGCATGGGCGTGCCAAACTGTTTAAAATAAATAGACAAAATTTGCTATATGAGGTGCATCAGGTATAAACCCTAAGCCCTTGAGTGTTTTGTATATTTATTCCGCGCACGTCCGTTTTATCAGGCGACTGGGGTGGTCGTGTACTGGACCATTCCCCACCGACCGGAGTCGGTGTTTCATTTACATCGAGTGAAAACCCGAATACCTTTGATACGATACATTTATTAAAAGACCTTGCCGAAATTAGAAAATTTTAAATGACATTTTGAATTCCACAAATATCCTCAAACATATTTTCATGACATTTGCATATACGTCCTTAATAGGGTGTATGTGCCTCCATTAGGCGTTTACATAAGTCGTGCCTTCACATACGTGTTATTTTAAAACACGGAATGAATTATTAATGACACGGTCTTATATATAGACCTGCGGTGTCTTCCTCTTCCCACGTCACGATCTTTCTACCGGAGTGCGGACGGACGAAGGGATCGCGAGGGGTATTCTCCCAAAATCCCTAAAGCACTGACTCCTTAGGGCCTTCTCCCTTTTCAAGAATTCTCCTTGAACTTTCAAGACTCGGATCCTTTTTTTCAAGGCCGCCTACCCCATATTTATAAGGGTTTGAAGAGGCCAAAGGGGGGGCTGCGGCCCCCTTGGGGTTTTGGCGCAAACCCCCCCCCCCCCCCCCCCCCCCCCGCTGGAGGGGTGCTGCGGGCTGGGCAGGGGTTGCGGAGCACCCCTGGGGGTGTCCGGGCTCAGGAACACCCCCGCGGGGGGTGTCCGGTGCCAAAACACCCCCGCGGGGGGTGTCTGCGCACAGAACACCCTCGCAGGGGGTGTCCGCACGAGAGACACCCCCGCGGGGGCTATTCTGCGTCGGAACACCCCCGCTGAGGGTGTCCGGCGTAGGAACCCCCCCGCTGGGGGTGCCCGCGCAGCACACACCCCCGCAGTGGGTGTCCCGCACAACACCACCCTGCGGGGGGTGGTGTTTGCGCACAAACACCCCCGCGGGGGGTGTCCCGGCCGTACAAGCATAGACGGATCTAGAATAGAACCAATGGGGTCACATGACCCCACTGGAATTTTAAAACTCTATTGATGAGTCTAAAAATTTCTATTAAATTAATTTGGTTGAAAATTTTTCTAGAAGGAGTGACCCCACTGGAATTTTTTCTAGGTCCGTCTATACGTACAAGGCTATAAAAGTGGGCCCTCAGGGTGATTTTTTGCCCATTTGACCGTCGTTTGACGCCGTTCGTTGTCCGTTTGCAGCCGTTTGACGTCCGTCGGTTTCCGTCTTCAAACGCCGGGGCCGTTTTGTTCGCCCGAACACGTGCAAGACGTGCGCAGTTTTGGACGTTGACGTTTGCCTGGCAAAGGGTACGTACCTTGCCATGTCGGATCGTCGAACGTTGCATTTAACATGACATCGGAATTAAATCGGACTAAAATATACACTCGAACCCGTTTATCTCAGGTGTTCGACATGGGGGAGGTCGGGGGTTTCTCTCGAAACTCCGTACTTTTCCGGGCGGATTTATCGCCCGACCTTTGTTTAAATCCCGATATTTTTTCGGGTTCAACAAATGCCCCCCACGGGATATCCGTCGGAGACGGGGCGACGGCAAGTATCCTGTGGCCGCTTTTCTGAATGCATTTCTTCTTCTGTATTTGTAATGTTTGTCTTGATGCATTGACATCGTTTCTAACAGTCAATTTTTTTGCTTGGCAGCGTTGAAGATGCCCTGTGTATAGAGCCATCGAGGAGAGTGCAGAGGTGCCTCCCGTAGGCAAGAGGGGATTGTCCGGTGCACGGACAACCCGATGCCTCTGTTTGCTCCTTGTACCATCACGAGGGAGGATCTGCCCGAGCTCGACCGCAGCCTTACGGTATGTGCCCGAGGTCCTTTGGAGGAACGATCGCCACACCGAGGGCATGGTGGACCTGGATGCGATCGTCAGGTTTGACGGGGTATTTTGCTATTTGTGGGGCGATGGCTGCCCCAAGCACTTCCCTTTGGACGAGCATTTGTTCCCATTCATCCAGAGGTTCGTTCCCGAAGGGTGGGAGGGTTCCGCTGCCCTCTTGGCGATCGAGCGGGTCCAGCTGGAGTGGGTTATCTTGGCGGGCCGAGACAGCATGCTGGGGATGTGTGGTTTCAACTATCCCAGTTTCCCCCTCAGTTATCCCATTCAAGTGTAGTTCCCAGACACACATTAGTTGGGACTTTTTAGCTCTAAGTCGGCTCACCCCATCAGGGGGACTCCTGTTGTGCTGGCTACCTGGGAGCTCCACGGGCAGCACAAGGTCGGAGCATTTTTTGCTGGGCATACTTTATTGCCCTCTAGCAGCCAGTTTGCCTCGGAGGGTTACGACCGGCTCTGTTTTCTTGACCGGATTATGAGCGGGGATGCTACCAGTTGGTATGACAGATGGTCAGTGGTTTCATCTCACTGCTTCCGCTTTGGTGCGACTGAGTGGCTGATGGGAGTCATGCACCATTATCACGAGATGCTGGACCGAGTTGGGCTTCGCTACGCAATCACGGCTGCCCTCTACAGCTACCCATGCCATTCAGGGTTGCTACAGGCTCTAGTAGAGAGATTTAACCGGAGGTTTAATACCTTTGGTACCGCGGAGGGAGAGACATCTTTTGACCTGTGGGCTTTCCACAGGGTTTCTGGCCTTCCTATCTCCAGCCACTTTTATGAGGAGGTGTGTCTGGACGACCTCCATCGCGACTGTTCTACTGGGAAGGGCTCCTACATCATGCCTTACAGTTTCAGGTATTTGATGAAGGTCTGGCGGGATTTGGCCAGGTGCGGCAAAGAGCAGTGTCCCAAGGCTTCCCAGGGGAATGTGCAGGTGAGCTTCAACGCCTGGGTCCGTTTCTTTTACAACGGCCCCTACTGCTTCTGTGATGGGTTTGCTTCAGACACCCATAACCCAGCCAGCTACATGCAGTTATCCGTAGATTTTGAGGACAACCACAAGCACTTGTGCGCACCCAGGGATGGAGGCTGGAACCTGAGGCGCCTTCCAGACAGGACTTGCTTGGCAGCCTATCTTGTGTATTGGCTGGACACATTCGTCCTCCCGTTCGAGGAGGGGTTGGTCAGGCCGAAGCTTATATATCTGGCATGCCTTCTTGCTGACGGTGTGCAGTTAACACTGGCCCCTGCAGCTTTGGCCAACATCTTTCATGGCTTGGGTGACTTGACGGCCAGTTCCTCCCCAAGTGATAGATGTGTTTCTCTGGCGACCCAATATTTGAGTGCTTGGGCCGGTCTTTTATTGCCTGAGTTGTGCCAGAATGTTGGCATTGAAGACCCTTCGGTACCGTTGCTTTTCATGTTCCGGAACCGTCCGGGTCAGGATGCTTATCAGCAGTTGACTGGGGCTCGACGGCGGCTATCTTTCGTACCATCAGCTGGCCAGCCTAGGCTTAACTGTGCTTGTTGCTCACGGGGTTTCCGACCTTGGGCCGAGGAAAGTAACAAGGGGCGAATTTACCACCTGCCGCACCATGCCGCCGCCGAGAACTCCTTCTGCAAGGACTGGCTCTGCTGCATTCGTCCCAGTGTTTTGGCCTTTCGCAAGGGGTCATATTTGCATTTGGAGCCATATTACCCGTGTCGTTTTGCTCGCAACTTCGGGTATGATCAGGTCGTTCCTCCTAATGCCGATTTTGCTTTGAGTGCTCGATTGCACAAGAGTCATGACCGACATCTGGTGGCCTCTAGCTGGTGGTGCTATTTTGCGAGGCACGACCCCTCTCCCGGGTGTTTTATCCCGAGCAGCAGAGGGAGGGGAGAGTGGATATTTACTATGTCCGATGGTGGTTCCGACACAGTTTGATATTTCGGGAGCACGCCAACCGCGTCAAGGAAGCTGAGGCCGCCCGACTGGCCCGGACAGATGTGCCTGCGGCGCTCATTTCGACGTCTTTTCTTCGCAAGGAGTTTACCACACTTGTAGGGACAACGCGTGCTTTGAGGCGCCATAGCGTGAAGGGGCAAGCTTCCGCACCGGCAGAGCGGAACGCCTACGTGGGGGCATTGAAGATGTCCCGACGGTGGTTCGACGACCTCAAGGGGCGACGGTGTGTCACCAGGTGTTTACTCTTGGAAGCGCCATTTTTTACTGGACTGCGGGTACCCCCCTTGGACGCAGCACTTTCGAGCCCTATCCTTCCAGGTAGCTTTAATAATGACTTGTGGCCACAGTGGGAGAGACATCCGGCATTCGATATCCCGTGTCGGACCGGTTGATTTTATCAATCAGGTCGAGAGCGGCACGAAGTTGCTGGACTTCTGGAGTGTCGTAATCGGGGCTGGGAAGGTTGTGAAGATTCCGCTCGAGAAGGTGGTTCTCCCGCCAGCATTTTCTCCTACGCCGAGCGGTATGTAACCCTCCTCGTATAGTCCCTGCTTTGATTTCTTTCTGCTTCTATATTTATTTTTTTTACTCGAAGCATGAATGTATATACCTATTCATTGTCATACTGACCTTCTTCTTCGAGCGAGGAATGTAACTTTAGTTTTTCCTTCCGTCCTTTCATCACTTCAAAAAAAAAAAATTTCTATTACCAATGAAGACACCCCAAGTCCGAGGTGGCAATGTATGGTTCTTTCTTTTTATATTACAGCTTTACGCCCTCCCAAGGATGAGGGTCCAGTCGGGGCTACGCCGCATGAAGATGCGAACACCCTCACTGATGACGACTATAACCCCACTTTTGACGGAACACCATCTCCTGATGGAGCTGGTCTTCCCCGGACGTCACCTGTTGAGCAGGGTACAGTGAATATTCACCATTTCTTCCTCATTCCTTAGCCTTATCTTTATGACTTTGAGCTTGACATTTCCTTGCCCTCTGCCTTTTTTCCTTTTTTCTTTCAGGGCATACGTCTACGAGCATTATCGCTGCGAGGAAGCGGGGTGCCCCGATGTGAACACCTCCACCGTCAATGTGTCAGCTTCGTTGCAGGTGATCCATGACCTGCTGACCTCTGGGCCAGAAACGGAGCTACCCGACTGTTCGGACTTCATTTTTATTAAGTCTGATGGGAGGACTTGGCTGTAGGTCCTCCATAGTGTCAGTGAGTGCCTTCTGGCCTTTTACTTTGCCGGTCTACCGCCCTCCCTTCTTTCTTTATGCGGGAATTAACTAGAGGTTCTTTTCTCACCTGTTTATTTCAGTGACGATCTCTTCTACGGCCGAGCTTCCCAGCACGACCCCGCCCGAGAAGGGAGAAATCCCCAGAAGGATAAGTGGGGAGAGCAGCGGTAAGAGTTTCCGCCACCCGGGACATGCTTTTGCATTTGTCTTGCCATGCTTTTCTTTCGGTTTGCTAGGGCGAGTAATATTCGGCTCACCACACCTGGTGCTTGATTTTTTTAGATACCGTCCGCTTGATAGAGGAGTTTATGGCTGAGAGCCCAACGATTGCCAACTCTCCTTCCATCACTGTCGTGGTCGGTGCGGAGGCCGCCTCTCCCAGTCCCGCGGTCAAGTCTTCCCTGTCGGGAGCTAGCGAATCTTCGACAGGTGGCGTGAATGGCCGAGATACTTCATTTATGCTTTTTGTATCCCTTGGCTATTTCTGCTTTTATGTGCCTGACCTGCTTGATTCATCTCAGCAGACGGATCGACAGATGCTTTGACCAGGGGGTGCCCATGCCTCCCTAAGGCTCCGAGTTTAGAGGTGATTGTCGGGGATGTGAGAAAGGCGGCATGCCCCGAGGAGGGCCGCGGGAGTGATCCTACGCCATCAGGCATGCAGGGTTCGTGGCTATCTTGCTGAACCTCTACGACCTTAATTTCTCCCTTATTATTGCTATGATCAAGGTTGGCGCATCGCCGATTCGGACCGGATCGGGATTATCCTGATCCGATCCGATTCGGGCGGATCGAACCGATTCGGTTCGATCCGCTTGATTCGGCCAGAACTTGGTCCTGTTCAGGCAGGGTTCACTGGACTCATGATCTTGTTCAGGCAGGGTTGTCAGGATCTGCTTATTTACCTGAATATCATTTAAGTAAATGTTATAATTTGTTGTTTCATTTACTTAAGATATTACATGTAATAAGGAAGTACCCCCTTTGAATCCAATAAAAATATCAAAAAAATCATATCTCTTACCAATAAAAGTCAACTCTCCCATCGAAGAACAAAATCGCGATTGTGGTGATTTTAGCGAAATGCTAACTTTTTAATCTCTCATAATTTGGTCTATCTAAAAATTTGATATTCAAATAAACTATGGAACACTAAAATCTAAAGTCCGGTAAAAAAAGTCAAATGTGCATGTGACTTCTCCAAGGGAGCCGCTCTCCTACTGACAGCACTTAGTCTGCTCGATGCATCTCAGGATTGGTCAAACTTAAGTTATCATCACCTAAACTCATGAGAATTTTCACTTTCTAATTGAAAAGAAACTAGAAAGTGACAATTCTTATGAGTTTGAATGATGATAACTTAAGTTTGACCAAATCTTGAGATGCCTCGAGCAGACTAAGTGCTGTCAGTAGGAGAGCGGCTCCCTTGGAGAGTCACATACACGTTTGACTTTTTTTACCGGACTTTAAATTTTTAGTGTTCCATATGGTTTATTTGAATTATCAATTTTTAGATAGACCAAATTATGAGAGATTAAAAAGTTAGCATTTCGCTAAAATCACCACAATCGCGATTTTGTTCTTCGATGGGAGAGTTGACTTTTTATTGGTAAGAGATATGATTTTTTTGATATTTTTATTGGATTCAAATGGGGGGTACTTCCTTATTCATTAATATCTTAAGTAAATGAAACAACAAATTATAACATTTACTTAAATGATATTCGGTAAATAAGCAGATCCTGAACCCCTGCCCGAAGAGGATCCTGAGTCCAAAGAACCCTGCCTGAACAGAACCAGGCGAATCGGACCGAATCGCGAATCGGACTTCCCCTGATCCGCACCGATTCGCCCGAATCGGTCCGATCCGATCCGGCACGCCAAACCATGGCTATGATATGTTTTATGAACACATCATTTGCCTCGCGCTAATTTCTCCTTCCCCCCCCCCCTTTTTTTTTGCAGCTGCAGCTGATGACTCGCTCCAGCCTCCGTCGAGTGAGGTCTTTCCTGTGGAGACTAGCACGTTTGCGAGCCACGGCGTCTCCTGGCCGGATGCCCCCCAGGGCACTCAGGTGCCCAGAGCGAAAGGGGCGCTTGAGTTTTTGATGGGCTCTACGCGAGCCGCCATGCAAGCAAGCAACCCCCCTTCCATCGAGGCCGTGCGAGACGTCCTTCAGAGGAACACTTTTGTGTATCATTCGATGGGCTATACAAGGGACCCCTAGATGGCCGCAATGGATGCACTATGGGGCGAGGTGAGGCGAGTACATCAGGAGACGGCATCAGCAGCACGTCGCCTCAGGACCCAAGAGCTCACAAAGGAGATTGCCTTATTGGAGCAGAAGACCGAGGCCTCTAGTTTGCAGGAAAGCGACTTGCATAAGCGCGCCGAGACCTTGAGGGCCGGTAAGGCTCGCTCTAGTGACGAAGTTGCTGCATTACGGCGAACGATCACAAACACTTCGAAGCGTCTTGCCGAATGCGAGGTGGCCTTTGCAGTCTTTGACAGAGGAGTGATCGAGGCCGAAGCGGAGGTGGCCGATCTAAAGCGAGGGCGCTCAAATTTCCAGGCTAGGATCTCCTCTCTCTAGGCCACTTTGACGGGCCTGCAAAGGGGACCTCCCGGTCTTTCTTGAGGGGGCGGCCCTACAGCTTTTTGTATTTTCAGCCGATGTTTATGCTTTATCAACTACCCCGAGGGCTTGTCTTGGGCTCCCATATTTTGAAGAATGACAGATTTTGGATTACCAGCTGCCTCCATGTCTGGCAATAGGGCCATTCTTGTCTGCGCTCCGTTTGCTATATTATTCGTCGTCGTTGTCGTCTTCTAGTCTGGCTTCTCCTGCTTCTTCTTCTTTCCCCTATCCGTGCTTCACCAGAGTAGGAGAGCATGATCATTGTCGTCTCAGGTATAGTCCCTTATATTGGCCACTAACTAGTAGTGAGCACAAGGGTTATTTCGTCATTGACGACTCATATGTTCCCTCATTGATGAGGGCGGAAGGAGTTTTGGTTCTGCTTGCTTATAAGTTCGAGCAACATTTCCTTCCCCTTTAGAGAAATTCATTTTATCATCATCATCATTTTTTTTCATTTTTTTTCACATTACCATCTCAAAGCGCCCTTTCGGGTTTTCGCCAAAGATGGCCCCCTTTAACTTTTTTCGGTGCGCCCTTTCGGGTTTTCACACCGAGGGGTTTCCCATTTTTGCCTGAGACGCCCTTTCGGGTTTTCACTTCAGCCGGGTTTGGGGCCTTTTTACCCTTGAACACTCCCTTTGGGGAATAATCAGTTCGCCGGGACATCTCTATGTTTAGTCCCCTTTTGTTTTGTTTGTTTTTTTTTTAAGCTTGGAGGGCTGGACTCCAAGGCATTTGGTTATAGGATTTGTGATTAGGACTTAGCCTACCATTGTGGTTTGTTAGCTAAGAAGGGCATGGTTCAGCCTATCGTTTTGGTTTGTTGGCTGAAGAGGGATATGACTTGGCCTACCGTTTTGGTTTGCTGGCTAAGGAATATAACCTGGTCTACCATTGTGGTTTGTTGACCAAGAAGGTGTGGGTTAGCCTACCATTCTGGTTTGCTGGCCAAGGAATATGACTCGGTCTACCATTGTGGTTTGTTGACCGAGAGAAATATGGTTAGCCTATCATTTTGGTTTGCTGGCTAAGGAGAGTGACTTGGTCTACTGTTTTGGTTTGCTGACCAAGGGTAATATGGGTTAGCCTACCATTTTGGTTTGCTGGCTAAGGAATATAATTTAGCCTACCATTTTGGTTTGCTGGCTAAGAGGGACATGACTTGGCCTACCTTTTTGGTTTGTTGACCAAGAGAAATATAGGTTAGCCTAGCATTTTGGTTTGCTGGCTAAGAGATTTGACTCGGTCTACCATCGTGGTTTGTTGACCAAGAGAAATATAGGTTAGCCTACCATTTTGGTTTGCTGGCCAAGGGTATATGACCTGGCCTACTATTGTGGTTTGTCGACCAAGAGGAGCATAGCCTACCATTGTGGTTTGTTGGCTACAGAATATGAGTTGGCCTACCTTTTTGGTTTGTTGACCAAGAGAAATATAGGTTAGCCTACTATTTTGGTTTGCTGGCTAAAAGGGATATGGCTCGGTCTACCATTTTGATTTGTTGACCGAAAAAAGACTTAGCTTACCATGTTGGTTTGCTGGCTAAGGAGAGTGACTTGGTCTGCCGTTTGGGTTTGTTGACCAAGGAGACATAGGTTAGGCTATCATTTTGGTTTGTTGGCTAAAAAGGGTGTGACTCATACATGAGATTTCTACTTTTTTTCTTTTTTTTCTCCTTTTATTTTTCACATTACCAACCCCCGTGCCCTTTCGGATTTTCATTAAGGCTGGCCCCCTCTAACTTTTTTCAACGCGCCCTTTCGAGTTTTCATGTTGAGGGGTTATCCATTTTTGCCTGAGGCACTTTTTCGGGCTTTCACCTCAACCGGACTTTAGACTTTTTTACCCTTGGACACTCCTTTTGGGGAGTGACCAAGTCTGTCAGGGCATCTCTATTTTTTAGTCCATTTTCTGTTTTTTTCCTTTTTTTCTTCTCTTTTTTTTTTTGACATAGGCACGTATGCCCAATTTTTAGTCCGGTTCGGGCGTGGAGGTATCAGAGGGCGGTTGCCCCCGGAATTCATGCTCGGGGGCATAGTAAACTTTTAAATGTCTGCCTTTTAGCGGCGGGAAGGGGCGCTCGCCAGTATGTGTCGCCAGCATGTATCCTCCTCCTTCATAGACTCCAATGACCACATACGGTCCGCGCCAATTAGGCTGGGGTTTGCCGCTTGATCTGCCTGCCATGACTTCTCTTTGTTTGACCATGACGAGGTCACCTTTCTTGAAGGCACAAGGCCTGACCAGCTTATCATAAGCTCGAGTCATGCGGGCCTGGTAAGATTGGAGATACTTATAGGCTTCCAACCTTTTGCCTTCTAGGTTGGACAATTCCTCCAACCTTCTTTGTAGTTCCTGTCGCTCCTCGAGCTGAAAGCCAGTATGGACGGCTACCCTATAGGATGACATTTCAATTTCAATGAGGAGCATGACTTCAGCACCATACACCAAGGAGAAGGGGAACACCCAATGGGGGTCCTATAAACCGTCCGGTACGCCCAAAGTGCTTCATGCATTTTCTCTCCCCAGTCGCATTTGCAGTTGCCGACTATCTTGGCAAGCAGTTTGCAGAGAGTCTTGTTGAAGGCCTCCGCCAGACCGTTGGCTTGAGGATTATAGATTGTTGATGTCCTCCAGTCTATGTGAAATTTGGCGACCAACGCGTATATTGTTTTGTTTTTGAATGGCGTACCGTTATCTGATACGATCCGATGAGGGGTACCAAACCTGCAGATTAGGTGTTGCTTGACAAATTTAGCGACAGCTACCCCGGTCACCTCCCGTAGGGGGATTGCTTCTGCCCAATGGGAGAAATAGTCGATGGCTGCCAGAATGAATTTGTGGCCGCCGAAGGATGGTGGGAAATGTCCCATAATATCCATCCCCCATTCCGCAAATGGCCATGTGGGGGTAGTTGGATGCGATTCGCTCGGTGGCTTTCTTGGCAACAAACTAAAGACCTGGCACTGATGACACGCACGGGTATATTGGGCGCAATCCGCGTACATGGTCGGCCAGAAGAAGCCTTTTAGCTTGATGTTGATCTTCATTTTATCTCCCGCTTGATGGGCCCCGCACAGTCCAGAGTGGACTTCGTGCATGATGACTTTGGCTTCTCTGGGGGAGAGACACCTTAAGAGGACAGACTTGTCTTTTTCATGGACAAGTCGGTACAACTGGTCACCGACCATTTGATAGGACATGGCCCGCCGCAGCAGCTGGACTCTTTCAGCCCGATTCGGGGGTAGCCAACCGCTCTTTATTTTGATGATTGGTTGGCGCCAATCTTCTTCTTGGGCGACTCCTTCTTCAAGGGTGTTGACCTCTATAATTTCCGAGTCAGATTCATCCTCCAAGACACCGGGCATCAGCCTCCTATGTCGGACGGTTATGCCCAATTCCCCTTCAGGGGGGAGCTTTAAAGCGACGCCAATTTGGCCAGAGCATCTGCCTGGGAGTTCTCGCTTCTGGGGACATGCCCTATTTCAAACAGATAGAATCTCTCACGGAACTTCATTACTTTGGCATGATAGGGGATTAGTTCTTATTTTCGAACATCATAATCCCCTAACACTTGACGGATGACCAACTGTGAGTCTCCGTAAACTTTTATGCATTTGATGCCCATTTCAACGGCCAACTGGAGCCCCACGATCAATGCTTCATATCCAGCTTGGTTGTTGGTCAGTGACTTCATAAGGGCGCATGAATTGTGGAGTATTCCCCCTTGTGGAGTCACTAGGACGATGCCTGCTCCGGAGGTGAAGGTCGTGGTGCCGTCACTTTGCTTGACCACCCGGGAAGCGCCATCAAAGTAGAGCTCCCAATGTGGTAGCTCTATGGCAAGAGTATTTCCGCTCTCTTGGATTGGGGATTCTTCTTGTTGAGTCCCCTGCCCTTGAAGGGGTGAGAGCATTTCCTCCTCGGAAGTCTGAACTCGAGGGGAGAGCCTACCGGCTGCGGATGTGCCGCCAGGAAGTCAGCCATACCTTGTCCTTTGATTACATTTCTTGGGATGAAGGTGATATCGAACTCCATAAGGAGTAGGGCCCACTTTCCCAGTCTCCCTGATAACACAAGTTGGTTGAGGAGTACTTTTAGTGGGTCTATCCTCGAGATGAGGTTGACTTGGTGGGCTAATAGATAATGCCTTAATTTCTTGACGGCAAATATCAGCGCCAGACATACTTTCTCCACGGAGAAAACCGGTGCTCCGAGCCCACCAACATTCTGTTGAGGTAGTATAACGGCTGCTCTTTGCCATCCTCATTTGCTGTGCCAAGAGTGCTCCCAGCAACATTTCCATGGCCGCAACATAGAGGATGAGCGGCTTCCCTTTCACCGGGGCTCCCAACACGGGAGGGGTAAGGAGATACTCCTTGATTTCTTCAAAGGTATCCTGGCACTCTCGGTCTCATACAAATGGGGCTCCTTTCTTCATCAATTTGTTGAAGGGAGCGCATCTGCCCGAGAGATTGGAGATGAACCGCCTGATATAGGCCAACCTTCCTTGGAGTGATTTCAGCTCCGTCAGGGTTTTTAGCGGCGGTAGTTCCCTGATAGCCTTGATTTTGACGAGATCAATTTCTATCCCGCGGTATTTAACAATGAAGCCAAGGAATTTGTCGCTCGAAATGCCGAAGGCGCACTTCATTGGGTTCATCTTCAGTTGGTGTTGGCGGAGTCTTTCAAAGACCTGGCGTAAATCGCCTAGATGGTCTTCTCGCCTTTTGGTCTTGACGACCAAATCATCAACATAGCACTTGACTGAGCTGTGGAGCATTTTGCCAAAAAAAATCGTCATGGCCCTTTAATAGGTGGCTCCAGCATTTTTCAGGCCGAAGGGCATTCCTTTGTAGTTGTAGATCCCTTTGGGGGACCTGAAGGCAATATGGTCCTTATCTTTGGGAGCCATACGAATTTGATTGTAGTCGGACGACCCGTCCATGAAGGATAATGCTTCGTGCTCGGTGGTCATATTGATCATTGTTTCGGTGATCGGGACCATGAAGTTGTCCTTCAGGCATGCTTTATTCAAGTCCCTGTAATCGATACTGATCCGGACTTGGCCATTCTTCTTTTTCACCGGCACTATATTATCCAGCCAAGTTGGGTAGATGCAGGGCTCGGTGAAGTCGACTTTGAGGAGTTTGTCCACTTCGGAATTTACTTTCAGCTCCAGCTCGTGGCGCATACACCTTTGGGCTTGTTTGACCGACTTTGCTGTAGGGAGTATTGACAGCTCGTGCTCGGCCACCGAGGGATCCAGACTTGGCATTTCTTGATATGTCCACGCGAAATAGTCTTTGAACTCCAACAAGAGTCGCTGATATGACTGTCTCTCCTCTTCATTCAGGAGGGCGCTAACAAAGATCGGTCGGGGTTCTTCAGGTTCCCCGAGGTTGAGCTCAACTAGTTCATCCACGGTAGCTTGCCCGCCATCTTCAAGTTCGCAGGGTGCCGACTGCAGATCAATGAAATCCTTTTCTTCATCGAACTCGGCGACGTGGACATCATAGTATTTGAAGTCCTCCTCGGCAACCGGCCAAAATTGTTGTTCCTCATATTGAGGTGCTTCTTGGTGTGGTGCCTCATTTGTGAGGATGGATATATCCCCTCCTTCCTGCGGCTTTACCATAGAGGCAGGAGGTTGTCCTTAGCGCATGGCGGTGATCGGGAGAGGGCATGAGCCCAACGGTGTGACCGCGTAGTAGGCCTCGAAGTCTATACTTCGATCATAGCCCAACCCCCTGGTGTCTTTTGTACAATTGGGGGGTTGCCCTCGGAGTTGCTTCGGGTACCACAGCTGGTGGAAGTAATCTCGCCGAGAGGGATCCTGCATTTGCACGATCTTCTGCTTTCGGCATAATTTCTTGATGCGCCCGGACATGTCGTCCATTGCTTGGACGGGCTCAAGGGCGATTTGAGTCATCTGACTCCAGCCAAAGTCGTCTTTGAGGGGGCCATATGAGAGCGGGTCCCCCTTGTAGAAAATGATCGACTTGAGCGCCTCAGCTTTCTCGAGACTCTCCCTTCTTTGATAGGTGACGACGAACGCCTTTAGCCGTTCCACCTTATGCTCCTCCCTATGGAAGTGCAGTTGTATGTATGCCAGAGGCAAGGAGATGCTTTGGTTGATAGCCTCGCCGATGGCGTTTGCTTCATAATTGATTTCCCACCTTTCCGGGCAGCTTGGCCCAGGCTCAGTAAACTCGGCAAGAAGGCCGAGTCGGTGGATTTCGAGGAGATCTTTATTGACAGTGAAGAACTCCTCCTCGTCCTCGTCTTGCTTTTCTTGACTTGCACCGACATTTTACTTTCCTTCATCTTTTGGAGCAGTCAAAGACTCACCAAGGGGTTCGCCAAATATAACTGGGCATCCGCTAAATTACATTCATTTGGGAGGAAAGGGGCCGATCGGCGAAGACTATATGTTGCTCTCCCTCCTTGACATATTTTATGCACTGGTAGACCTTTGAGGGGATGACCCGATTTTCATGCAGCCAGGGTCTTCCTAGGAGAGCTTTGTATGAGGTATTTACATTGATGGTGTAGAATACTGTTAGGATCAGATTTTCTGTAATGGCAAATCTAGAAGGGGGGGGGTTGAATAGATTTGCAGTAGAAACTTAAGCAATTTAAATATTACTTCGAAATAAAGAATCTACACAATTAAAACCCCTCTGATCTGATTCAATGTGTGTTATCAAAATGTGAGAAACACTTTACGAAACAGTGTAAGTGTCAAATATGTGATTAACGTGTGTGAACATTAACTAGTGTGTAGACAAAATCCCTATGCATGCATCTAGCGTAATACAATGCAAACCAGAAATCAAATCACAGTGCACAAGGGATTTTTAGGTGGTTCAGAGATCACATTCAGTAACTCCTACATCCACCCCTCACACAGTGAGGCACACACTACTCTAAGAATTGAGTACAACACACACACTAGCACTCAGGCTCAGACACACACACACGCTAGATCAAGTTCACAGAAGATCAAGTCCTCTAGCCTCGATCTGATCTACACACCACACACAATTCAGATCTATGCACAAACTGACACAGATCACAACACACACATTATGATCTGTACTGAGCACTTGTACAGATCAGAAAACAAACATCCACACAGAATCCACGTATTGATCTCAATTCAATACACACACACACAAATACATGAATTGAGTTGAGAAAAGGTGTGATTGAGGAAAGACATATCCCTTCAAATGTTGATCTGATCACCACGATCACAGATCCACAATGTTTCTTCCTCAATTCTGTTGCTGCTCCTCTTCTTCTTCTTTTCCTTCTTCTTCTTCTTCTTCTTGATCGGCACTACTCTGCTTCAGTAGCTTCTGGATTGTGATTTCTTCTTCTTCTGCTGCTGCACTTCTTTCAGATCTGCTCCTTGAGCACACCACTTCTTTCTCTAGAGCTTGACCTTGATTCCCACGTCCTCTATGTTGAAAGGCTGGTCTGCAACTTCTGGAGATTGAGCAAGGCACTAGAGAGACCCCTTTTTGCCGCCAAAAACCTTTTCTGGGAGTTGCATGGGTTGGCTTGCCTTTGGAGTACAAGGATCATGGGTATTTATAGCCTCATATGTTCATGAGGTGCCTTGGGGTGCGTGGGAACAAAAATCTAGGTCACTTCCCTTGATTCCTAAGCAGCCACGTGTCCAGAAAAATTCCCGTTTTTGAGCTTCAGTCGAAGTGTGTCGACACACAGGCAGACTGTGTCGACACCACTAGCTACTGGCTTCAGAACAGGCTTCTGGGAGGGACAGTGAGTGTTGACACACAGGCAGACTGTGTCGACACCACTGGCTATTGCTTCCTTCACTGTTTGCTGAATTCATACACTATGTCGACACAACATCCACATGTGTCGACACCACTGACTCTTTAATGCTCTGAATGTAGAGGGTGTGTCGACACACTTGACATCTTGTGTCGACACAACTTTGACAGAATTATGTGAACCTATATATATGAAGTGTGAACCATCAAAACATGTCATTATCATCAAAATATGAAATATTAAGTATTAAAAACATGTTGTTCACTCATCATTGTAATATGTACAATGTGTCATCATCAAGATCAAATCAAAATCAAAGTATAAGTGTTTGGACATCATACACAACCAAATGGTGTAGTCATCATTAAAATCAAAGTATGAGTGTGTAGATATCATCAACATGAAGGTTTTTAGTCATTATCCAAATGAATACACAACTCAACAATCTTCCACATATTTACAATATGACATCAGATTGTGTACAAAATGTCATCATCCAAACACAAATGTCATCATCAAAACACAATATGTTTGAAGTTTTGTGCTTAACATGATTGACCAGAATTATGTCATCATCAAAAACATATTAAAGCAATGATCAAGTCAATGAGTATGGTTATTTAAATAACCATAACTCAACAAATACGACCTCGGTGGTGAAGCCATCCATGACCAGCTGCACTTCCACCTTTCCCAAGGCGTTTTCGGAGTTCTGATTGAACCCGGCGATTCTGACATCATTTACCCTTTGCAGGTAGGACATAAGATATAAAGACTTGAAAGTCTTGAGGGGCATGATGTTGACGGATGCCCCAGGGTCAACCAAGATCCGGTTGAGCTCGTGCCCATTGACTTTTCCTTGCATGTACAAGGGGCGGTTGTGGTACAGCGAGGGGAGCAACATATCTCTAGCAGAGAATGTCACCTCCGCCGCTAGTGCCTCCAGGGCTTGAGTTTGGAGTTCGGTCACATGAGCTTCATAGACCTCGGGTTCCTGCAATATCTTGATGAGGGCCCCTAGCAGCTCCTTGCTCCAAGCGATGGCGTCCCATATAGTGACATTGGCGGGGAACCGCTTCATATATTGTATGATTTTGCGGTCGGCTCGAGCGTGAATTTGATCCAACGGCAGGACCATGTCTGCCAAGGATTCTGGCGGCTGCCCGAATTTGTCGCTTTGCTTTTGCCCCTGCCCCTGACCGTTCATCTGGCCTCTCTTGGATAAGGGGGCCAAGAGACCTTCCTCCGGGGATGAAGTCTCATCTTTTGTCCTTTCCAGGTGGAGCCGGCCGACCGGTCTGCTCGACAACCCTTCTGTGGGGGAGCTCAATTGTGACCTCCTCCTGTTCTTCTTCTTCTTCGTCGGAGGGGTCAAAGACGAAGGAATTTACCCGCATTTCTATTTTGGGAACAGGTCGGGGCTTTTCGCCCCAAAGGACTATGATTTTGTCGAGGCTAGGCGAGCTTGGCTTCTCGTCGGGGGACAGGGTAGACTTCTTTCTTTGTCCACAGCCTTTTCCTCTGCCTCGGTTGCGGCGTTGATATGTCGCCACAATAGTTTTGTTGGCCGGAGGCTGCAGGCTGCAGGCTTGCAGGCGGCGATATTGACACCATGTTGCAAGAGAAGTTCTTTAATATGTCTTCCAACTTCTCGATGGTGATTTCATCCTCCCTATAGAAGATGGCCAGTTCTTTAGGCAGGGGCAGTTTCTCGCCTTCTTGTGCCCGTTGAAGCATTTGATGGAGCCAACTTTTGAGCCTGATTTTGCGCTCCATCTCTTCCCAAGGGATGTATTTGTCCAGAGGGACACCCTTGGTAGGCCCAGAGGGAACATATTCCTCTAGCTCATCAATGAGCTTTTGCAATTTCTGGAGTGGGGTCAACTCCAGTGGGGCCATCATTTCCGCCACTCGTTCAGCTTGTTTCTTCAGGCGTCTTCAGATTTTTCTGTCTGTTCTT
Organism: Colocasia esculenta; assembly: GCA_014218235.1. Lineage (NCBI taxonomy): Eukaryota > Viridiplantae > Streptophyta > Magnoliopsida > Alismatales > Araceae > Colocasia > Colocasia esculenta. Next base: position 72,253,729 of record CM024757.1, read on the forward strand.
TTCTTGCTTCTTTGCTTGTGCCATCTCAAGTGGCGACAAATCTTTTGCCTGGACAGCTAGTGGAGAGGTATTCTCTCGGTCGAGGCGATTATGCGACCCTCCCCTTTTAGGGAATGTCAGGGGAAGCGCATCTTGGGGGCCACAATGACCCAGTCAGCTCCATCCAGCTGGTGCTGAAAGGTGGAATTGATTACCTGCTCAATTACCTCGGGTGGCAATTCCTGGAATTCAGCCATATAGAGGCCTGGATCTTGGACAGCTGGCTCCATCACTGGCTTTTTGCCCCTGCGGTCTTCATCTTACCGCTTGGGAGGTTGTGAAGACTCTGGCCGGGTCCCGGTCTCGTTGCTTTGTTTGGGGGCGGGCCGAGAACGTCCATGTCGGACACAGCCCTCTTGGTTGTGCACTGGGCTAGACTCCTCGTTTGGAGACAGATCTTCGGGGTGCTGCCCCAAGACCTTGCCTTCTGAAGTTTGCTCGTGAGGAGGCGCGACTTGATGTTGTCGAGACCCCTTCTTTTGTCGAGGAGGCCGCCGCAGGATTTCCTCCGCAAGGCTTTCAATACCAGCTGGAGATCGCGGCGGCGGTATAATCCACCCATGTTCATCAAGTTCAGGGGCCTTGAGATTTGCAAAGTACATATAGTCATTTTGCTCGAATTCCCGCTGAGCTGCTTCTCTGGCTTTTTTCAAGACTATGGAATTGCCTTCCGAATCGATCTTTCCTCTTTGTATCAGGATTTCGATCCACTCCCGAACAATCGAGCATCTGTCCGTGGGATGCAACAACATGGCATGGTATCGGCAATACATGGGGTGGTTTATCTCCTCCTCGGTATATGTTGGCGACGGATCATGCGCCATTACATGGCCTGCTCTCAGTAGATTATCAAAAATCTTGCCAATATTCCCTGTTGTAAGGGAACTTTGATGGGAGAGTCGCCACCCTGGATACCATAGAGTGGGGGCAGCGCTGGAGGAACCAGCTTCCACCATTTCCGGCTCCGGGAATATGAACGCCGCCACTGCATATGCGGTGGATCAACACGAGAGCTGCCCAGGTCGATGACCCCTTGGTTGATCCAAGCTTCAACCTTGTCTTTGAAGGCGTGGCAGTCCTCCAGATCATGTCCCGCGACTTGATGATATATGCAATAGTTCGTCGGGATACTTGTCAGCGGCTAGCAGCCTAATAACCCTCCTCATAGGCAGGCACGGAAAAGCGCCAGTGTCTGATGGCGCAGGAAAGAATATAACCTTTCGGTGGCCTCCTCATCGGATGGGCTTGAAGATTCCTCCGAGAGCCATCCTCTGCATGGGGGATAAGTCGTGGGTGCAGACGTGGCCGCAGGGGCCGAGAGTCTTTGATGGAGTGCGGTCAGGCGCTCATCCATGCTCCTCAAGTATATAAGCACTTTGCGCTGGCCGTGTCACAACGACTGAACCTGCCTTTCGAGGCTCTACACCGCTTCTGGCAATGATCTCTGTCCAAGGGTCGAGAAATGATGGCTCTCGTGCCCGTTTGTGGACTGAGAATCCCTTGGATCGGCCTCAGACCTATCTGGCCCGGAGATCGGAGCATTGATGTGGATCACATTGGCCGATTGTTTCGATTGATCCCAAGTATGAGGTTGTGGGGGATCAACCAAGTTGCCTTGCATTGCAATGAGGCGGCTCTGGATCAGCTTTTGCATTTCATTTTTGAAGACATAGCAATTTTCAATGGAGTGCCCCAGCATACGGTGATAGAGGCAGTAGTTTAGCTCGTTCACCCTATCCACCTCGCCCGGCCTTTTTGGCCTTAGGAGTGTGATCAAATCATAGTTGTCAAGGCGGACGCCTAGGCGCCGCTTAAGCGCTAAGGCGCTTCCTTAGCCGCTTTAAAACACCCCGCCTTTTTAAGAGTAGAAAAGGCGCCCCAAGGCGCTGCGAAGGCGGCCAAGGCGCACGCCAGGGGCGCTTGGGCGCGCCTAGACTTGTTTAGACAGCAGATTCAGGTCGGTTTTCAGGGCTGAGTCCACGCTGATTTCAAGAAACATCTTATTTACCTGAATATCATTTAAGTAAATGTTATAATTTGTTGTTTCATTTACTTAAGATATTACATATAAATAAGAAAGTACCCCCCATTTGAATCCAATAAAAATATCAAAAAAATCATATCTCTTACCAAAAAAAAGTCAACTCTCCCATCGAAGAAGAAAATCACGATTTCGGTGATTTTAGCGAAATGCTAACTTTCTAATCTCTCATAATTTGACCTATCTAAAAATTTGATAATTCCAATAAATCATATGAAACACTAAAAATTCAAAGTCCGGTAAAAAAAGTCAAACATGCATGTGACTTCTCCAAGGGAGCCGCTCTCCTACTGACAACACTTAGTCTGCTTGAGATCTTTCAGGATTTGGTCAAACTTAAACTATCATCACTCAAACACATGAGACTTGTCATTTTCTAGTTTCTTTTCAATTTTTAGACATATTGTGAGATTATGTAATGAACTCATTTAGTTTTTACTTGTTTTAATGTGTTAAGATATTGCACTTCTTATTTTTATTTAACATATTTACATGTATGTGTATTTACTGGTTTGTTTTAAAAGTTGGAAATTAGTCTTCTGATGATAGAATATATTTGCACTTCTTGTTCTTATTTAGCGTGCTTATTTATTTGAAGATATCAATTTAAATTTTTTATGACTTTATGATGTATAATGTGAGTTGTTTTACTTGTAGTTTAATTTTTGTTGCTTTCATATAATTTTGACTTTTTTGTTGTGACATTTTATTTTTTGCAAGTATTTTTTTGTGATACATAGCTATTATATATATTTCTCAAATTTATGTATTATTTTAATAATATATCAGCCATATTATGATATGTCATTGTCTTTATGTATGTCATATTATGATTTTTTTATTGAATTTTCATCATTACATATATTAATAGATACATAAATATCATGTAAGAGGGACAATTGAAAACAACTCATATTTGGTTCCGTCCTAAACGCCTAGGCACCGCTTAGGCGAGCGTCGGCCTAAGCGCTTAGGCGATCCGAGACCCCAACTACGCCTGGGTCGCCTTGACGCCTTGACAACTATGGATCAAATCATTCTTCATGCATAGCTTGAAGAGTTTCTTTGTATGCTCCTTTTTGAAGGAGTAGGGTGTGTTCATGCACTCGGGCAATGATGGCGGAGGCGGCCTTCCGTCTGCCTTCTTGCTTGGAGCGCCGGAGACCACGACTTTCTTTCCCTGGCCTACGGGGGTGAAGTCCACAGCATTGACTTCTTTGCCAAAGGCACGCTCCTTATTTGACTTATTTCTAGTAGAAGCATGCACCGGGTTGTTGCCGAAGAACATTTCAATCTCCGCGACAACCGAGTTGAGTTAGTCGAAGCCCTTGATGTTTATGCACAGCAGCTTTTCACTTATCTCGGCCGCCAAACCCTACCGACAGATGGTTATGGCATCTTCTTGCGTCGGGGGATTGTCGCACCTCATGCTGAAGTCACGCCACCGCTTGATAAAGTCGAGTGTCGTTTCACCTCTTCTTTGCTTGAGGGAGCATAGCTCTGCCAGCGACACATCTCTCTCGGTCGTCTGGAAGCGATCGATGAATTTCTTTTGAAGATCAGCCCAATCAACAATGGAGTTGGGCCTAACCTCGAGTACCACTGGAAGGCAATACCTGTCAAGGAGGTTGCAAAGTAGCGGAGGAGATAGGATTCATCAAATGCCAAATCTCCCATTGTCGTTATATAATAGGCCAAGTGCTCATTTGGCGAGCCCTACCCATCAAACTTTTGCAACTTTGGAGCCTTGAGGCAATCCGGCGGCAGCTTCTTGAATTGATGGTGGACAGGATACGGCACCTGTATAGATCTACAGTGGCGGTCCCCTCGCCTCGCTGGGCGAAACGGTCATCCACGATCTTTTCAATCATCTGCCGCTACAATGTCTTCAGCCGCGGAGGCCTGGGAGTTTATGCCCCGGCGCGGCTGTTGGCTCGGATCAACGGTATAGTCATTGGGCGCGGCTGCCTATTGTTGACATCGGGCAAGTCGCCTTGTTGATGTCTTCTCCGAACATTTTGGTTTGCCGTCGGCACAAGGCGGCGTGGCTCATTTACGCCCGCCTGCTGCCCCCTCTTTATCATGAGGTTGGCCATTTCAGCCTGTCAGCGCTGCATAATTTCATACTTGGCGTCATCTGTCATCGCCTGAAAAGCAGCTCTGGTTGGCGGTACGAAGAATACTTCGGGTCGTCCTCCGTCAACTGGGAAGTGTTGGTCCTCGAGATGGAGGCTAGCGACCTCGTCTTCGTCCGCTCCTTCAAGGTCCTCCTGGATTTGGCCCGAGAGTGACCTTTGATCATATTCGGGTGGCGGCTCAATGACTAGCCCTTGATTTGAGGGTCCAGCCTGACCGTCGTGCTGTTCTTGAGGAGGTCTTCTGGCAGCACTTCGGGTATACCGATAAATGGCATCACCTCTACGACTAGGTTCATCTACCCTGGCCACGTCGGCGGAAACGCCGGATGGCTCGACCAGGTCCTGCCGAAAGCATAGCAGGTGAAGATTTTCATTCCTCCACCTTCCTCGTGAGTCCGCAGCACTCTTCGCTTCTTTGACTTTTGTGTGCCTGGGCGAAGTGCTGCCCCTAGCCTGTTGAAGACTGAGGTACTCAATCTTTCGAAGACCGAGACCCGTGGTGCGGGAGCTTCAGTGCAACTTGTATCTCCCCCTGGGGTAGGTTCTGCCTGTGAGGAGACGAAGTTGGGCTTCCAATAGACGCCCCTCCTTTTCTGTCTGCGAGGACGAGGAGGTTCGGGGTTCCGAGCTTTTTCTTGCTCGGACCGTGATTTCTTTGGGTCTTCGGCGGGTTGGGCCGCTCTTCCCTGCTTTATTTGGCGAGCTTCCTGCTTGGTGACCCACATTTGCCTCATTTTGCGAGGCTGGTGAGGCGCCGAGTTGGACGCTTGCTAGTTGGGATCCTTTTGGGGAATCCCGTTTGCTTTGTCGCATCCCCTAGAGGGGAGCAAATTGGTTGGAGGTGGATACGGTGGGGACGTATCTGTCCCGTGGCATGATCGGCTCGCCTCCATCGAGTCGGATGCGTACATCTCCGACGAGGACGGTCTTGCCGGAGTTGGAAACGACCGCCCTGGGCTTATTGCCCCTGCGGCTCTGGCGCTGCCCCCTTCTTCTAGGGACTGCGACGCAGGAAATAGCATTCAACGAGAAGACTCGGCCTTGACTTGGGCGGGGCTTGATGGCCCTAGCAATTGTGGGCCTGGGTGCTGCCGCCAACGTTGCTTGGACGGCGGGGACCACCTTTAGGAAGTAGGGGGAGCCCACCACGGCAGGAAAGTCGCCAAACACCAACGGAGCAATGAGATAGCCACATTTGGCGTGGCTAGCGACGATGAGCGGACCGTAGGTGACCGCTGCCACTTGTTTGAGTTGAGGAAATTGCGGGCGGAGATGGGCTTTTGACGTCGACTTCCGCTCCTTTCGAACCTGCGATGTGGATATCAGCCATCATATATCCTATATCGGCATAAGGTCTTTTTACGTATGTATGAAAGATAGGAACAGTCCCACCGGGCGTGCCAGACTGTGGGAATGCGGAAAAGACGATTTGATTTTAGATGCATACACATTTTATCCGTTTTGTAGGAAAAATAAAATAAAATATGCGTGCATGTATATTTATGCATGGGCGTGCCAGACTGTTTAAAATAAACAGACAAAATTTGTTATTTATGAGGTGCATCGGGTATAAACCCTAAGCCCTCGAGTATTTTGTATATTTATTCCGTGCGCGTCCGTTTTATCAGGCGACTGGGGGGTGCTGCAGGCTAGGCAGAGGCTGCGGAGCACCCGTGGGGGTGTCTGAGCACAGGAACACCCCCGCAGGGGGTGTCTAGCACCAGAACACCCCTACGGGGGGTGTCTGCGCAGGGTGTTCTATGCCAGAACACCCCCGCTAGGGGTGTCCGGTGGCAGAACACCCCCGCAGGGGGTGTCCGCGCGGGAGACACCCCCGCGGGGGGTGTTCTGTGCCGGAACACCCCCGCTGGGGGTATCCGACGTAGGAACCCCCCCCCCCCTGGGGGTCCCCGCGCAGCACAATTTTATGCGCCGGAACACCCCCGCAGGGGGTGTCCCGCACAACACCACCCCGCGGAGGGTGGTGTTTGCACACAAACACCCCCACAGGGGGTGTCCCGGCCGTACAAGGCTATAAGAGTGGGCCCTCGGGGTGATTTTCTGCCCATTTGACCGTCGTTCCATTTGTCGTCCGTTTGCAGCCGTTTGACGTCCGTCCGTTCCCGTCTTTGAATGTCGGGGCCGTTTCGTTCACCCGGACACGTGCACGACGTGCGCACTTTTGGACGTTGACGTTGCCTGGCAGAGGGTACGTACCTTGCCACGTCGGATCGTCGAACGTCGCATTTAACATGACATCCGAATTAAATCGGACTAAAATATACACTCGAACTCGTTTATCTTAGGTGTTCGACATGGGAGAGGTCAGCCGAAACTCCGTACTTTTCCGAGCGGATTTATCGCCGACCTTTGTTTAAATCCCAGTATTTTTCCGAGTTCAACAATGGGGATGATCAAGTTGTGAGGAATGTGTGAGTGGATGTCCCCACCTTTGATGGGTCGCTTGATCCCAAGGTCTGTCTTGACTGGGAAGCAGCCATGGACCGCTATTTTGAGTGGTAAGAGATGCCAGACAATTGACAAGTCCGCTTCGCCAAAATGAAGCTGCTAGGTCAGGCCCAAACTTATTGGGTGAACATTGAGAGCCTCCTTATGCAGCGATATCAGGATAGGATTGAGACATGGGAAGAGATGAAGGCTAAACAGCGCGAGAAGTATCTTCCTGCGACTTATCGTCAACGTCTCATTGATCGTTGGTAGAGTCTCACATAGGGCAATAGACCAGTATCTGAGTACATAGCTAAGTTTGACGAGTACTTGTTGGGGTGCGGAGTTCATGAGGAGAGTGCTATGACCCTTTCTCGATTTTGGAAGGGACTCCACCAGAGCTACCAACGTGAGTTATTTAGGCGGAATGTGACCACCCTCGAGTACGTATATCAGGTGGCCCAAGAAGTAGAGTTGTTTGAACCTGAGTTCCAATCACCCCCACGTGTAAGACCCACATTCCCATATACATCAGACCCGCGTACCTTGTTAGCTCAACCTCAGAGAGGACAATTGGGTGGCATCAAGAGACCACTCGTTAAGAACCCACAGGACTGCGGCCTCGTCCCCCACTCGTCAAGAACCCACAAGACTGCGGCCTCGTCCCCCACCACCTAGGGACCAACCATTTGCCCCTACCTACCCCACCTTCATGCCCTCAGGGTCCCCTCCCTCCTATCATATGGGATGAAAAGGGGAAGGGTTTTGCAGGTGGTGACTCATCCCAGAGAGGTAGCGTACGCTAGCAATGCTATCGTTGTAGCAGTTTTGGCCACTACGCAGAACAATGTCCATCACATAGCATGTACAGACTGCTAAATCGGAGGGAAGTTAACTAACATCGAGAGGGACGACCCCCCAGCCATTGACGAGGAGATATATGAGCTAGATCCTGAGCTTGTTGAGGCCTCCCATTTTGATTCTGAGCCTATAGATGAGAATCGGGGTTCCCAAGGACCTCATACCCTAGCAGTAGTCTGCTGCACCTTGACCCGCCCTCTGGTTTGGGGATGACCGTCGCCGAACCTCCATCCTTCACACTTACATTAAGTTGGGAGAAAAGGCGTGTAAAGTCATCATTGATAGTGGGAGTTGCATTAATGCAATCTCCACAGGGACTATCTCAAACTTAGGGCTAACATTTGTTGATCACTCGAGTCTTATATAGAGTGTCTTGGATAGATGCGACTTCTATTCTGATCCAGACAAGGTGTCTTGTCCCAATCCATTTTCATTCCTACCACGACAAGATTTGGTGTGATGTCTTGCCCATAGAGGTTGAGAGTATCATCCTTGGTCAGCCTTGGCTATTTGATATGGATGCGACTGTTGAACCCGAAAAAATATCGGGGTTTAAACAAAGCCCGGACAATAAATCCGCTCGAAAAAGTACGGAGTTTCGGAAAAATCCCCGATCTCCTTCATTTCGAACACCTGAGATGAACGGGTTCGATTTTATGTTTTTGAGTCCAATTTAATTCGGACAACGTGTTAAATGTGACGTTCAAGAGTCCGTTAGGGCGGGATATATACCCTCTGACGGGCAACGTCAACGTCCAGCAGTGCATCCAAACGTGTGCACGTCGTGCACGTGTCCGGGCGAACAAAACGGCCTTGACGTTCGAAAACGAAAGCAAACGCACGTCAAATGGCTGCAAACGGACGTCAAACGGGCGTCAAACGGTGGTCAAATGGGCAGAGAAGACCCCGGGGGGCCCACTTTATAGCCTGTACGGCTGGGACACCCCCCGCGGGGTGGTTCTGTGCGGAACACCTCCTGCGGCGCCAAAGCCACCCCCTGCGGGGATGCGCGCTGTGCGGACACCCCCCGCAGGGGTACGCCCCACGCGGCCACCCCCAGCGAGGGTGTTCCGCACGCAGCCACCCCCCGTAGGGGTGCGCCGCGCGCGGACACCCCCAGCGGGGGTGTTCCGGCACTGGACACCCCGCGCGGGGGTGTTCCCGCGCCTGAACACCCCCAGGGGTCGTCCGCAGCCCCCTGCCAGCCGTTGTACCCCCCCCCCCCCCTAACAGGGGGTTTTGTGCGCCAAACCCCAAAGGGGCCGCAGCCCCTCCCTTAGGCCCCTTCAAACCCCTATAAATATGGGGTAGGGGGCCTTGGGCAAAACACTCCTGGAAATCTTGGAAGTACAGGAGAAGAGCTTGGAAAAGAGCCAAGGAATTTGTTCTTGGGAGAGTGTTAGGGAGAATACCTCTCCAGGTTCTCGTCGTCTGCTCGTGCTCTGTCTTCGTAGTCCGTCTGTACTCTGTGATGTTCGAGGAAGAAGACATCGTAGGTCCATATATAAGACCCAGAATTTTGTAATTAAGTCCTTCTGTGTTTTAAAATAACACGCATGTGAAGGCACACTCATGTAAACGCCCAATGGAGGCACATACACTCCATTGAGGACGTATATACAAATGTCATAAATAGATATATATGAGGATATTTGTGGAATTCTAAATGTCATCTAAACTTTCCTAATTTCGGCAAGGTCTTTTAATACACGTATCGTATCAAAGGTCTTCGGGTTTTCACATGATGTAAATGAAACACCGACTCCGGTCGGTGGGGAATGGTCCAGTACACGACCACCCCAGTCGCCTGATAAAACGGACGCGTGCGGAACAAACATATATATATGTAAATGCCCGAGGGCTTAGGGTCACACCCTATATCCCTCATAAATATTAAATTTTTGTCTGTTTATTTTTAAACAGTCTGGCACGCCCATGCATAGATATACATGCACGCACATATTTTTCCTATATAAATGGATAAACATCGCATATATCCACCGCCAGAGAGCGAAGCGGGCTCTCTCTCTCTCTCTTAAAATCTCTTTCCGCATTCCACAGCGACCCTGCATGGTCGAACCAACACTTGCACTTTTGAGCATAAAGGTCGTCGCATTACCCTCGTCTGCATTCCACCCAAGTTCACCTCTAAAAAGGAAACTCCTCCTCTTTGAGATGTCCCTACCTATAGTATTCAGGCTTCATCTCCAACCTAGGGAGGTCTGCAACCTAGCACCTTACTCATGATGAGTGTTAGAGACTTTGAGCGAGAGTTTAGGGGTACTGACTCAGTCTTTGCCGTTGTGGTTAGAGAGGTTCCCAAGGAAGCTAAACGAGAGAACCTACCGAGGTTATTGCTCTCCTCGATGAGTTTCATGATGTCTACCCCAAGGACCTTCCAGATGGCTTACCTCCGATGCGTGATATCCAACACGCGATTGACTTCATCCCTGAAGTCACCCTACCAAACCTACCCCACTATCGTATGAGCCCTACCGAGCACACAGAGTTACAGAGGCAAGTTGAAGAGTATTTGAGGAAGGGTTCAGTCCGCAAGAGTATGAGCCCATGTACAGTCCCTACATTGCTTGCCCCCAAGAAGGACGGCACATGGAGGATGTGTATGGATAGTCGAGCCATCAACAAAATCACAGTGAAGTATCGTTTTCCCATTCCCCGCTTGGATGACATGTTTGATATGATGGCAGGTGCCACTATCTTTTCTAAGATTGATTTGAAGAGTGGCTATCACTAGGTGAGGATTAGGCAGGGTGATGAATGGAAAACAGCCTTCAAAACAAAGGATGGTTTATATGAGTGGTTGGCATGACCATTTAGATTATCAAATGCCCCTAGCACCTTTATGCGACTGATGACTCTCAAGTCCTACGACCACTTATTGAGGTCTTTGTGGTTGTATACTTCGATGATATTCTCATCTACAGTCGCTCTAGGAAGGACCACCTAGATCATTTACGGCAGGTATGCCTAATCCTTCACCGAGAGAGCTTGTACGCCAACCTTAAGAATTGTGCCTTTATGACTGATCATGTTGTCTTCTTAAGGTTTGTCGTGTCTAGTGAGGGAGTCTCCATTGACCCAGAGAAGGTGCGAGTCATCGTCGAGTGGCCAGAGCCTCAGAGTATTCATGCCGTTAGTAGTTTTCATAGCTTGGCTGCATTTTATAGACGCTTTATTAAAGGGTTTAGTTCATTAATGGCCCCCATCACATATTACATCAAGAAGGGAGAGTTTGTTTGGACAAAGGCTGCAGCTACAGCCTTTAAGGACATCAAGGAGTGGATGACTCAAGCAAATGTTCTTCGACTGCCTGACTTCTCTAAGGTGTTTGAGGTTTCATGTGATGTTTCTGGTGTCGGCATAGGTGGAGTATTGAGCCAGGAAGGCCACCACGTGGCTTATTTTAGCGAGAAATTGAGTGGGGCTAGGCTAAAGTACTCGACCTATGATAAGAAATTCTATGCGGTAGTTCAGGCATTGCGATATTGAAGACACTATCTGCTATCGCTAGAGTTTGTTCTTTACTCGGATCATGAGGCTCTTCGGTTTCTTCACTCCCAAAAGAGACTAAGCCCGCGGCATAGCCGTTGTGTCGAGTATATACAGGCCTATACCTTTGTGTTGAGACATAGAGCAGGGGTGGAGAACCAAGTTGTGGATGCCTTGAGTTGTCGGGCTTGTTAATTAACCACTGTCAGTGTCCAAGTTATTGGGTTTGAGAGATTTATTGGTAAGTATGTTAGTTGCCCAGATTATGGCCCGATCTATGCTACTCTTCAGTCAAGACCCTCCCATGACTATAGTGATTACATTTTACAAGAGGGTTATCTTTTTCGAGGGGATAAATTGTGTCCTACGGACTTCTGTGCGTGATTTTCCAGTTTGGGAGTTACACGAGGGAGGTCTAGTCGGTCGCTTTAGCCGGAACAAAACCATCGAGTTGGTAGAGTACCGCTTTTATTGGCCGAGTTTGAAGCACGATGTTGCACGTATAGTGGCTCAATGCCGAATTTGCGCAACGGTCAAACAAAAAAGGCAAAGTCTAAGTCTCTACACTCCGCTTCCTATGCCAGATCGTCCATGGCTAGATATCAGCATGGATTTTGTCCTAGGATTGCCACATACTATTAGGAAGCATGATTCCATCATGGTGGTGATAGACAGATTTTCCAAAATGGCATTTTTTATCCCTTGTTCTAAGACCTCGAATGCTTCTCGGTGGCTAACATCTTCTCACATGTTGCATGCAAGTATGGGCTACCCAAGACCATTGTGTCCGATAGGGATGTGAGGTTCACGAGTTATTTTTGGAAGACCTTGTGGCACTTGATGGGCACTCCGCTTAAGTTTTCCACTACATATCACCCCCCAAACCCATGGCCAAACAGAGGTGGTAAATAAGAGTTTAGGTAACCTGCTCTATTGCCTAGTTGGAGATAACCCTCGGGATTGGGATCTCAAGTTACCTCATGTGGAGTTCGCTTATAACAACTCGGTGAATAGGCCTACAGGTATGTGTCCATTTGAGATAGTTATTGGCCTTAGACCTAGGAAGTTTGTAGATCTAGTACTACTGCCACATCATGTACGAGTGTTTGTGTCAGCCGAGTCGTTTACTGAGCATGTGAGGGGTCTACATGAGAGTATATGTCGTCAGTTAGAGATCAGCAACGAGAGGTACAAAGAATTAGTAGACGCACACCGACGACCAGGTGAGTTTCAGGAGGGTGATTACGTCATGATCAGGGTTAAGACTGAGCAGTTCCCTTCGGGGGCCGTAAAGAAGTTGCACGTCTGCAAAGCCGGTCCATTCAAGGTGGTGAAACGAGTCAGGTCTAATGTGTATGTCTTAGATCTGCTAGACGACTATAGTGTTAACTCCACATTCAATGTGTCTGATCTAGTAGCCTATAGGAATCTGACTATGATACCCAATGATCCGTTCGAGCCTTCACCCCCTATTTTGAGTGACCCCACCCATGAGTGTCTACCTCCAGCCCCTAAACCTATTCGGTGTGAGTAGATTAAGCATGTATTGGACAAGCAAGTTATCACTTTCTAGGTGTGAGTAGATAGAGCGGTCAGTAGGAGAGTGACTCCCTTAGAAAAGTGATATGTACGTTTGACTTTTTTCATCGGACTTTGAATTTTAAATGTTCTATTGGGTTTATTTGAAGTCAGTACGAGAGTGGCTCCCTTGGAGTCGTATATACATTTGACTTTTTTTACCAAACTTTGTATTTTTAGTGTTCTATTGAGTTTATTTGAATTATGAAATTTTTAGATAGGTCAAATTACGAGGGATTAGAAAGTCGATATTTTGATAGAATCATCAAAATCATAGTTTTCTTCTTAGATTGGAGAGTGGACTTTTTATTGGTAATAGATATGATTTTTTTTATATTTGTATTGGATTTAAATAAAGGGTACTTCCTTATTTACATATAATATCTTAAGTAAATGTTTGTACTTAAATGATATGAAATATAAATAAAATATGAGTTCCATGTCATCCCATGTGAATCATTGAGTCCATTCTTAGATCTGCCATACATATGTTACATATATTCATGCATATATGACTTACATATACATGTGTATGTAATATATACTCATTATATACATATATAATGTATATTAAATTAAATGTATATATATATATATCAAGGTTTGACGGATCGGCGATTCGGACCGAATCAGGTTCTCCCTGATTCAGTTCGATTCACATGGAATCCGTCTGATTCGCATAGGATTATTATATATATTATATTTATGTATGTGTGTGTGTGTATATTACCCATAGGGGAACACAATTTCCTCTTCATACCTTATTTACATTCTATATCATTTAAGTAAATGTTATAATTTATTGTTTCATTTACTTAAGATATTACATGTAAATAAAGAAATACCCCTCATTTGAATCCAATAAAAATATCAAAAAAATCATATCTCTTACCAAAAAAGTCAGCTCTCCCGTCGAAGAAGAAAAACGCAATTTCGGTGATTTTAGCAAAATGCTAACTTTCTAATCTCTCATAATTTGGTCTATCTAAAATTTTGATATTTCAAATAAACCATATGGAACATTAAAAATCCAAAGTCTGGTAAAAAAAGTCAAACGTGCATGTGACTTCTCCAAGGGAACTGCTCTCCTACTGAAAAAAGTCAGCACTTGGAAAGCGGCTCCCTTGGAGAAGTCATATGCACATTTGACTTTTTTTACCAAACTTTGGATTTTTAGTGTTCCATATAGTTTATTTGAATTATCAAATTTTTAGATAGACCAAATTATGAGAGATTAGAAAGTTAGCATTTCGCTAAAATCACCGAAATCACGATTTTCTTCTTCGATGGGAGAGTTGACTTTTTTCTTTTTAAGAAATATGATTTTTTTGATATTTTTATTAGATTCAAATGGGGGATACTTCCTTATTTACATGTAATATTTTAAGTAAATGAAACAACAACAAATTATAACATTTACTTAAATGATATGGAATGTAAATAAGGTATGAGTTTCATGTCATACCATGTGAATCCCTCAACTCATTCTCATATCTGACATACATGTGTTACATATATGCATGTATATATGCCTTACATATACATATATATGTAATATATATGTATTATATACATATATTATATTATATATATACATGCAAATCAGACCGAATCAGGCGAATCGCGAATCGGGTTTCCCCTGATCCGCTCCGATTCGCCCGAATCGGCCCGATCCGATTCGCCACGACAAACCATGATATATATATTATATACATGTGAATCGGACCGAATTAGGCGAATCATGAATCGGGTTTCCCCTGATCCGCTCCGATTCGATTCGCCATGCCAACCCTGTTTAAGTGTATATGTAAGATGTCAATTTCTTTGCCTTCGAAATAGTGCCCGCATAATCCTTCATTTTCCCAATGTCCTCTAACATAAGATCAAGACAATAAGCAGCACAAGGTGTCCAAAATAATCTCTTTCTCTTCTCCGTCACAACCTTCCAACTGCAATACTATAGAATGCATTATCTATAACAATTTGCACAACCTATTCTTCCCTTATTTATTCAACTATTTTATCTAACAATTCACACAACAGCCCTACATCCTCTTTCTGGTGTCAGACATCCATTGACTCCACAAAATAAGTTCCTTCTAGACAATTCACTAAGAAATTGATCACGTCCTTTGTCTTTTGTCTGTCCAGCCATCACACATGATAGTACACTCGTACAACTTTCAACGTTGCAAATATTCAGTATGCAATGCTTTTGTCTTTTCCACCATTTTTTTAAGAAGAGCCATTCTCAACATATGATAAGATGGTGGTTTATATCTTTAGACCAAACCGACTTGACAATTCAAACATTAGCTTAAAAGTCCTTGATTTCGCAGCATTAAAGGGTATTCCATTTTCATAAAACCATGTTGCTACAACCCCATCAAGAATCATCTTTTCCTCTTTTTTCAATTTTGACTGCAATGGACTTTTCACTTTATTCCACTTCTTGCATCAACAAAATATTCTGCACTCATCCTTATAAAACATACATTGGCCTTTTAGTATGCTTCTTTTGTAACTGTGATTTAGAAATGGAACCTTTGTTTTTACTGGAGTTGGCTCCTCTTCACCGAATGATGGGACAAAATTATCAAAAGTGCATGTGCTTGTAGAAGATGACACCTTCCTTTTCTTATTTTTGTTCAACCAATGCAGCATGACCTCACTGCCGAATGACCGGGGTCGGGAAGAGTGGGAGGGGGGGCCTCATCGTTGGGGGGTGGGGGTGAAGAGAGAAGTCCGAGAGAGGGAAGGAGGATTCCTGATTGAGAAAGAGGGAGACCAAGATAGAGGGCTCGTGTGTCAAAGTACCTCAAAGAAGAGTTCTCATACACCGGAGCTGTGTTGACGGCAACTGGAGGTAGCGGGGCAGCGGTCTCAGTAGGAGCACGCGAACCCCAATTGGAGCCTTCAAAGAGGTTGGAATCGCAATTGGTGAATGGCCATTCAGGCGAAGGGGGTGGGTTTTTTAAAAAAGGATCCGAGTTGGATCAGATGGAATCGCCTCGACAGCTAGTGTCTTACCCCTCTGACTCTGTGTGAGACCCTTGATGCGCCAATTTTTTGAAACCATGAAAAGTGCTTTTGCACCTAGGCAATCGCCTCGACAGCTATAGTGTCTACCCCTCTGAGAGAGAGAGACGAGCATCGGTGGTGCAGTGAGTGCCAGAGGGGTCTCCCTCTCCAGCTCCAACAGTGAGAGAGAGAGAGATTGAGAGTTGTTAATGGTTTTGGGGGCCATCCATGGCATGTAGCCTAAATCCTACAAAGTTAAGTCCAGGGACATCAATGTCCCCTACCCATTTGGCATCAGAGGTGACTATTAGGCGGTAGAGTACAGAAACTTCAAGATATCATGCAATGCGACCAAACTTCCTCCGAAGGCGTTCCTTGGTGGTGGCAACATACAAATACACGGGATCAACTTGGCTGGCAAACTCTGAGTCAAGGGTCTGATGGGGTTCGAATGTTGCCATTCATACGGAAATAGGAAAACTAGCAATGACATCAGCTACAAACTAGGCTATGCAAAACTATACACCTTGAACAAACAGACAAGTTTTTCCTCACCTGCTGCGACAGCACAGCCATCATCAGCGATGGTGGCAGGATGAGTTACACTTGAGTTGCAGAGAGATAGAGAGAGAGAGAACATAACCAGTGAGAGAGAGAGGGTTGCAGTGGGCAGTGCTATAGTGGGTGCCGAAGAGGTTTCCCTCTCCGACTCTGACAATGAGAGAGAGAGAGGGGGGGCAGTGGTGCAGTAGGTGCCAAAGGGGTCTCCCCCTTCGGCCCTGAAAGTAAGAGAGAGAGAGAGAGGAGGAGGAGGAGTCGGTGGTGGTGCAGTGGATGCTGGAGAGGTCTCCCCCTCCGGCTTCAACAATGAGAGAAAAAAGAGAGAGGATGAGAGAGAGGGAGAGAGGAGGGGCCGAAGGTGCAGTGGCTGCTAAAGGGGTCTCCCCCTTCGATTTCAGCAGTGAGAGAGAGAATTTTTTTCCCTTAAGAGATACTTTTAAGGGGGGAGTTAGCCTTGCTATTCTTCTAACTCAAGTATGGTTGAGTTAAATGAATGGAGTCAAACAATAGTGACATACATGATGAAATACATGGATACAAGGATATAGCGTCTAATATGAAGATTGCATGGGTATATGTTCAAATACAATAGATTTCAGGGGTATGTATGTGATTTTCCTTTTTAAAAACATACTTTATATTTAAAAGAAATTTATTAACTTTTTCTTTTTGGAAAATATCAAAACTCCACCCTCCGACACCAACCACCTCACAACCTAACCTAACATAGTACGCAGGGGGGGGTTGGTATTTGCTGGTGCTGAGGGTGGTTGAAGGGGCATCTGATGTTGCTGCTGCAGCAATAATTGGGGGGGGGGGGGGGGGGGGGGGGGTGTTTTGATTGGGAGAGGAGAGGAGTAGGAGTAGTCTGCTGCTGCTGCAGAAGGGGAAGTGGGTATGTGCGGCGGAGGGCGGCTACTGCTGAAGCAGTGATGACCTGATGGGGGAGAGGGAGATGGGAATCATGGGATATGCAGACATGGGGAAACCGGGGACGGGGGACTACTGCTAGAGCAGCGATGCAACAGCAGCGGGGGAAGGGGGATGGGGTGTGCTGGTGGGTGTTGCGGCAATGTGGAGGGGGTTGTTGGGTGGAGTGGCACGGCTGATCATCTATGATGAAGCTTGTTCAGATTGACACTGCACCTCTGCATCTCCCTCCTCATTGCAGCATGATCCCCACCCACCCACCAGTGATCTTCGGGCAGGTAGCAACGTGGTGGTATCTATGGTAGGATGTACCTCAACTGTGGGTATTTTGTCAATTTAATAATTTCCAAAATCTTTTGGTTAAACTTAACAGTTTTTAAGGAATATTCTCTTCATGTACCAATTCCATTGATGAATGTTAACCACAGTTGCAATTTTGAAGCCATTGTAAAATAATAGGTGTTTGTAGGTCAGGTAAGCATGGTAAATTTGTAACTAGAAAAAAAAACATCCATAAAGTGATCCCAAAGTAAAAACTCAAAATGATATGCTCACTTTGTATGTACAAATATAGGATTGGCCAGAAACTCTTCACCAGCAGACATAGTACCATCTTTCCATTCCTTGTCTGAACAAATATTCATGCTTTGGGTGTGCCCAGATGTCAATGAAGATGGATCAGGTATGTTGTGCTTGAGCATGTCAACCTGCAGACAATTTAAAGAGACAATCTTTGATCATAATTCCCATGTTCCAGAAATACAACAGTGTATAACATATGAATCTCAAAGATTTCTATTAGCAGGACTTTGATCATAATTTCAAAAAGGAATAGGACTAAAATAGATAACAATGTGACAAAGATGCGACCCCCAACCCCCCAACCAAGCCCCATGTAGGTGGAGTGCCTAATTGGCAAGGCTGGCACCTGAGTAACAGAATAGTTGTTTCTGTTATTTTTTTAACATTTTAGACAATATCACACATTGTTTGCTCGGACTCAATATACTTTCTCATTGACATATGACAGTACATTAATCATAAAGCAAGAATAATTAAAGCTTATTTTCACTTTTAAACTACAAAAAAGAATTTAAAAAATGAGGGACCATACTTGTTGAAACATAGGCCATTATCAAATATTCATTGCATCTCCATAACATACATATCATTGCACATAAGAAACCTCAGAACTATAAAACAAGATTAAAAACTACAAATATTATACGGAATATCTGTTCACTGGACTTATGTAGAACAAAGAAATTAAAAATGAATTACTTTAAAGAAGAAACACATACAAGGAAAAGGTGTCTGCTATTTGTGGAAGAATCTTAATACTGCTGCTAAATTTTCTAACCTACCAAACATCTAGGAATCTAGTATGTGTCGTGCAAAAAATTTTAAAGGACATTTAGGTCATTGCATGGAATCATCAAGAAAAGGACAAGGTGGAAGTGTTTGAGGTGACCAAAACTGCCTAAGCATCTAGGCAGATGCTTAAATACCGTGACACATACAAAACATATTACACGAGTACACATGTAGAAATGTTTTGGTACATAAGACTATGAGAGACAATTGTTATCAGCTAAGAACAAAAATAGCAGTGGAGCGAAGAACAATTTCAATAGGTTTCCATGGAATTTGGATCCACTAGTACATTTGATGTCATTCTAATTTAGCAGCAAAAGCCCTGCGGAAGAACAAGAAGATTATAAGGAACAGGATGGTATGTCACAAGGGGAATGACCATGCTGGAGTTAAATTTGCAAGTGCAAGGGGGAAGACAGGCTCACTCTGAAACACAGATCAAACTTCAACAAAATTTTGCCCATGAAATGGCTGGCGGCTCAAAATAGATCATGGGAGCTTGGGATTGTTGTTTGTTCTGAGTGCTACGAGGGAAATTACAGGTGGCTATGTTCACCCCATGTGCAAGATGAGAATCTCCACAATATTTAGGGAAAAGGGCGATATTGACATGTGTGAACATTTTTTCCATGCATAAAATGTAGCATACCGTAAGTTCTGATATATGGTGGACTATAGAAGATTATGCATGGTATTAATTAATGCTGAAAGACTTCAAATGAATCTCCAGAATCATCAGGTATTATGGGTTCAAATGTACATTTACTACCATGTACCATGTTAATTACAACGGCAGGATGGCCAAATACCACGCAAACAATGCTAAACAAACTAAAGGATACTAAACAAACTACAACATAAATACATCATTCACATCAAAGGAACCCTGCTTCCCTGTTTGCGTTTGATTTATGTCTTGCTGTCTTGGGCCCTCACATGATAAAGGAAATGATTAACGCTAGGTAGACTGAGACGTACTCAAGGCAGGAGGTCTCACCAAACTTTAAAAATCACGACCAATAACTATGCTTATGGGAAAAAGCCTCGGGTCAGTAAAGACAAAAAATGCATATGATAGAAGCGAGCAAATATCTTACCAGAATAAGAGATGAAGCTAGTCTTGGGAGTTGGGAATTAAAATCCAGGAACAAATGGCAAGGTTTTTAGCAGCCGACTTTATTGCTACCCAAATGTCATCAATAGTCATAACTTGCTCAACAAAAAGGATGTCAGACATTGGTGCCACATTGCTGAATTCGCCAGTAGAGAGAAGGGTGTACTATAAAGCATCTATCAGGAGGTTGCAATCCTTGGGAAAATTCCCCCGCCAGCTATACGCTGCCTCAGATTGTCCAGACTCCGAATATCTGAATGAAAGAAGACTATGGCGTTGACCTAACAGGCATCATGCGGATTGACCTAACAGGCATCATAGGATCTAGGCCACCCCAACGCACCCAGGCGAGCCAAGGCACCCGCCTAGCCCACCTAGGCGCTGCCTTGGGGAATGGGGAGCCTTTTGGGGTCCCAATAAGGCGGACCCACACCTATCCCTCAATTGGGTACCTTCCCATGCTAGGCACTGCCTTGGCAGGTGCCTTGACAACTATGCACATCATCCTACTATGCCAGTCTTCTTCTCTTTAGACATCCATAGTCAGAGCAATCTGGGGCAGCATATGGCCGGTTGGGATGTTTTCTCTCCATAGGACAACCTTCTCCCTATTGACGACCAAAACAACAACACAAAGCAATTGTGCAAACATATTTATTACATGCTTGGCAAAATGAAACCAATGTCCGATGACCCTTTTTTTTTAATTAAGGGTGACATCTAGGCAGTGGTAAATCGACAGAGCCCTTTGTATCAAGACTTTAGGTTCTGTTAAGAAGGAGATAGGATTGAGTTAAGCCCATTATTCATTTAGTATAGGCATCGTAGCAGGGGATAAGGATAAAAAAAAATGGGGATGGGTAAATCCCCGAAAATGAGGTTAACACTAGGGATAATTCATTCCCTAGAGAACATGGAATAAGTTACACCCACTTTTTCTGTCCACATTTCACACTTCTCAAAGCAACTTTTCCTCCATTATGCCCTTATTCTTTTGAATTAATCATCATAAGAATTAGTCTTAGCAATAACATATTAACATAATAATATTATTCCAATACTTTAGTAATTAGCATAGTGATGGACATAGTAATAATATTAATATTACTAATGCAATTAACATATCATACTATTTACATATTATTGTAGTATTACCATAGTTACATGGTCAAATTATTAGTGAAATCATATTAAATTATGATTAGACTTAATGTAATACCATAGTAACATAATAATAGTACTGCAATTAATGTAGTAGTAGACTAGTAGTAATGAATGTAGAAGTAGCATATTACCATATTTAGTACAAGTGTTAACATGGTAACATGGTCAAATAAGTAATGACATCATGTTAAACTATCAAGCCTCTTGATTTGTTGTAGGATTCTATCTTTTGCTGTCCTTCCTGGAAGAGTTTACCAGCTCCCCATCAAGCCCCTCGATCTGTTGTAGGATTTTGTCTTTTGCTGCCCTTCCTGGAAGAGCTTTACCTGCTCACTACTTCTTCAACACCTGAGCCGTGTGCCTCAAATTACAAACCAAAAAAGCCATAGCCGATCTGAGTGTCGAGTCTTGTTCTCCAAGCAGAAGCCACCATGTCCATAAAGTCATCCTCCCTGAACCATAGCTTCTCCAACCTGAAGATGAGATGCCTGACGTGAGAACGTCTGGTCTTTAGCAAAATATGCTTATGATCAGATACCGTTCTAGCCAGAGAAACCACCTACACAGCATTCGAAGCCTCCACCTGCACACCTAGGCCTTCCAGAGAGAAGATGTTAAGTCATGTCCTCCCACAGTTGCCTATTCTCCTCTCTCAACTCAGGCCATACACCCCACTGAAGTCCCACGATAAATCATCCCTAACACCCCTGAAATGCACTGAAATAGCCAACCTGGAAACCACCCTGTCTGCTGCAATTTCCTCCACTTCAAAAAGATTCCAGAGGAGAAGAATACCACCAGACCTCCCGACTGTCAGTGAGGCAACCCCCAAGGGTAAACGCCAGCCCCCAATCTCCCTTATGAGATCACTGCTATCCCCCTCCCAATTAGTTTCCTGAATACAAAAGATATCCAAATTGCATCTCCTAACAAGCTCCTTCACCTCCCTTCTCTTCTCGCCCCCCCCCCCCCCCAGCCCCCTTATATTCCAAGAGATAATACTCATTTGGCAGACCCTCTCCTCCTCACCCTCCTCATCTCCTCTCCCAGCCCTCACTAGTGACCTCTCTCCTGCCCGAATGCTCATACCCCACCTCTTGTTGATTTTAATAAATAGCCCTTTGATATCCTTCACAACTGCTAGGAAGGAGAAGCCAACCTACTCTGCAACCTCCCTCGTTTGTTCAGTGCACATAGTTTCCCCAGCTTCAGCATTCATTTTATCTCCTCTGCCCCAATTCTACCCCCTTGATTATCTTCCCTCACCTGTGCCACAATAGCCACCTCCTTCCCCGATACCGGCTCCGCAATCGTATGCCACTATCGTCTGGATGTCCCTTTGAAACAATCCTTCAGACAAGTGTAATCAATTAGCTCCCAAAACCCGTATACAATCTGATCCCCTTGAGAAGAGAAAGGATCCATCTAGCTCCCCAATACCAAAAAGAGAGAAGAGCTAAGATTCCCCACACCGTAGAACTCTCTAGCTTAAAAAGACACTCTCTGACAAACAAAGGAAATAATTAAATCATCGGTCCTTGATTCCATCTTGAAAATTATATTGTTCGATGCAAAATCTTTTACGAAATGATTATATAAATTTATTTATAGTTTGATATCATGGTTTATGAATTATACTTACAGTTTGATACATGATTTATGATTTACGAATTACGAAGCATAGTATATGTGGATAATAGGGTGGTAATGGTATGTGATCCTTCATATGATATCCTAAACTTGATGAAAAATACATGAAAACCCTACTTTCTGCAGGAAACATTGAAAATTGTCCAAATGGCCCTAACCAATACAGACCACCTAAACCTAACTGAACCAGTATACCATACAGGACCATGGCAGAACTGATCCAATCTGAGCCATTGATCCACCAAATCTTACCTCCAATTACCAACTAGGCATTCAAAAAGGAGTTCGGTATAAAGAAAGAAGTTTTCTTGGCAAACGAACTGACAACATATAAGAAGTAATGTGGCAACCTAAAATTCAAAAGATTTCATTAATTTCCTGGGAGATCAAATGATCTCATCGATCTAATTCTAGCATTTAGTTTCGTTGCATGAATTGAAATTTCAGGTAACTAATGTTTGAGCATACAAATAGCAGGTGAAAGTGTCGTGCCAGTGCAGAATTCATACCGTAAGAAGCAAATGCCACATAGTAGTATCATGGATTCCATCTGAAACCACCAGCAGTATATGACAAACAGATGCAAGGAAAACACCAAGCTAGAATGATTCCTTGCAGCAGAATTGTGAAGGGTAATCAGGTTCAAAATATATATAAAGAGAAAAGAAGAAGTCAGATGGAATGACCAGTCGAAAAAATTTAAACAAAAGAATAATATTATGGTTCTTTTTACCTGAATACCCATTAATTCATGAGCTACGTCTGCTGAGAGGGACTCACCATTTAGTACAGGTATTGACGATGAACCATCAGGTTTCATCATCTCAACCAAAACAGATGGACTAAATATTGGCTGCAAAGAACAGAATAAATGTCACAACAGGAAGTAAACCTGTATAAGGACAACAGAGCACCCAATTGTAATCAACAAGCCGGTATTCAGTATTCAGAAATTTTGACGCTCGTCGAGAAAAGTAGCAATACAATGGGAATAGCAGTCAGAGGCTTTAAAAAAAATGAAAATGAACGGAGCAAGCACTGAAACATAGCAAAATTGGGATATTTCAGTCAACAACCACAAAGATTCTCAATTCCTTATATGGTATTCTAATCATGTACCAACAGCTACTGAATCCCCGCATGCCATGCCAGTCTAGTGAGGTGCACCAATCAGAGGATCAGCTGGTACAAGCTTGATCATGCCAGACCAAACTCAGGCTTGATGCCTCATGTAAGGCCCTCGAATTTTGGCCCATTTTAGTTAGATTTTGTCATGTGATGTGCATATACCTTATGCGTATAATTGAGTGTATGTGTGTATATATATGTATAAGTATTTATATCTGTACATGTATATATGCATATATTATATACATGATGTTTTACTTAGTAATTAAGTTATGTACATTGCATGTATAAACCTAGAGTAAGCAGAATTATTGAAATTCTGTGTTCTGGCCGAAAACCCATTTGGGTTCAACATGGGTTGACGTTAAAGGGGAGCCAGCGTCCACATCGATGGACGCTAACCCCAGTCAGGCGGCCAAGGATCTGGACGTCAACTTCCCCAGATCTGTTGCGCTTCAGATCCGGAAACGCCCGCGATTTCTTTGCTCTCTCGTTTAGAAACCGTCATCCAACGGCTACAACCCCTACCTTATCAAGTCCTCGAACCCTTGACCTTATAAAACCCCTCTCTTCGTTGAGATTGGGTCCTTTTGGCTCTTGAGTCAAAAACCCTAATCTTCTGTGCGAACTTGAGATTTGAAACCCTTTGATCCGGCGATTGGAGGCTTCATCCGGCATTCTACCACGACTGGAAGAGAGTCTGAACATCAAGGAAGGCTTCCCCGACTCCGGTGTGCAGCAGGATTCATCACAGAACCCGGATCTGAGAGGTTTTGGAGGCTTCTTGGCACAGGCCGATGAGAGCTTCTTCGACCCAAATCTTCGTCTGTAGAATTGTTCAGAGGCAAGTAACCTGTAACCCATACCCATTGTCCATACATGCGTCTAGTACGTCCTAGGTATTTTTTCCGGAATTTATTCGTGTCCTGGAACCCCATTTTCATCGGATTTTCTACGTTCAATCTATGTTTTGCACAGACAGGAACTTAACGGCAACCTTGTCGTTAAGATTAGAGGTTGGCGGCGCCCTATGTTGCCGTTTACCTTGTAGGCGGCCACCCGTGTGCCGTTGAGTTCTTCAGGCAGTGGCAGAGTGCCTGTTTGCCCTATAAAAGCTATTTTTCCAGATTTTTCCGACATGAGGATATATGGTAAAAATATTATAATGTTAAGTATCTCGGAAGATCATGTTATGTAATTTTGGTGAATTTTCATTCACTGTGTTATTTATTAAAATTGTTGAAATGTTGCCTTGAAAATGCTTAAATCTTATTAATTACTGTTAGTATGGCTCTGTGTTGAGTGGCGATGTCAGAAATTTTCTGTAACATGTATATGTATATCAGGTCCTGTTATAAAATTTAGGCGAATTTCTGATGACTGTATGAATAATTAGATTTTCTGGAATATAAAACAGTGAGCATGTATTATCTGTTTTAGTTCTCAAATAAACTGTATGATGCAGGTTAAATTCCCAGAAATTTTAGAGGATATCATGACTGTTAGATACAAGTTTTAAAACAGATAAAGGCATCTATAATACTGTGTACCAAGTTTAACTGAGTTCTTGATAAATTATGCAGAATGTTTATTTTAATTATCATAAATTGTGTATGACTCCGAAAAATATGAAAAATTGTGAGTGTGATGATTGACCTGTAATCAGTCTGTAGTAAAATTTTCATGCTGTTTGGATTAACAGTGAGTGCCAATTTGGATTTAAACATAGAAAATGATTAATGTGGAGCATGCTTATGATAAATGGGTTATAATTTAATGAATTGCAGCATGATTAGGGTTAGCTGTGACCTGTTTAACATTGTAAACAGTAGTATCATGCTAGGTAAACTGAAGCATGTGTACATATGTGGAATTAGAAATTGTGTGTGAAACGGTGTATAAATAATGTGCAACCAATGTGAATTTCGTAAAACTATGCCATGGGTGACACTGCTATCTTAGAGGGCTGTGGAACTGTACCGTAGTAAAGTCCCTACGGGAAGGTTCTTGTGTGTGAAATATCATGGGCAATTGGGATGAAATCCTGGAGGTGGACAAGTACCACTGGTTAGGGTGGAGAGTACTTCTCCCGGTTCTGCGCAGTTAACCAAGATCTATCACTGTTTTGCCTAGGTGATAGGCATGTGAATGTGATGTGTGTGTCCTTCTAGAGGTGGTTTGGACTATGTGTCACGGCATTTAATGTGAATAATGTGATTGTACATGAGTAAAATGTGAGATTGTGGAATGTGTAGATGAACATGTGAAATTGTGAAAGTTAATGTGATAGCATGTGAATTAATGAAACATCATGTGAGAGTTATTAAATCCATGATAAAACAGCAAGCTAATCATGTTTATAATTGTGCTAAATGTGTGAAAATGTACATAGAATCCATGCTAGGAATATTGTTTCCATTATATGTAATTCCATTATATGTAATTCCACGATGTAAGGTAGGACCGGGGTGGATCGAGCAGAATCGGACTGGATCGGCCCAGTCCGATTCCACCTCGATTCCATCTGATGTAGCTCGATTCCCTCAGTTTACCTTAGCTACGTCTGATCCCCTCCAGTTACCTTATTTACCTGAACATCATTTAAGTAAATGTTATATTTGTAGTTTCATTTACTTAAGATATTACATATAAATAAGGAAGTACCCCCCATTTGAATCCAAAAAAAAATATCAGAAAAATTGTATCTCTTACAAATAAAAAGTCAACTCTCTCATTCAAGAAGAAAATCGCGATTTCGGTGGTTACATCAAAATATCGACTTTCTAATCTTTCATAATTTGGCATATCTAAAAATTTCATAATTAAAATAAACCCTATAGAATACTAAAAATCTAAAGTCTGGTAAAAAAAGTCAAACGTGCATATGACTTCTCCAAGGGAGCCACTCTCCTACTGACAGCACTTAATCTACTTAAGACATCTCAGGATTTGGTCAAACTTAAGCTATCATCACCTAAACTCGTGAGATTTTTGAACTAGAAAGTGACAATTCTCATGAGTTTGAGTGATGATAATTTAGGTTTGACCAAATCCTGAGAGGTCTCAAGCAGACTAAGTACTGTCAGTAGGAGAGTGGCTCCCTTGGAGAAGTCATATGCACGTTTGACTTTTTTTATCAGACTTTAGATTTTTAGTATTCTATTGGGTTTGTTTGAATTATGAAATTTTTATATATGTCAAATTATGAAAGATTAGAAAGTCGCTCTTTTGATGGAACCATCGAAATCGTGATTTTCTTCTTGGATTGGAGAGTTGACTTTTTATTTGTAAGAGATATGATTTTTTCTGATATTTTTATTGAATTCAAATGGGGGGTACTTCTTTATTTACATGTAATATCTTAAGTAAATGAGACTACAAATATAACATTTACTTAAATGATGTTCAGGTAAATAAGATATCATAAATATCGTTGCTTTGTATTGTAATATGAACATATGTGCAACTACACTATGAATATACCCAAAATATTCTATTATTATATGTTTTTTAAGAATTTTCTCTGATTTTTCCTGATTTTTTCCTTCATTTTTCACATTTTTTCTTCATTTTTTAACTTGGCTGATCCAGGATCGGCCAGATTCCCATGGAATCGGGCGGATCCTGCGATCCGACCCGACTCGGATCGGGGTCGGCTGGGTCCGATCCAGCACCCCGATCCGACTCTGCCATCCATGGTTGGAGGGGGGTGTGGGGAGGACAATGGCATGCCATGCCATGAGGAGTATGGCAGCTATGATTCCTCTTGTCAGTAAAATCATTGTATCCACCAGTCAAAGAATGACTTACACACAAATTGCAAAGACATTCCAAAATAAAAGAACAAAAGGCAGCATTTGATAACAGACAGCCCTAAGATATTCACCATCAGGAGCTAAAAGGAAGATAGAACGAGAAGGGGGGAAAAGAGAAAGAGCAAATTTCTCCCTTCACAGACTCACAGTATGAAATGACTTCATGTGGAATAAATAGTGGAAGTTAAGTTTTATTTACAGATTGCAGTAACAGACAATGTAAACTTTGTGATTTAAATACATCACAAGAGCATGTAGTACAGACACTGTTCCTGCCAGGATTCATACTTTAACATTTATAATATGACACAGCACATTCTGTCAATTGGTGTAAAAAATGTCATGCATGATAAAAACAAATATTGATGACAAATGAAAATAATCATGTACGTAGTAACCTGGGTATCAAGAAGAATAAGCCTTTCAGAAGAAACCCTTGTCTCTATACCAATGGTACAATGCCTAGCCATTGCTCTTGCTTCATCCGATTGTATGGCAAAAGGTGGCAGCATTCCTGTGAACAAGATTGTGTCCATGCCCCAGAGGGCTTCAGAAGGAACTAAGGGGACTTCAAGTTGAAAATAAGGAAGATTGAAGCAAGACATTGAACATTTATTATCTTCTACCAGCAATGAGAATGATTGCGAACTTTTCAATCAAAATGCATGAATAATTACACAATCTCTCTTTTTCATAACACATACTATTGATATGTTAAATTGGAAAATAAATTCTAGAATATTCATGAATCTAAAGGACAATGTAGATGTGGAACAGAGAACTAATAAAAGGTGGTTTTAGAAAAACAAATTATGGAACAAAAATTGGTGATAAAGCATCAAAGAATCCTTACAAAGCATACTCCCTTCATTCCCTTGTTTCTAGAAAGGGAAGAGGTATGACAAAAAACTACAGTAGTTAATGTCAATGCTAGTTATCACACTATCATCACTGCTCAAGAATTGTTCAGTGCTAAAATATTCTCACACTACTCACGTTCCATAGTCTATGCTTACAATATGAAAACAGTACTTAGAACACAACATGTTGCAGCAGTGTACTGTCATGGCATTATGGTCTCTTTGATTTATGATCTGGATCTAAAATTAGAAAGCGGACAGAAAACCTTGCCTCTAGCATTTGGGATTCTGAATATGATACTAGGCATCTTTTACACAAAAGCAAAGGAGGCAGATGAGGAAGGAAAATATGGATGCCTGATGGAAAGAGGCAAACAGCATGTAGCATATCCCTTTAATATTCAAGAGAAAGAGACAGTAATGATTGAGATAAAACATCAAGGAAATAGGAAAGTGCTTCTATGGGACCTTGAGCCAACAACTTAGAATAGCATGATTCAGTGTTTTCTGCTACCAGGGAAACAGAAATACGGGAGAGACCGAGAGAGAACAATGTGAGACCTGAAAAAGGAAACTATTAGATGCATTACAGCTTGGGAATCAAGTACTTACGGCATAATGGGGGAAGAGAGGATCATAAATGTAAAAGAAAAGAGGCGGTATATCATTTTGTGGATCTTTTGTTCTTCAGAAGAAGGAAAATGAAAAGCTAAGCCCAAGTACTCAAATAAAAGAGGTGATACATAGGACAGCAGAAAGAATGAGACAAAAGAACTTCTGTTGTTTCAATCTCCTGACCAAGTTTTCATCCCTTGAACAACTCTAGTCATGTGATCATGTGGAACACAAACAGAAAAATACATAATGCAAAGTAGAATGAGAAATCCTAATCAAGACAATATTATTTCCTCCATTTTTCCCATGCTTATTGTACAGAACCAGTGAACATTCTATTTTCTGTTTTCATATAGCCAGCCAACCGGTGGCAGCAGATGTAATTCATGGTTGATGGTTGGCAGTTTCGGCCGAAACCGGCCCAAAACACTGTAGAAAGCCAAAACTTAAAAAGCTAATAATAAAATATTATGCTTCGGTGTTTCGGCCGGTTTTGTCCGTATCGGGCCGAAACTGGCCGA
Source organism: Colocasia esculenta (assembly GCA_014218235.1). Taxonomy (NCBI): domain Eukaryota; kingdom Viridiplantae; phylum Streptophyta; class Magnoliopsida; order Alismatales; family Araceae; genus Colocasia; species Colocasia esculenta. The sequence goes on from CM024757.1 coordinate 72,283,097, forward strand.
AAACGAATGAAAGGGGACTTTGTGTCCGGGCACCCCTCAGATCGGGCTTTCGGGACTGGTGAGGTAGAAGATGGGTAGGAGAGAGCTTGGGAGGCCATTTCGTGAAGAGATCTTGCCACTGCTGCAGCTGTTTCTTGCTGTTTGGAGTGCATACCAGCCGGGTGCCGCCGCCGGCGGCGTTTTCTTCAGATCGGATCTTATAAGTATTCTGCCTTTTTTTCCTTTCTTTGGTGGATGTGCATGCAGTAGGTATTACAGGCCTTTATGCGTTAATTAGGGTTGGACCTAATTAGGGATTTAAATTTGGAGCTTTGTCTAATTAGGTAAGCTTAGGCTGCTTAGCATCAATTGAGGCTTAATTAAGCTTCATTGAATGCTTAAAAGGTGAAAGCATGCTGCTAATTGCAATACATGCCATGTAATTAGGGAAAATCCCCAATTTAGGACCTAACAGTGATTAGAATTTGGTAGTTTTGTCCAGTTAGGACAGTTTAGCATCCATTGAAGCTTAATTAAGCTTCAGTGAATGCTTTAGGGTGGGAGCATGCTGCTAATTGCATTACACAATGTGATTAGGATAAATCCCCAAGTTAAGACCTAATTAGTTATTAAATTTTGGGGTTTAGGGTAATTAGGTTAGTTTAGCATCAAATGAAAGCTTAATTAAGCTTCATTGAATTCTTTGGGGATGGAGTATGCTGCTAATTGCATTTAATGAAGGGTAAGTAGGCAAAATTCCCAAATGTGACCCTAAATAGAGGTTAAAAATTGGGCTTTTGTGTAATTACCTTAATTCATCGTAATTTGAAGCTCAATTAAGCAACTTCATTGCATTTTTTCATTGTACTTACAACCATTTTCTTTTTATTGTCTTAATGCAGAATCATGGCTAGAGGTGAACAAGGTCAGTGGCAGCAAGGATAGGACTTTTTGGGGTGGACCCACCTCACCTTAGTTGATGCAGGAAGAAGGAAAGTGAAATGTAATTATTGCGGTAAGGAGTAGGGCTGTAAACGAATCTAGATAATATCCGGATCCGATTCGAATTCGTATCCGATTATTAGGATATTATCCGTTTAACAAATATCCGGCGGAGCGGATTTCGGATACGGATATTATCCGGATAATAAGTGGGGCAGATACGGAAACAAGTGATCCGCTCCGTTTAAGATTCCGCTCCGAAATAAAATTATTTTTTACCATTAGATCTTAAATCTAATGATCCATATATAATTATAAATTTATAATATATCTAATATTAATCTTTTGTTTAGAGAATATTTTTTATATTTGTACTTTTAAAAAATTTCATATTTTTTTTATTTTTTTATGATTTTTAGATCACTTAATATCTTTTATTAAGCTTATATTTTCGAAGTGGATAATATTTGTATCCACTCTGAATCCGAAAATTATCCGATTAAATTATCCACTCTGTATTCGAATTGTATTCGGAGCGGATACGAATTATCCGATTAACTATTCGGATCGGAACCAAAAAACCCATATCCGCTCCGTATCCGCTCCGTTTACAGCCCTAGTAAGGAGATACATGGCAGAATTACCAGAGGAAAGCAGCATCTAGCATGGGTAATAGGAGAGGTCAAGTAGTGCGATATAGCTCCCCGAGCGATGAGGGAGGAAATGCGTCAGTGCCTTTTGGGCAAGAAAGAGAGGATGCAATGCAGAGCTGAAGATGAGGCTGAAATTAGTGAGGAGATTTCAGGCAGATTAAGGAGAAGGGCAAGGAGAGATGATGATGATGAGCCCGGCTCTAAGAATTCAAATCTAGAGATGACTAAAGCAGAAGAATGTAAGCATGCGGCTCGAATGAGGGGAAAAGCATCTGTAGGATATGGATCAGGGAGTAGGTCTAGCACAACCCTACAAAGCCATAACAGTAAGCTCCATGGATAGCTAAGTACACAAAAACCAAAGAGCTATGCAAGTGTGCCTACACATGTAGCTGAATGAATCCGAATATTTCCATCCTATGATTGATGTCGTAGCAGACACTGGCCTTGGCTTCAAGGCCGTGTCACGTCGAGACATGTACAGACTTGACCTTGAGGGAGAGGTTGAGGAGCTTCATCAATCATAGTGAAGGAGGGCATGATTCATAGAGGTACTATGGACATCACTCAGGTTATGGTCCTTCTAGAGTTAGCCAACACGAGGTAGGTATGTTGAGTGGGGTCATCAACTAGGATTTCAATTTCAACCACTTCAAGACAGTCGCAGTTATGGTGGGTCAGCATCCTCTTCTAATCCCCAAGGTTCTGCTTCTCATGTTGATTCTGGATTCTAATCAAGCCAACAACCTTATACTCTAAGAGGGATCCAAAGAGACATGCACGATTTGGCTGCATCATTGTTTGGTTACAACAAATATGCATCCTTTTTATGGGTATCAATGGCAGTAGCCATAGGATAAGGGAGAAAGTTCTTCCGACTATTATCCATATTACTACATCATTATTTGGTTAGGGATCATTTAATTTCTATAACATTTACTGTGTTTGTAATGTTTAATGTATGGCTTGAGTAACTCCATGTTTAATATGTAGTTAATATTAGTTTAACATGTCCAATGCATACTTCTAACACTTAATCTAATTTACTCACTAAAATGCATGCCCAATGGTTTTTTCTAAATTTTTTCAGGAATTTTCAGATTTTCTGAAATTTTTTAATTGCCTGAGATAGGTTTCGGCTGGTTTTGGCCGAAACCGAAACCATTTTGGTTTCGGGTTCGAAACCGAAACTGCTATCCTTAGGCTGATTATATCTACTGAAAAAAACCTTAACAACCGCAATAGAGAGGGAAAAGGTTGAGGTAGTAACTGCTAAGGAGATTGACTAATCTGAGGCACCTAGGTGATGGCTTTCAGTTAATCAACACAGTCATGTCATAGAAAGACACATTTTGTACTACAAAATTTAGGCAGAATCACGTTACATCGTTGAGACAACATCATGCCCATACATCTATGATCTGCTTGATTTACCACAAATGATCAAAAATGATCTTACCAGCTTGTTTGACCAAATATCAAATCCAATTTGAACCTTTTCTGAGGTACTGAAAAGATTCTGTTCAAATAAATTTCGATGGATGACTAATGGCAAGTGAAAAAAGACATCTTTGTTGTCCGCAGAGGTATGTATAAAAGAAATGGCACCAACGCAATTTATGACCACGTTATTGCTAAAGGGGGTATTATGTTTGCAGTCTTAGATGCTTCTATCGACAATAAGTTCGATATTGCAACTAAGGGGGGATAATTTGTCATCCTCTATCAAACTTGACACTACTATGTTTGTTAAAGTGTATTCCCATAATTAATTTAAGACAGGTCTGAACTTCTACTAGAAACGTTACGATCTAATTTGTGAAAGTCTCAAGACTCTCTTTCTTTTCTCTTTCCCATCCCTAACTCTCTTTTACCCCTTTGACCATCTTCCATCGTGTTCTTCCAGACTCCCTGACTCTCCCTTACCCCTTTGCCCATCTTCCAACGTGTTCTTCGAATGTCAATTTTAATATTGATATAACGGACTCCGAAACTATGAATATCAAAACTCGTTCTATGTTAAACTTAACAGAGCAACCAAACAGAAAGATCATATTTCGCAGAGTACATGCATTTTCAAGGAAGAGCAAGAAGGAAGAAAAAAGGTTTTTGAACATATACCAGGTGAGCTCCCATCGAAACCGTAGAGCTCATTCATGATCGTCGACTTTCCCGCACCGGGAGGACCGATGACACCCACAACGGTGAAATCCGTGTTTTCCGTCAGAAACTATCCAAAAGTTGACGAGAGAATAGAAAAGGAGAGCAACATTTTAGCATCTGTATCTCAAAATCGTCTTCGAAAATCAAGTTTCCTCCAAACGAGGAGAGGGGGGGGGGAGAGGAAAACGTGATGACGATGCCACCGAGTAAAGAAAAACAAGTTTGTTTGTTCTCTGAGTGGGGGTTTTAAGGTTCAAGGACAAAGGAGCCGTACGGGTAAAGCGCGGTCGGCGTGCAGCTCCCAGGCGTCGGAAACGAGGAGGTTCAGCGACCCGAGGGGCGGCACGCGCGAGCGGAGGGCCGCGGCCGAGGAGGGGTCGTCCTCGCGCGCGAACTTGGAAGCGGCGGGGCCCGAGCCAGGAGGCTTCGCGAGCAGGATCTTGGGCGAAGGTCCGGCGGCCGAGGCGGGCAGCGAGAGGGGGTTGGCGAGGGAGGGAGAGGGGGAGGAGGAGGAGGAGCCCGATGGGACGGCGGAAGAGGACGGGGGTGCCGCCATGGCGGCTGCTGCCGTATCAAAACCACATATGCAAAGCCGTCGTTGCCGTTCGAGAGGAGATCCTCTAAAGTAGTTTGTTTTTGGAAAACTCTCGGTGCAAATCGGGGTTTGCAAATGGGTGTTGTCAATTTGTAAACTCTCAATAATATTGGGTCATTTGGCAGTTGACATGGAGGGGTAGAGAGAGAAGGATAGGGGCGCATTAAAATTTGATTTGAAATATTCAAATTTTCTATTTTACCCCATCGTTTTCTCTCTTCCCGCTCCGCCGACTTTGGGCGTCGCTCCTCCCCTTGTGCGATTGGAATCCCGTGCAAAACTCCACCGCCATTGCTCCTTTCCCTGTGTGATTGCCTGATTGGAATACCTCCGCCGTGCAACAAGCTCTAACTCACATTCATCGTCGGTCCTCCCGTCTCTAGATCAACTTCTTCGTCGTTGCTCCTCCCTCTGTGCTACTAAAAGACCTTCGGCATCGCGCCAAGTCCTATGCGACTAGAAGACCTTCGACATCACTCCCCCTGTGCGACTGGAAGACCTTCACCGTCGGCACCAAGCTCTAACCCATCCACTGTCGGTCCTCCAACACGGACCCAGCTTGTGAGTCTCCCACAACTGGTACTCCCCCCAACTTCCACCCCATGTCGTCGCCTTAGGGCTCAGACGACTCCGGCTACAACTGGAAGGCCCCCTCCCCACTCAGTATTCTCCACCCAAATACACGACCACCATCATAGGTCTTAACCCCTAGTGTTGTTAGGATTCGAAGGGTCAATGGAGTCTAAGACTTATAGCATTATATCCCCATCTTCCCATCCGTGTAAGAACATTGTAAACCCACCGACATCCACCTTGCTACCTGCTGCAGTACCTCCACCAAAACGAAGGTCAAAACATTGTGTCAGGATTCAATTTAACCTGTTGGAAGCTGAGCAAGAACGTGCATTGGGAGCTTCCAGAAAAAAGAGGGCTTGTGTGAGGTCAAACGAAAATTCAGATGAGAATTCAGCGCATCTATTTATATACATATCTTTAGCACATATATTTGACATTTGACCATATATATATATATATCATCACACACAATGTAGACCCTTAGCATACAATATTTAGTAGCTAAATTGAGTTATTTTTCTTTTTTCAGCAAAGAAGAGAGTAAAGAAAGGGCCAGTGCACCCACTAATAAGTCGATGTTCAATGAATACCTACTGCAGTGATAGAGATGGTTTGGAATTTCGGCAATGTCATCTAGAATTAATGAGGATAACCTCTTTTTTCTTGTATGTCGATAATGTTCCAGGACGGGCATTCAACATTAATTTTTTAGAATAGATAATCTTTGGATGGGAAGGGGAAGACCTATTCAAGTTTGGGACAACAATTATTCCTTTCACAACCGATGATGTTGCATTGATACTTGGAGTTCCTTTTATTGGATGAGATGTGCCCATTAGCGGTCCAGTGCAAAAATCTGTTCTACATAATCGATTCTCAAATACTCAAAAGTTTGATGGAGAATGTATCAAAAATTTGATTCATGGAATCATAAAGTCCAATGCGACGGATGACGTGGCCAATACTGTGCGGCTTTGGATTCTTCTTCTTTTGAGCACCTTTCTTGCGCCAAGGACCAACTTTACATGTCGTCCACAATGCTTCATTGCTTAGATGATCTCGGTAGAGTTAAAGACTTTGCATGGGCTGATGGTTTTCAGAAACTCATTCTAAACAAGATGGATGATGCCCATGAAACAGCCAAAAATAAGATATGTGGTGTGAAGACGCTTGCCAAGCGGAATAATAATCATATTTGGAGGGCAAAGCTTTATATATAGTTGTTCTGCAGCCTTGTGTATAAGTTAAACTAAGTTTTTTTTTTTGTAAATCTATTTTAATATTATGTTGAGATGACTTCTAAAATTTTTTGTGCACGAGTTTGGTTGTTGGAACACACAAGGTTGCAAAGGTCGATTAATAAAATAGTTTTTCCCCCGCATCCTGTGGTGGGAAGCTCCAAAAAAGAGGAAAGTTCAAGTTCAGGCGAAAAATCTAAAAGCTGAGCAAGTATGATCTTGTTTCATTGTATTGCTTTTATAGTTTTATTTAATGCTCAATGTTGATGTAATGTGACTTTGCTTGATATTTTGTAGATTTTGGTAAACTTGATTCCTCACTCTGAAGAGGAATGGTTGCTTAGTGGGCTGGAGAGCTCCACTAAAGTGGATGATGGGGAGGAGGAGGAGGAGAGTAGGGCTGCAACCGAGTCGGGTTCGGAACCGAAAACACAGATTCTGATTTCGATAACTAAAATATAGTTTTGATTCTAATACAATCGAAATGGTTAATTCTGATTCCAATAACATTACCGGAACCGAAATTCCGATAAGCTAAGGTGCTTACTATGGTTTTACCTTTTGAGTTTATAGATAATTTATCGGATAACCGATACCGATTCCGACTATTTTTTTTAATTCTGATTCCAATTTCGATAACTTATCGGAATATCTGATATCGATTCTGATAAGCTATTGGTATCAATTTTTAATTCCGAAATCGATATTTTTTTATCGAAATATCGGTATATCAGGTTCTGTTTGCAACCCTAGAGGAGAGGCAGGAGAACAAGAAAGAGAATGACAGGGAGGAGAGTGAGGAGACAGGGGAGATGTCTCCATCAAAGTGGAGTAAAGTCATGTCAGAAATGTGCAACAAGCTAACAGGTGTAGTGTGTAGGATTAAGGAAAGAGAAAAGTAAACAAGGAGAGAGTTAGAAGAATTTGGAACAAAGCTTGACTCCCTTTTCAAGCAGATGAAGAGCTACATGGTTGAAAGAAAATCCTCCACTACTGAACCTGAAAATGAAGCCAAAGACATGACAAATATGGGCCAAACTGAAGAAGGAAGAGGGTCATCAACCTCTCCGGCCCCCATAGATGTGGATGAATTAAACAAAGTGGTAGAGATGGCTAGGAATGTGGCTACTTTGAACAAGGAGGAGGACAAGGAAGAATATAAAGTGATTGCCATGAATGAGGAGGACCCTGAAGCTACCAATTCAATAAAACATGGCCAGGTAATTTATTATTTTTGTAATATACTTGTTTAGAAGCTACCATTCCAGTTAATATAATTCGTAGAACCTAATATAATTTGTGGAACCAATTCTTGTTGTAGCTACTCCTTGTGTCACATCCCGAGAATTACGCAGCAGATATTCATTGATTAATTAAAGTCGATATCTCGATACGTGGACAGTCGGCAAATAAGCCTCTAGCTAGCACGCATTAAATGTATAACAACATACATCTTCATAGGGCCCAAATATTGAACTCAACTAATCTTTTATTCAATCTCAACTCATTGTATTCCAAATGGATACTAGTACAGAACTAAGACTCAATAAAAAGGAAAGTACATTTATTCCTCACTTCCTACTACATGAATCTAACACTCAGAGCAAACTACTATAAATAGACTCATGCTTGGAACGCTCTTCACTCGGACGCATCCCCATCCTCGACTTGCTCTTCCTCTTGAACGTCATAGTCACCTAGATGGGGTAAAAGTAGGGGATGAGCAAACTATGTCACGCCCCAACGCGGAATATCGGAGCGCGAAGGCAGTTGCAAGAAAAGGTATAGAGCGTATACTAGACATCGAGAGAGTATAGCACGTTTGTGTTTTGATTGTCATATAGATAGTCGAGATAGATAGCACTTGAGTGTAATGCCAAACACTCTGATCATTTAACTCCCATGGGCACTAGCACTTTCGGGCGCACATCCCAGGACCAGATCAGGCCCTTTATTTATTGCCAGGCATTGGTTATATTGTTTATATTTAGACAATCAGTCAATGGCCAGTATAGAGTACCAAGAAATAGATAAGAGCACCAGATGAATAGATGAGCTAGTAGAGTGAACGTGAATAGGTGAGCGAGTAGAGTATAGATGAGAGCTAGTGGACATTGCACGTAATATGTCGAGTAATCAGGCGATAGTAACAGTTGCACAACACGCGCACTTGGTGTTGGCAGTCAGGTGGAACTCACGACCCTACCACTGGCCTTGTTATGCACAGGTCCAGAGGTCCGACGTGATTTAAGACGAGAGTGAATCCCTAATAGCCGTTTGGATCATATAGATCCCTAAAGGGTATCATAGGTATTAGGGTACAACCGGCTCGTCGACCATGTGGGAATCCATGATCAGAGGAGACTTACAGAGGCCTTGTGCAAGAGTTCACTAGTCTGGCGAAAGGAATATCCGACGGAGAGTTCACCACAAGCCAAGAAAAGTGTGTATATAAAACAGGTGCTCGACGTTCTAGAGGAATTCTAGGACAATGGAGCGTCGATATCGGTATTATAAACAATGCAAGAAACGAATACAAGTTCTTAAAATAGGGCAATTAATGTACTTTATTTCAATAAATTACCAGGCACATTATGAGATATTTTCTGCAATATTTCAGCCATACATGGATGGTTCAAGTGTGTGCAAGTGCAAGAGAAATCATAGATAGAAATAAGTCGTGAACATGTATTTTAAATCATTCAATATAGCATCCTTTTTAAGTAGGGTTTTTACTGGGGGTATAACGGTAAGAAGGCGTAAGGATTATTTAGAAAGTGACAAAAATATTTTTTCATGGGTTTTTCTCAAAATTCTTATGAAGGCGACATAGGGCTGTAAGGATGGCGACATGTGCCAGGCAGAACGCGACAGAGTCTTGTACGGGTCGCGACAGGGCCTGCAAATCGGGTACTGAGAACGCGACGGCACACCTGTCACCTTCGTGGTCGTGACGGGTGGGCTGTCGTATTCGGACCCCAGAAAGCGACATGTCGAGGCGTCGCCTTCTGGTTGTCTGCGCCTGACTCTGACAGGAATCAGACCAGACATTGGATTGCGGACCAGAACATTTAAATTTTGATACATGGTCATTTAGAAAATCATAACTAATTATATAGTCAACGAAAAATCATGAAACCAGTTGCAAATTAAACTAGACATGTAAGAGTACTTCCAGTAAATCGGAATTAGAGAGAGAGCATGGTTTGAGAACGAACAAGGACGAGTAACATAGAACATGACATAGAGAGCAAGACTGATTTAATTCGAGCAACATGCTTAATGAAATTTAGGTTTTTTAGGGGCAAATGATCCCTAACAACATGAAGTATCTACAGTAAAACATTCGTAGCATGGGATCAAGTATTCATAGAGATTTGAATTAAACATGACACCTCGGGGTTATCATGTTTGCAGTTCTTCAAAAATTAAAAACAAAAGATAGGATGGATGGAAAAATATGAAACTTGGGGATTTCGTTCAAGAGGGTAGGAAGAACCTACAGAAAAAGTTTCATAGTTTATGCTTGTGAGAATGCCTACCTTTGACTCGATTTGTCTTCTAGGGCTAGAACTTGAAGAACAAGGGAAGAAGCTTCAAGCTCTTCTTCTCTCCACGAAATCCTCTACTCCTTAGCCTCTTTTCCACGTCCAGTAACTCTTGGCAACGAGCTAGGGTTTCCCAAGAGAGTTTAAGAGGTGTATTTATGCAAGTATGTATTTCTATTCCTACTATTACTCTAATTCCTCTAAATTCGACATTTCCTAACTCCAACCTTCCTTCTTTGCTTTCCAATCCCTATTTAGACTGGATGAGATCTAATTTCGTGCTAAACCATATAGGGTAGGTTTAGGAATCCTATTATGACTCAAACTAGCTATTTAATGTATTAAATAACTCTTTTCTATTTAAGTAATATTCTAGTTACGAATTTAGGATATTTTCCTATTATTCTCCCTTTGTAAATTCATATTTTGACCCAATAAATTCTAGAAGATCCATTAAGCAAAGCCCATTACTCTTTTCCATTTAATGGGTTTTATTTAATGCTCTATTTAAATATCAATTTAGCTAAGTTTTAAATTCTTTATTTAAATTTTTATTTTTTGTAAAAATTCATGTTGCTACAAACTAGCCCAGTAGGATTTATATCTCAATGTGCGGGCAATGATATAAGTGATTAACATTTTAGAACTAGGCAAGTACGATGAATGATATGCGAGTACGAATAAAACTCGTTAAGACATGATATATAAAACAAGCTAGAGAGAGTGATTATGATAGGACAAGATTTGTGAACAAGATGACAAGACAGAACTAGCAATAGATCACTTTGTACAAGCACGCGAGATTTCACTTGATGTCAAGAACGCAAGATATCACTAATTGCATTAAATGCAGGATGGCCATATCACGCAAGCAAGTAAGCAAGAATGTACGAGCACGATCAAGTAACACTAATCCGGCACGTAGACACTAATGTACACCGAGAAAAGATCCATCAAGAATGTACACTAGGACACGTGTATGTGGTTATTGTATCTATCATTCAACAAGTAAGCAAGACTCCCAGCGTAGATGCAACGCCAGTAATCATTATACCCCATGGTTAACAGTATATCTATGACTCGCTGTCATTGGGGCTAGATTGGAGCCCTTGGACACACGCCGTGCCCGGTCAGCATCTCATGTAAATTTTTAAAATGTAGATACCCACAGTCATTAATAATGGCCAATGAGAGTTTCAATAAGTAAGCATGTGTAATGTCATGTTCATGATGATGATGGGAACAAGTAATGAGTAATTGAACATGATGACAATGGTCAAGAGATAAATTCAGCAGCATAACGGTACGATTTGTACTTTGGTTAAATATTTACATTAATGGCTTTAGTCTAGATTGTCAATCACACTCACGAGAACAAGAGGAGAAAGGAAGTGCACGCTATCTTCATGGAACTTCAATGGTACAACTAACTCGTCGGCCATGTGGGAATCCATGGTCAGAGGAGATTTACAGAGGCCTTGGAGAAAAGGTCGCTAGTCTACCGATTCGGAATGACCGGTAGAGAGTTTCCAATTTCCCAAGAAATGGGTACTTAACAGTGCTAGTGTGTAGTGCGGTACGCGTGTCTCAATTCACAATCCATCAGTCTCAAACTCGCAGGAAGCACTTGACAATATAACATGGAATAAAACTATGCACTTTAACTAATCATTGTTTGCAAGATTTTATGATAACCATTATCATTTAAATATGGTAGAACAGTAAGAAGATTAATCATAAGTAGCACGAATGGATCATAACATTTAAGGAGCACTTAGAATAGCATTCATGTAATTAAAGCTTTTAAATGGGTTAATCACTTTTAAGCCATTAAATAACAATCATGTAATGATTAGACCCAAGACAGGCAACTTACACAGTAAATATCACGTTTAAACAGACCTCGGGTATATGCGGTAAAATTTGTAAGAAAACACGTGGTTTCAGGTAAAAATCCTGAGATCGCGACAGGGGTATATAAGGATAGCGACAGGGCTGTCAGGCCCGGGGTCAGGTCGTGACAGGCACATATAAGGATGGCGACATGGGGCTGTCAGGTCCGGGTCAGGTCGCGACAGGCCACAGCAAGGGTCGCGACGGGTCTGGACCAGAAAGCGACAGGGTGTTGTGAAGATCGCGACTGGGCGGTCAGATCAGGCAACACGATCGCGACGAGAGTGACTCGTCGTGATCAGATAGCGACGGTGAGGCTGTCGCTACGTGACCTCAGAACGCGGCCCATTGGGCTGTCACGTTCACAGGGTCTACGCTGACTCTGCCAGAGCAAGGACATGTTCTTGGATTGCGGTCCAGAACTTCCATATATTGACACAGGGTGCTTCCGAAATAGAGAACAAATTGTACAAAGCATGAAAAATAACAAAACTAGTTTTAAACTAACCTAGACATGCAAGGGTACTTCCAGTAAATCGGAATTAGAAAATAATGAGGGTTTTGATAGGCTTTGATCAAGTCAAACCCAACGTAGAAGACAAGTGTAACCTGTAGACGTAGTTTCATGCAGCAACCCTCTTATCATGCTTATAACTCTCTAACTAATGAGATTTAGACAAAACGTTCAACACAAAACCTGACGAGGACAACTAGTAGAAAAACTTTCATGTTGGGGGCTTTCTCTAATTCGGTCTTGAATCACATGCAATAAATAAAGAACGGGAAAAGTCCTGACAGTGCGCGACTTTGGCAAAACGCTTATAATTCAAAGTCTACTCAATGAAATTTGATGAAACCAGTGGGAAATGAAAGCTAACTTGATGCTATACACAGTGGTATAGGATATATTAAGGTTTGGCCCAAGAAAACCTACCTTTTGGGTTGATGAAGTCTCATTCTTCCAGAAAACCCGTGTTCAGACCACTTGGAGGAGAACGCTTAATACTCCGTGTATACTGCATAGAATTTGGGCATTCCACTTGGGTTAGGAAGTAGACTCGACCCTCTTTCCAGGGGTACAAGCCTTGCACGATGGGATTTAGGTTTGGCCTACCTTTGATCGGCTTCAAGAAGGTGGTTGGTACAGGTCGTAGCAGATGAACGGGGGAAGAAGATGAGCTTGGTATGCTTGGTCCCCTACTCTCCAGCCACCAAGAGCTCCTCCACACGACCCCAGCAAGTTCTAAACTCGTCCCTAGGGTTTGGGTGAAGACTATTTAAGCAACGATGGTGTTTAGGAGTCCTAATATGACTAGGAAAGAAGGGTTGCGGGATTGGCATGTTGGTTTCCTATTTTTGATGATTTCTTCCTCCCTTTGAGTGTGTGAGACTTTAGGAAACCTCCTACCATAGTTAAGCACGAATTTGGGTTGCCATGAATACATGATTGCATCCCAATTCAACTCTAATTGCCTCTTTTTAATTTCAGCTTATTTATGGTTACGAATTTCTATGTATTTTCTTGCTTCATTTGATTTTTGGGCCATATGTGGTCCATTGGCCCAATTATGATATTGGGTCATTAATATATAATGTTATAAGCCTTTCTAACATTTTTATTTAATTTATGATTGCGTCGTATTTCCGTATTAATGGTTTTCCGACTTGTTTCCTAATTTGGATAATCGGTCACCATAACTCTTAAACCTAGTCCAAATGATTTTTATTGACCCAAATTTCTTGATGGGTCATTAGATGATATTATTTGAAGCCCATCTATGATTTTTATTTAATTTTCTAACTCATCCAAGTACGTGTGATAATGATTTTTCGACTTATTCATGAATTGCAATAATAAGTCGCGAAACACTTTAAACTTGGCTAATCCGATTTTTCTTGGCATAAATTTCTTTGTGGAGCATTTAGTAATAATGTTTAGGGTTGATTTATAATTTTTACGGATTTTTCCGATGTGTTTTAGCTCATACGGTAATGGTACGTATGTTTTAAATAATCCAATATTATGGAAATTACTTATTTCCATTTATTTAAATTTTATGTAATTAAAATTTCCGGGGTGCTACACCTTGAATCCAGGAGAGATTTTTGTGTGCATGATTTATTGTCCGAGGAGCAAAAAAAAATATTTCACACGTTTCTTTGGTAAACTATTGACGTGTAAGCTTCACTAATTGTCTATTATTCAAGTGTATAGTGAAAAATATAACTTAAACAAATTTTGTTTGTTGAATAGGACAAAAGTCATGAACAACAGGTGGGATGGTTATGTAACTCGAGAACATGTTCATGCCATTCTTTTTGGAAAGCTCATTGTTGATGATGTAAGTTCTTATATATTAATGTAGTGTCAAGTATTGAATCTGAGGTATTTAGACTCACTACGACTTGCATTTGAATTATAGGCAATTGATATTGGTTTCCAATTCCTCATTGAGAAGATGGAGAATTCACCAAATAAGTATCATATATGCACGTACACGCCTACCCTCTTAGTGCACAACTTTCAAAGCAACGAGGCAAAAATTCCGGAGAGGGCAAAAATGATCAAAAGCTCCCTTCCTAACATGGCCACTAAAGGAGATATTGACAAAGTGGATCTCTTATTCTTCGTCTTATTTTCAAGCAACCACTGGCACCTATTAGTGGTCGATGTGAAGAAGAAGAAAGCCATATCATATAATTCAATCAAAGGGAGTAAAAGGTAAATGGTTGCGGCAAAAAGATGGGTAAGTACTAAATACTTTCAACTTCTCCATATGTTGATCCATAGGAAAAATATGCTAACTAGTGTATGTGTTTCTAGGTTACTCTGCTGGATGCATTTTTCAAATTTTGTGGCATTATGGATGACCCACTAGAGCTCATATATGATGATCAGTGCCCAGATCAGTCCTCTGATAGTGCAGACTGTGCGCTATTTATGATAAAGTTCATGGAAACCATCTCTAGGAAGGGTGAAATAGAGTGGAGGTTCAGTCAGGCAGACATGCCATTAATAAGGGCACAATTTGCATCAGAAATATTAACATATGTAAGTGCTAAAAGCTTGACGTGTTAATGTAAATCTTCTTTGTGTATTCGACAATGTAAATCTTCTTTATGTATATGACAGTTTGTATGTAAATCTTCTTGGTGTATATGATAGTGTTGGTGATATATTACAGTTTGTATGTAAATCTACTTCGTGTAAACTGTTATATTTGGTGATAAATCACAATTTGTATGTAAATCTTCTTGGTGTATACGAAAATGTTGGTGATATGTACAATTTAAATGTATATGACAACTTCACATATTTTTTTAATGTTGGTAGAAACTGGTATATGTTGGTGAAAAATAAGATATGTTGGTGATAAACTATCATTTGTGAGTGCAAACAATCATATGGTGGTATAAAATTGCATATGTTGGTGCAAACTGACATATGTTGGTGTAACCTGGCATATGTTGGTGTAAACTGGCATATGTTGGTGTAAAACTGGCATATGTTGGTGCAAATTGACATATGTTGGTGTTAAACTGCTATATGTTGGTGTAAAACAACATATGTTGGTGCAAATTGGCATATGTTGGTGTAAAACAACATATGTTGGTGCAAATTGACATATATTGGTGTAAAACAACATATGTTGGTGCAAACTGGCATATGTTGGGGTAAAGTTGACATATGTTGGTGTTAAACTGCCATATGTTGGTGTAAATTGACATATGTTGGTGTAAAATAAGCATATGTTGGTGCAAATAGGCATATGTTAGTGGAAACTGTCATATGTTGGTGCAAACATGCATATGTTGGTGTAAAACTGGCATATGTTGGTGCAAACTGACATATGTTGGTGCAAACTAGCATATGTTGGTGTAAACTGACATATGTTGGTGTTAAACTGGCATATGTTGGTGTAAAAGTGGCATATGTTGGTGTAAAACTGATATATGTTGGTGCAAACTGGCATATGTTGGTGCAAACTGGCATATGTTGGTCTAAAACTGGCATATGTTGGTGTAAAACTGGAATATGTTGGTGTAAACTGGCATATGTTGGTGTAAACTGGCATATGTTGGTGTAAACTGGGAACCTTCCTCTAGTTCTTTTGAGCTTTGGAATTGGTGTGGAGGCTTCTTGGTGCGAAAAGGAGGCTAAGGGGTCTTTATATAGGTGTGTCCTAGTCTTACACAACCATTGGGATTCGTGTGTACGAGAAAAAGATGCCCTAATAAAGAGCACATGTTGCTCACGTGTTGCAACTTAACCGGCAGATGTCGATAGATGAATATTGGCTGTCGACAGCTACTCCAGCAGATCTGCCATCTAAAACTGAATTCCTTAAGCATAGGCTGGGTTGTCGATAGGCGCATCCTGGCTGTCGACAGCTGCTGCTTGCTTTGATTTTCCAGAAGCTCATTGTTGGAGATCTTCAGTGGTTGTCGACAAGTGAGTCCTACCTGTTGACAACTACTACTTTCTTTAGTTTTTCTAGAACCTTGTCGTTGGATGCTCATCACTAGTTGTCAACAGATGCAAGAGTGTTGTCGACAACTACTGCTTGAGATCATCCATCCATAAGCTTTTTTACTTAAGGTTTCTTCAAGTTGTGCACTGCCTTTTTTCATGTAGTCTCCTACAAGAAACAAACATCAATTAGATATCATGTAGTCAATATGGTGTATGCACAATCTTTATGTCATTGTGTCATCATAAAAAACATACAATCTTATGAATGTTCATGCAATCACAACCCAACATTCTCTCCCTTTTTGATGATGACAAAAATATAATCATTGTCTTCCCCTTTTTGACAACATTAAAAGATAGAAGGTGCAAGAGATCATAGAAGAGACAAAAGTTGATTTCATTCAATAGGTTGATTGGCAAGCATTACATCGTCAAGCATTACATAGATCATTATAGTTCAAAAGATGAAAACTTGAAGTTTCAACCCAACATTCCTATTTTCCTTTCAAATACCATTTTGATGTAAATGGAGAGGTGACATTTGTATAAACATATGTTAGTGAAAACTACGTATGGTATGGTTGAACCAACATATGCCATTTTGATGTAAATGAATTATAGAAGAGAGAAGTTGAAATTGTTTTGTTCCATACATTTTTTTATATGCAAAAACAAATTGTGTGCATAAACAAATTGTTTTGTTCCATATTTTTTTTTTACCGAAGCTTTAAAATTTCAACTTAAAAAAAGATATATAAAGACACCAACTACAACTTGTCCGCAAGGGACTTCAGCAATCGTACGTATGTTTGCATATCGATGACACATATCTTGGTGCAAACTGGCATATGTTGGTGTAAAACAACATATGTTGGTGCAAACAAACATATGTTAGTGCAAACTGACATATGTTGGTGTAAACCAACATATGTTGGTGCAAACTAGCATATGTTGATGCAAACATGCATATGTTTGCTTAAAACTAGCATATGTGCAAACTTGCATATCTTGGTGTAAAACTGGCATATATTGGTGCAAACTGGCATATGTTGGTGCAAACTGTCATATGTTGGTGTAAACTGACATATGTTAGTGTAAACTGACATATGTTGGTATAAAACTAGTATATGTTGGTGCAAACTGACATATGTTGGTGCAAACTGGCATATGTTGGTCTAAAACTGGCATATGTTGGAGTAAAACTGGTATATGTTGGTGTAAACTGGCATATGTTGGTGCAAACTGACATATGTTGGTGTTAAACTGCCATATGTTGGTGTAAAACTCGTATATGTTGGTGTAAACTGGCATATATTGGCGCAAACTGACATATGTTGGTGGAAGCTGACATATGTTGGTCTAAAACTGGCATATGTTGGTGTAAAACTAGTATATGTTGGTGTAAACTGGCATATATTGGTGCAAACTGGCATATGTTGGTACAAACTGACATGTTGGTCTAAAACTGACATATGTTGGTGTAAAACTAGCATATGTTGGTGCAAACTGGCATATGTTGGTGCAAACATGCATATGTTGGTCTAAAATTGGCATATGTTGATGCAAGTTAACATATGTTGGTGTAAAAATGACATATGTTGGTGTAAACTGACATATGTTAATGCAAATTGACATATGTTGGGGTAAACTGACATATGTTGGTGTAAACTAGCATATGTTGGTGTAAAACTGACATATGTGATGATCAGTCCATCTGCATAAAATTTGTTATTTATTATATGTATTTTTGGTGATTAACAAAACCCTAAAAATTATTATCTAACATTATTTTATGAAGATTATCAACATGTATCAAATCAAACAAAATAAGTAAGTTGACTACACTCACTGTTCTCTGAAGTTTATTACATGACTTTTTATCTAAGTATACATCGACTTCCATGTAAAAGCTCACAATGATTATTGTTTCACTGAAACATCGATTTCACTTAAACAACAACTTCACTCAAACATCGACTTCGTTTCTACAACGATTTCACTTAAACATCGATTTCGGTAGAACAACGACTTCACTCAAACATTGACTTCATTTCTACAACGATTTCTCTTAAACATCGATTTTGTCAACGACTTCACTTAAACATCGACTTCATTTCAAACAACGATTTCATTTGTACATCGATTTCAGTTCAACAATGATTTCGTTTAAAAATCGATTTCAGTACAACAACGATTTCAGTTAAACGACGACTTTGTACAGAACATCGATTTCATTACATTATACATGGATTATGTTCACATCGACTTTGTTTCAACATGGATTACATTCTCACATGGATTATGGTTATAACATCGATTTTATATCAACATCGACTCTCTCTGAACACAGACTGTCTCTAAACATCAACTCTCTTTTAATAACGATTACGTTTTTGACAGGTGTTGAATATTCCTATTTAAAAATTTTCAAACATTCTTAAATTACATTCCACATGATATTCAAATATATTTTCAAATCTCTGTGGATTTCAAGTCTTCCTGTGAATCATGTTGTATCAAGTGCTCTCTAACATTTATTGTGTTGGTACAAAATCTCTGCACGATATATCTCCTTGCTTACCATACTTACGTCACATAAAGTAACGCTTTATTGGATGACAGAATGGAATTTCCTTTTTAGTGTATCTTCCTATAGCACGACTACTAACGTTGACTGACAGTTTAGACAAAGATAAGTTGTCTATGCTTCAACATTTATTGTGTGCAGGGTTTCCGGTAGAAACACACGATTGCTAAATTGGAACTGTCAACCTGACAAAAGCAAGAAGAGATTCAGACAATCTTCCTCTGTGTAAGTGTCTATTACAACATTAATGGCTGTAGGTTCTCTTGCTCCATACTTCGGACCAGACACTCCAACATGCATGAAGATGTGAGACAACAGATACTTCAACATTCAAATTTCAAAGAAGATAAATAGAAGACTGGTGACTCCATGAAACAGTGATCTCTCTTGAGAACCTTTCAACCTGGGAATAGCTTGAAGATGTTAGTCACCTAGAAGAAAGAAGAGCTTGCTCGTCCATTCAAACTTTCTTTAGCTCTTAGCTTTCCACAACAACCTGCTTAGACTTTGAGAGATTGTGTAGATATGAGAGAGTTCATTGTGTGATATTCTTTGTCTCTCAGACTTTGCCTCAGATCAAGCAGTCTGTATAAGCTTGGTCAAGGGGCCATCCACTCTTTTCTCATTCTTCTTGAGTGTTCCTCTTCGGTTGTGAAGAGAAGACCTGCTGTTGAGTGGGTGGTTATTCCCTTTGGTAAAGAGGAAGACCTGTTGCATCAGGTGGTTTAGTTCCTCTTCGGGTAGAGAAGAGAAGGCCAACTGCGGCTGGATGTGTAAGTGTCCTTAAGGGGGACTGTACCCTTAGTTAGTGAAATCCCAAGTTGTTGCTCGGGGACAGGACGTAGGACTATTTGTGATAGGAGATCCGAACCAGGATAAAATTTCTGTTGTCTGTGTGATTGATCTTTTTATCTTTACTTTACACTAACTCTAACTATCGAACTTAGTGTCTTCTGTCAAAGCGCTTTTATTTACAGGAATATTCTAAAAGAAGAATTTTAGCAATCCATTCACCCCCCCCTTTG
Source organism: Colocasia esculenta (assembly GCA_014218235.1). Classification (NCBI taxonomy): domain Eukaryota; kingdom Viridiplantae; phylum Streptophyta; class Magnoliopsida; order Alismatales; family Araceae; genus Colocasia; species Colocasia esculenta. The sequence continues at coordinate 72,302,770 of CM024757.1, forward strand.
GGCTTGCTATCTGGGCAACAAGTGGTATCAGAGCCAAGTCTCTTCGAGTAAGCAGATCTCACGATCTGAGCAAAGATAAATGGTAGCCCAAGGTCATGCAGAAGGACAATCCGTCAACAGACCTCCTCTATTTGACGGTGAAGACTACAACTACGGAAGACGAGGATGGAGTTCTTCCTTCAAGGACTTGATTTCCAGCTATGGACAATAATCGAAGAAGGAGATCTCAAGGTAACCAACAGTAAAGACAAAATGGACAGATGAAGATAAGAAGAAACTGTCCCAAAACAGCAAAGCAAAGAGTATATTATGTTGTTCACTAAGCAAGAAAGAGTTCAACAGGATATCGGCATGTAAGTCAGCCAAGGAGATGTGGGACAAGCTGAGGCTCACACATGAAGGAACTGACAAGGTAAAGGAAACAATAATTGATATATTGGTAGCTCAGTATGAGAGGTTCCAAATGCAGTCTGGAGAATCCATCTCCCAGATGTACAGTCGCTTCACATACATTACCAATGGACTGGCTGGGCTAGGAAAGACATATGAGAGTGGAGACATGGTAAGAAAAATATTAAGATCTCTACCAACTTCATGGACTCCAAAGGTAACAACAATAGAAGAAGCAAATGATCTCAGGAGAATGTCCCTCGAAAAACTCATTGGGTCTTTAATGACTCATGAGATAAACATGGAAAGGCTGGGAGAATCCTCCAGCAAAAAGAAGCACAACATTGCTCTCAAGGCTTCATAAAACACTTCTGAGGGTGAATCAAAAAGTAATAAGAGTGATGAGAGCAGTGAAGATGAAGAAGCCTTTCTCTCCAGAAGACTGCAACGCATTCTAGCTAAGAAGAAATACCAGTCAGAAAGAAGGTATTTTAAGAAAGGTAGAGAGTTCAAGAGATCTGAAGGCAAAGAAGTCAAGAGATCTGAACCCATATGCTATGAGTGTAAGAAGCCTGGACATCTCAATGTTGAGTGTCCAAAACTGAAGAAGACTGAGTTCAAGAAAAAGGACAACGTGAAGAAATTTAAGAAATCCAAGAAGAAAGCCATGGCTGCTGCATGGAACAATGAGAGTGACTCAGACAGTGAGTCTAGCTCCAGCAAAGAAGAAGAAGAAAAGGCCAACCTGACCTTCATGTCAAATGTCGACAATAAGGTAACTTCCTACTCCTCTTTTACTTCATGCAATGAATCTGATTCTGATAGTTTAGAAGATACTTTTAATGAGTTATACAGTAAATATAAAGACGTTTGCAAACAATTAAAATATGTCAAAAAAATTATGCATACCTTGAAATAACCAACTCGGATTTAAAATCTGAAACTGAACAACTAGAAAAACAAATTTCTGAACTAAAAAGAAGAAATGAACTCCTATGTGAAGATGTAAAAATGAAAATGAAAAGATATCAAATCTAGAAAGTCAGGAAACAATTAGTAAACTTAAAAATGAAATTAATACACTAACAAAAGATAATGAATACCTGACTGCAACAATTGAAAATTTACAAATGGAAAATCCACGTTAATATTAAAAGGAGCAAGAAGATCAGAAAAGAAAAAATATGGTTTATGGTATACTCCACCAGATAATGAAGAAACAGTTATTCATCATAAAATTTATCCAATGCCAAAATTTTGTAGTTGAACAAAATCCTAACTATAAATCAAATAATAATAAAAATAATAAGCCAAATAAGGGAATAAACAATATCTCTTGCTGCACTCATTGTAACAAACTAAGTCATATTAAAATAACCTGTACAACCAAACATTTAAAATGGATTCCAAAAAGAAACTATGAAGAAGCTAACCAACCAGGACCCAAAAGAACTTGGGTACCTAGATCTCATTGATTTAATGCAGGGAAGCCTTAGAGCATCAAAGTGGTACCTGGACAACGGGTGCTCAAGGCATATGACAGACAACAAAAGACTGTTCTCGTATATCAAAGACGAAGAAGGTATAGTAACCTATGGTAATAATGGTAAATGGTTAGTAATTGGTTGCAGATCAATTGGAAGCCAAGATAAAATCCTGATAGAAGATGTTCTATGCGTCAAAGGACTCAAGCACAACCTAATCAGTATCAGTCAGCTATGTGACAAGGGTGATCAGATCAAATTTTAGGAATCTAAGTGTCTGATCATTAAGGATGATACAATTATTTTGAAGCTTGTAGAGAGAAAAATCTTTATATATTACATCTAGAAGAATTGAAGATTCAAGACATCTATCTAGCAGCAAGTAAAAAGCAGAATGCTGAACTTTGGCATAGAAGATTAGGACATTGCAGCTTGGACGGAATAAAAAAACTCATCAAACATGATCTAGTGGAAGCCAATTGGAAGCCAAGATAAAATCCTGATAGAAGATGTTCTATGCGTCAAAGGACTCAAGCACAACCTAATTAGTATTAGTCAGCTATGTGACAAGGGTGATCAGATCAAATTTTAGGAATCTAAGTGTCTGATCATTAAGGATGATATAATTATTTTTAAAGCTTGCAGAGAGAAAAATCTATATGTATTACATCTAGAAGAATTGAAGAATCAAGACGTCTGTCTAGCAGCAATCAAAAAGCAGAATGCTGAACTTTGGCACAGAAGATTAGGACATTGCAGCTTGGACGAATCAGAAAACTCATCAAACATGATCTAGTGGAAGGTCTACCGAAGATTAATTCAAGACTAGACAACATCTGTGAACCATGTGCAAAAGGAAAGCATGCAAGATCCTCTTTCAAATCCAAGACAGTAGTCACTACATCCAAACCACTAGAACTGCTTCACATGGACTTGTTTGGACCAATGAGAACAACTAGTTTGGGAGGAAAGAATTTCGGATTTGTTATAGTTGATGATTATTCCATATTTACATGGGTATCATTTCTTGAGCATAAAGATGATACATTTGATAGTTTTGTGAAGTTCAGTAAGCTAGTTCAGAAAGATAAGAAGTACGATCTCATAAGTATCTGATCATATCATGGAGAAGAGTTTCAGAATGACAGGTTTGCAGAATTCTGTGATGATCTAGGGATTGAACACAATTTCTCAGCACCAAGAACACCTCAGCAAAATAGAGTAGCTAAGAGGAAGAATATAACATTTTTGGATATGGCAAGAATAGTGTTATCTGAGTATAACCTTCCAAGATATTTATGAGAAAAAGCTATAAATACAACATGCTACATTATCAATAGAGTCATCATCACTACCAATTCTGAAGAAGACTACATACGAACTGTACAAGCAAAAGAAGCCCAAGATCAACCATCTCAGAACTTTTGGATGCCCTTGCTTCATTCACAACAACGGTAAGAGAGATATTGGTAAGTTGGATCCAAAATCGGATGAAGATATTTTTATGGGGTATACTTCTAAACCTAAAGGTTATAGAGTTCTTAATAAAAGAAGTTTATTAATTGAACAAATGTGCATGTTATTTTTGATGAATCTAACCCTTCCTTGAGAAAGGAAATTGGTAGTGATGATGAAGATGCAGAAAACCTTTCCAAGAAGTTGAAGGAAACAACCATTAAAGATGATGAAGATCCACCCTTGGAAGAACTGCAACAAAAGGATATCATCCATGATGATCTTCCAAAGGAATGGAGGTACAAAAAGGATCACCCAATAGATAACATCATTGGAGATCCATCTGTTGGGGTAAGAACTAGAGGTATTATTATTCCTTGTGATTATTTAACATTCGTATCTCAAATAGAGCCGAAGACAGTCAATGAAGCACTGTCTGATGAATCTTGGATCTTAGCCATGCAAGATGAACTTAATCAGTTCAAGAGAAATCAAGTCTAGTCCCTTGTTCCTAGACCATCAGATCATCCTGTGATTGGCACCAAATGAGTGTTCAGGAACAAAATGGATGAAGCTAATGTTATCACTAGAAATAATGCTAGATTGGTTGCTCAAGGCTATTCCCAAGAGGAAGACATAGATTTCGATGAAACCAATGTATCAGTGGCTAGACTAGAGGCTATTCAAATATTGCTTGCCTATGCATCTGCATTAGAATTAAAACTCTTTCAAATGGATGTGAAATCAACATTTTTGAATTGTTTTATAAAGGAGGAAGTTTATGTAGAATAGCCTCCTGGTTTTGATGATTCAGATTTTCCAAATCATGTTTTCAAATTGCAAAAAATATTATATGGTTTAAAACAAGCACCTAGAGTATGGTATGAAAGACTCAGTGCATTTTTATTAAATCATGGTTTTACTAGAGGTCAAGTAGATATCACATTATTTATTAAATCAAATACCAAAAATATATTACTTGTGCAAATCTATGTAGATGACATTATTTTCGGATCTATTGATGAATCTCTATGCAAGTATTTTGAAAAGCTCATGCAGGGAGAATTTGAAATGAGCATGATGGGAGAACTCAACTACTTCCTTGGATTGCAAATCAAGCAAAGCAATGAAGGTACTCATATCTGTCAAGCAAAATACACCAAGGAACTGTTAAAGAAATTTGAATTTGAGAATGCCAAACCACTGTCCACTCCCATGAGCACATCAACCAGGTTAGACAGTGATCCGGAAGGTAAGAAAGTTGAATAGAGGTATGATTGGTTCACTGCTCTATCTAACAGCTAGTAGACCTAATATTCTGTTTAGTGTATGCATGTGTGTAAGATATCAATCGGATCCTAATGAATCTCATTTAACTTCTGTAAAAAGGATCTTTAGATATTTAGCTAAGACTCATAACTTAGGTCTATGGTATCCAAAAACCTGTGAAACTAGTTTAATTGGATATTTAGATGCTGACAATGCTGGATGCAAAGTAGATATAAAAAGCACCAGTGGTGGTTGTCAATTTCTTGCAGGATGCTTGATCTCCTGGTCTTCAAAGAAACAAAACTCAATAGCTCTATCAACAGCTGAAGCTGAATATGTAGCCGCTGAGAGCTGTTGCACTCAACTCTTATGGATCAAACAACAGCTTGAAGACTATGGACTGCACATCAAGACCATTCCATTGCTGTGTGACAACACAAGTGCTATAAATCTCACGAAAAATCCAGTGCAGCACTCAAGGACGAAACATATTGAGGTTAGATATCATTTTATTAGAGATCATGTAGCAAATGGTAATATTAGTATTTCTTTTGTAGATACACAAAATCAGTTAGCAGATATCTTTACAAAAGTCTTGCATGAAGAGAGATTTACGTCTCTTAGAAGGGAACTAGACATGTGCAATTTGTAACAGATATATCTGTACGTAACTAAAATAATATAATAAATTTCAGAATAAGACTTATTCTTTCCCGCGTCATTTAAGTAAATTCATTATCTTTTGCGTTATCATCGCCTATTTTGTCATTTTCTGCATTAACTGCTCTGCCATTTCATAAAGTAACTTTATGTACTTCCGTTACGATGGAATCCTTCCTTCACCGATTCACTCTCTCTCTCTCTCTCTCTCTCTTATCTCTTTCGACTCGAAGGCCTGTAAAACCCTCATTGACTCTAGCATCCCTCTTCGTGCTTTCAAAGAATCTTTCTCTTCCCGCTCAAATTTTTTGAGGGGTCATGTTCCTCCTTCTCCCACGATCCTTCAGAACCCTTCCTTGCTTGATTCCATGGCCGCTTCTGGGAGTTCCGACAGTGTGGGTGGCTGCAGTGCCTCCTTCCTCACGGCAGATCAACTGGAAAGATATTCAACAGTGGAGATCAAGCTATGTGGGAACAAGGCAGTAGATTTGGATGATTTGGAGAAGCATGGTATGCATAGTGTGATTGAAGCCCTTCAAAAGTTGTAGTGGACGGGGATTTGCACTGTAGCAACCCGAAAAATTCAGTATTTAAAAATTTGGAATAATAAATTTCTATAAAAACGGAATAATAGAAACTTACATACCATTATCGTATGTACAAGAACACATCTAAAAATTTCATAAAAATTATAAATCAACCCCAAATATTATCCCTAAGAATTCTACAAAGAAATTTGTGTAACGAAAAATCCGATTGGCCAAGCGTACGTCACAACGTGACTAATTATCCAAATAAGGAAACTAAGTCAGAAAATCGTTAACACGGAAAGATAATGCGCCCATAAATTAAACGAACCTGTCGGAGAGACTTCTAATGTCATGTAATGATGACCCATTAAGAAAATTGGGCTTAGAAAAATAATTCGGACCAAGTTTTAGAATTTGAGGTGACTTATTATGGTAATTAAGGAATAATTTAGAAAACCCATTATCATATGAGCCAAGTAGATTAATAATTAAAAATAAAATGATGGGTAGACTCCAAACATTATGTAATGATAATCCATCATGAGAAATTAGATCAATGGACCTCCCATAGCCCATGAATAAAATCTAAAATGCTAATATTCTCTAATTTAAAAGGGAAAATTTATAAGTTAACCCACATTAAACAAAAATAAGTAATGGGCTTTGTTAAATGGACCCATTAGAAATTAGTGGGCCAAAATAGAGATTTTTAAAAGGAGAATAATAGAAAAATACCTTAAATTCGTAACTAAAATAATGCTTAATTATAAAAGAGGCATTTAATGCATTAAAATAGCAATTTGAGTTAGATTGAGATTCCTAAACCTACCCTAATGGGTTGGCCACGAAATTAGCTCCCATCCTAACCCAATTAGGAGATCTCATGCCTAAAAAGGGGAGAGGGAAATAGGAAATTCGGAATAAATAGGAATTAGAGTCATAATAGGAAATAGAATGGGGAGATGCTTAAATACTCCTCTAAAACCCTCATGGCCGGCCCTAGCTCGTGCCAAGGGGTTGCTGGACGTGGGAAGGAGCCAAAGGAAAGGAAAATTCGTGGAGAAGGAGGAACCCTCAAGTCTTCCCCGAGTTCTTCAAGTTCTTAACCCTAGAAGACAAAACGAGTCAAAGGTAGGCATTCTCACGAGTATAACCATGAAAATTTATCTGTAGGATGTTTCGTCCATCAGGAACAAAAGCCCTTTGGTTTCATATTTTTCCATCAAGCAAATCTTTTGTTTTTAATTTTCAAAGTTTTGTGAACTTCATGACCCCGAACCCTCTTTTCAAAGTCATATCTTCATACATACTCGTCCTCATGCCATGAGATTTTTACTGTAGGAACTGATGGATGTTAGACTTCTTTTGCCCCTAAAAGCCCTAATTTTCATCCATCCTATCATGCAAATTAATTCGTTGATCTCATTTGTGTACTATTCTAAGTACTTCATGAATACCATGACCAAAGCATGTCGAAACCCTATTTGATTTCCAATTCCTATTTACTGGAAGTACCCATATATGTCTTGATCTGTTTAAAACTAGTTTCACAATTTTTCATGTACTGTACAATTTGTTCTTAATTTTAGAACAACCCTGTGTCAAAACCTGGAAAGTCTGGTCCGCAATCCAATGCACTGTACTCTCCCTGTCGGACTCGGGCTCAGATCCTGTGAACGCGATGGCCCGATAGGCCGCGTTCACAGGGGTGTCGTGACAGAGCGTCCCGTCGTGATCTGATCGCGACAGGGCTGGTCGTCGCGATCTGGCCGCCCGATCTGTTGAGCCCGTCGCGACCCTCACATGACCCCGTCGCGACCTGCCTGCCCGAAACGTCAAGCCCGTCGTGACCTGTACAAGACCCCGTCGCGATCTGCCCGAACCCTGTTGCGACCCTTACAAGGGTGCATTGCGTTCTGGCCTTTTTGCATAAAAACCCCAAATTTTGATGTCCTGACTCTCCACAATGGTTGTACTCTTGTTTAACAGTCATACACACAGAAGATTACACTTATTATAAATTAAACATTTATGTGTGATTAAAATACATGCACATGATCTTTTCTATCTACAATTTCATGACACTTACACACACTTTGAACCATCCAAATATGGCTTAATTGGCATGAATATGTTACATAAATCATCTAGTAAATTATGTCATTAAATTGCCTCATTCTTAAATATACGTGTGTACGTATTCTCGCGATGTTTTGGAACACCGTTATCGACGCTCCACTGTTCTAGAATTCCTCTAGAATGTTGAGCACTTGTTTCTATATACACACTCTCTTGACTTGGACGAACTCTCTGTCGGATATTCCTTCTGCCGGACTAGTGAGTCTTTGTTCAAGGCCTCCGTAAGTCTCCTCTGTCCATGGATTCCCACATGGTCGACGAGCTGGTTGTACCCTAACGCCTATGATACCCTTTAGGGATCAACATGATACAAACGACTATTAGGAGTTCGCTCTTATATTGAATTACGCCGGACCTCTGGACCTGTGCATAACATGGCCAGCGGAAAGGTAGTGAGTTCCACCTGACTTCCAACACCACGTGCGCGTGTTGTGCAAACTGTTACTATCGCCGGTTTACTCGACGTGTTACATGCAATGTCCACTAGCTCTCATTTATACTCTACTCGATCATCTATTCACGTTCACTCTACTATCTCGTCTATTCATCTAGTGCTCTCATCTATTTCTTGGTACTCTTAAATTGGCCATTAATTGATTGTCTAAAGATAAACAACATAACCAATGCCAGCGCAATAGGGCCCGATCTGGTCCTGGGAGAGCGCTCGAAAGTGCCATTTGCTCGCGGGAGTTTTATGATCAGGATGTCGACATTACATCCAAGTGCCATACTATCAAGATTAATCTATGACAATCAAACAAAGTGCTATATTCTCTCGTTGTCTATTGACAAACAAAGTGCTATATTCTCTCGTTGTCTATTGACGACAAGGTGCTATACTCTCTCTCGGCTATCTACGGATAACCAAAGTGCCATTACTATTTTGATTGACGGAAGTTAATCAAAAGTGCTATACTATTTCGATTGATAAGAAAATCAATCAAAGTGCAATTTACTCTCTATATGGCCAACTACTTTCTCTCTCCTTGCTATACATGTTGCTTGCTATTGTTTGACGTTGACGTTATTTGCTATCGTGTTGTTATCATTTCTATCGTGACTTGACTTTAATCATAGTGCTATACTTGATTCATCTACTATCTGAACCATGTTACTTGTGCTATTACTTTCTCACTTTACATGACTCTTTCTATCATTAGTTACTCTGCCTTTTAAACCACTAATTATTTAAAGCCTTCTTGATTCACGAGATTTAAGTCCTACTGGGCGTTATCGCTCACCCTTTGTTATTTGTTATTGTGTCTCAAGTAAGATAGACGATGACGTTACACACACCAATGGGACAGGACCCGAGTGATGAGCGACCCAAAGTCAAAATGACGAAGTTACCCTAGTACAATTGGAGTCTAGTAGTTGTTACTTTATATTTTCTCTTCGTATGTAATGATGTCATTGAGCCCTATGTATTAGCTCTGAATTAGTGGTTGTAATAGTCTTAGTGAATTTCTATGAAATGAAGAGTTTATCCCAATTATTGTTCATTAGATGCTCTGAATCATTCAATTGTTGTACATTTTACTCTACTATGTACTTTGCTCACGTCTCCCCGATTTATTCCGCTGCTAAATTGGCGGGGCGTGACATGCACTATTTCTGAACCAAGCTACTCGCATCTGGCAAAGGCATTCTACACATGTTTGAAGACAGAAGAAGATGGTTCTCTTACCTCCCTGGTCAAAGGTAAATCTATTCATATCACTCATGACCTGTTGTTGAGGCTATTTGGAGTTTCAATAGTAGGGCACAGTCTTGTGAATTCCATAGATATTCATGCTAAGGGGCTCGAGATCATTGGAATAGAGTACAAGTTGAAGGATGGTAAGATAGATATAAACCAGTTCAATGCTTTCAATAGAATTTTGCACTTTATAGTCTGTCAGATTTTGGTTCCCAGGAGTGCTGCCTTTTCCTCCTGCACAAAAGGTGAAGCTGATGTGATGTTCTGGGCTATTTAAAAGCAAGATATCAACATGGCTCAGATTATCATAGAAAGAATGAAGTCTGCTGCAGAAGTCATTTGGGACAAGAAAGACAAATTGGTAGTGTCCATTCCTTATGCTCATTTACTTACTAGATTTTTCAGTCATTTTGAGATTGATTTGAAGGGAGAATTGATGGAGAAGATGGGTCAGCCCATTCGCACTAGGAATCTGAAGAAGAGTGGATTCTCCTTGGTAGGAAATGTGTGGACCAAGACATCTGTGGCTGAAGGAGAAGCCATTATAGGAGAAGTATCCATTGTTGAAGTCCAAGAAGAAGAAGCTGTAGTTAGAGAGGATGAGCCTCCTGCATCAGAAAGGAAGATTGAAGACATAGCACCTAAATTTATTCAGTCCTTTGGGCACTCTTCTGAAGGTGTAATCCCTCCTCCAGTTCTTGCACCTGCTGTTATTCAAGAGTCAGTTGATGTTCCCTTGGAAGAAATTGCTCACACTGAGGGGGAGCATGAAGATACTCATATTGAGGAAATCCCTAGTGTTCCTATAGTAGAAGCTACTGTAGAAGAGAGCCGTGAAGAAATTATTCCAGAAGTTGTGGCACCAGGCCACTATGAAAATGTTCACTGGGAGGATGCTCCTGCTTTAGGGGAGCCAGATGCTCAAGGGGAGCCTGATGCTCAGGGGGAGCCTATTGCTAGTGCTCCTGCTGATCAATTTCAAGAAGGATTGGTTGAAAGCACTTCTGATGATGATGATGAGCCAGTTGTCGGCTCTAGAGTAAAAGGTAAAGGTGTTGCCAAAGGTATTCCCATGCTCACCAGAAAGGCACACCACAGATCTAAGAAGAAGAAGATTCATGTTCATTTGGAGCTAGTCATTGCCAAACTGAATGCTCAAGGAGAGATTCTGTGCTCTTTGAAGTCGGATGTGACTTCTATATTTCTCAGCCAGAGCACTGAAGTCAAAGAAATCGGAGCAGTAAAATCCGAGCTCCAGGAAATTAGAAGTGAATTGGGGAGCTTGAAAAAATTGGTCACAGACCTGGGAGATTTTGTGAGGGTGCACTTATCTACTCCAGCTCCTCATATTCCCACTGAATCAGCTCCAGAAGTTGTTGCTAGGCCATCAGGGCCTCCTGAACCAGAGCAACCAGCTGAGAAAGTTGCAGGGCCATCCGGGCCATCTATAGAGGAATCAGGGTCACCAGGGTCATCAGTGGAAGAGTCTGGGCCACCAGGGCCATCAGTGGAAAAATCAGGGCCATCAGGGCCATCTGTAGTTGAAGATGTTGGAGTTGGGCGATCCGGGCCATCAGAGCAAGTGGAATCAGTGGCAGGGCCAACCGGGCCTCAAGTTATTGTAAAGGAAGCTGCAGTGCCCCCAAGGCCTTCTGAACCCCCTAGTCTTCAGACTCCAGCCCCTTCCTCTCCACCTACCTCCTTCACTGCCTCACCTGCTCCTGAACCTTCCAAGAAACCCCTTCACAAACCCATTTCTTCTCCTACTCCCTTCCCTGCTGCCTCCTCTTCTTCACCTATCCATTCCTCCTCCAACTTCTGAGGCACTTCCTGCCTCTTCCTCTTCTGCTGGTCCCTCCTCTGCTGGACCATCCACTCTACCTCCTCCCACTTCATCTTTTGCCTATCTCCATCCACCTACTCCACCATATTTCATCACTCTCATTCCTGAGGGTGCCAATATCATTTGCCATACTATGCAAGACATCAAGGATGAGTTTGAAGAAGCCATCCTCTGCACAGTTCTTTCTATCTCTGCCCACATACACAAGACTGATTCTCAGCCTTCTTCCAGTCCTGCCTCTAAGAAAAGGAAGACATCTAAAGAACTTGTTTTTCCTTCATCTCAAGTTCTCTTTCCTCCTCCGTGGTACTCTCTTTCTGTTGTCCACAAAAGAAAAACTCTATATTCCGAGTATCTCCAAAAGTGTAAGACCCGACCCTCTTGGGCTCTTGGCCCTGTCCTCAGGGTCGCGACAGGCACCCTGGTCGCGACATGGTCGCGCCAGGGGAGCCCATCGTGATAAGCTTCGGGATGCGGCACATCTGGCCGTCGCGACATGGTCGCGATAGGGGTGGGTGTCGCGTTCTTATCGTGGCATCTGGTGGCGTCGCGACTGCTTTTCTGACTGACTTGACCATCGTCCTTTATGTCAGAATGGCTTTGTCGGGTGTCAGGTGCGTACAATGTTGACGCGACCTGGTCAGCCGTCGCATTCTGGTTTTCCAGGTCTTCGAGGTTTGACCGCTTTTGGGGTCACGACGCGGTAGGCAGTCGTGACAGGGTCACGACGCCCTGGGTCATCGCGACATGGTTAGTGTCGCGCTGGCCCGACCGGTCGTGTCTTGGGGCCCATCGGTTTAAAACCGAGGCTTGTGCCCCATTTCCTCCTCTCTCCCTTTCCTTCCCCTTTTTCTTCCTCCTCCAAGCTCTCTCTTCTCTGGTGGTTTCTTGGCATTCTTGAGGTGCTCGTGGTGGGAGGTGACGCCCGTTCATGCAGGCGGCGTGATCATGGAGCTTGAAGCGAGGAGGAGGTGGCCATTCCGACGTGAAGGCCCCAACGGGTCGGCTCTACTCTTGGAGGTAGGGACCCTTGACTCCTCTCACCCTAGCATGCTCCCTTCCCCCTTAAGATTGTGGTTCTTCGTGGTTTGGGGTTATGGGGGTGTGAGAATCATGCTCGTGGTGAGTGAGGTTTCCATCGAGCGTAGATTCATTGTAATCCATGTTTTGTGGGGTTTGAGGGTGGTTTGTATGGTTTATCGCGACCGGAAAGGCCGCCGCGACATCATCACGACGCTCTTAAGTGTCGCGGCCTGGTCGCGATAGCTTGGGCCACCGCGACAGTGTCGCGACAGCCTTGGGCATCGCGACATGGTCGCGACGGCCCGATGCGTCACGACTGCAGAAGAGATAGGTAAGTCTTGCGGAGTTCCATTTTTTGTGGAGTCTTCGCCGTTTCCGCTTCTTACTGTACCCGTGGCACCAGTGCTAGTTCCCTAGTACGGTCCTACACTAGTCGTTCGCCCGGTGCTCGGCACCTGAGGGCTTGTCCCGTGAGAGAGGTTGTTACCGTTGCCTGGGACCCCCATCCTCGTGTGCCTTAGAGGGAGCGTTCGGGGCGACGAGCATACTCGAGTCACAGACTCTAGAGTTGAGGGGAAAATGGTGGTTAGGACGGCGGCGTCGAGCCGTTTCCAGAGCTCTCTTGGTTGGTCTGGGACACCGAGGATGGCCGAAGTTCTACCCGGTGCAGACCAGTCAGTCCTTCTTCTCACTGCCTCGCTCTTGTGGCCCCGGAACCACTTAGGGAGGCCAGGCGTGGGATCGTAGTCTGGCCAGACTATGGCGGTTACTGTTGTGCTACTTTGTGTTCCGGCCTCACTCTGACGAGACGTGGAGGTTTGGACCTGGGTCGAGGATAAGATGTTAGTGGACGCGCCTGACCGTTTGATTAGTGGTAGTGTTTTCCATAGCTAGTGTGTCTTGTCTAGGCAGGGTTCACTCTGCCTGCATTGCCAGCCATGTGGTGGTCACGACGTGCAGTCGTACGGAGTTTCCGACCGTGGTGTTTTTCATTACCGTTGCTAGCTTGTAGCTTCGCTTCCGCACTTCTTTCGTAGGGTAGAAGATATAACTATTGTCATTTAATTATATATATATTCTTTTGCCTGTTAGAGCCAGTAGGAGATTGGTAGTCCCTACTGAGCTTCTGTTGTGAAGCTCATCGCTTCCTTTTCCCAGGTGAGACTTCTCAGCAGCGGCAGGGCGCGCGCCGGGCGGAGGAGACGGGGCGGTAGTCGTGTCCTCGTAGCTAGCAGTGGTTCCCCCTTCCAGTGTACGTCACCCTCGGGGTATGCCCCTAAGGGACTTGTTCTTCCCCTGTCTTTACTTGTACTAGTTGTGTGTGTTGGAACTGTACTTAGAGCGATACGCAGCAGTCTCGCTCTTCTTTCTGCTTCCGCGTGTGTGCTCCTAGTTAGCAGTTGACATTTACTTTCTTTACACATTCTGTTAGACTTATATTATAGCCCTTCCGGGTCTCCGGATCCATGGGCGGCGACCGCAAAAATCGGGTCCTCGACGTGGGGCGAGGGTTGGATTCTCGGGGTTGTTACAGTTGGTATCAGAGCGAGAAGTCTAAAAGGACTTGTCGCGGATTTAAACTGCAACAGGAAGTCCCAACAGTAGTACAAGTACACTGCTAGCCGCCCGAGTTAGTATTGTTAACCTTGTTGGTTGTGTGCCGTGCAGAATATGGCTCCGCGCAGGTGTAGGCAGGCCAGAGAGTTGATAGAGCAGCAGGATGAGTCGGATATGCCCGTGCAGGGTCATGTTCAGGAGGAAGTGTCAGCAGAGGAGTTTGTGGCACAGCCCCAGGGAGCAGCGGCAGCAGCAGGTGGGCAGCAACAGCAGGAGTACCTGCCTCAGCCACAGCAGTACGCAGATTAGTTCCCCATGGCTGAGCAGTTCTTCAGGACTCTGTACCAGGGAGCGTGGCAGCCTGGGTAGGCAACAGTGGGTGGTCAGCTTCCAGTACCTCCCCCAGCGGTACCAGAGCAGCAGGTAGATTCAGATGTGGAGCAGCCAGCAGTTCAGCAGGCGTCGGGTACTGGGAGTACCCAGGCCGGTCGGAGAAGGATGGCTGTCACTGAGGACAGGACCACCCTCTTGGAGAGGTTCTTGTGTCTCCGACCGCCGATGTTCTTCGGTGAGTATGATCCAGACAAGTCAGAGAGTTGGACGCACGAGTTGGAGCGCACGTTCGAGACTATGGAGTGCACCGAGGAGGACCAGGTCAGACTGGCAGTGTATCAGCTCAAGGGGCCAGCCCATGAGTGGTGGAGAGTTCAGCGGCAGACCCACTTTCCAGAGCAGCGTTTGGATCAGATCACATGGCATCGGTTTTTGGGTGTCTTCCACGATGTGTACTTCCCTGACTATGCTCGACGTGAGAGACGAGATCAGTTTCACGAGTTGGTTCAGGGCGATCTCACAGTTACCCAGTACCATCAGAGGTTCGTCCGGTTGTTGAGGCATGTTCCTCATGTTGCCAGCAGTGAGCAGGCTTGTGCAGAGAGGTTTATCGCAGGTCTGAGGCCAGACTTGAGGTGGGGCGTGACTGCTCACATGTGTGCCACCTTGGGAGAGGCCATGGCTAAGGCCACCACCATGGAGAGAGAGACCTGGCAGCCCCAACAACAGTAGCAACAGGGAGGAGCCTCTTATAGGTCCTCGCCGTACCAGCGTCCCGCAGGTAGTCGCGGTAGCACAACTTTCTCTTCTTCGGGCTCAGGCAGTTCAGGCAGTTCCGGTTTGCGCTCGAGGTTCAAGCAAATGACCACTCGTGGAGGTGGTCGGGGCAAGCAATAGAAGCATCAGTCGAGGTTTGCAGAGCAGTCAGTCCAGCAGAGAGCTGAGTAGGGCAAACATGAGGCAGTCTGTTACACTTGTGGTTTGCCGGGCCACTTCAGGAGGGATTGCCCGATGGGGCAAGTCCAACAGCCGCAACAACTAGTGCAGTACACACAGCAGCTACCGCAGTACCAGTTCCCTCTGCAGCAGCAGGTACTCCGTTAGCAGCAGTAGGGGCAGTACCAGCAATAGCCTTAGCAGTTTCAACAGCCTCAGTAGTTCCATCCGTACCAGTAACAGCAGCAGTTCCATCCGTACCAGCAGCAACAGTAGTTTTCACAGCACCAGCAGCCGCCGCAGTGGTAGCAGCCCCAGCTGGCGCCACAGCGTGGGCATGGACATGGTCGTGTGATGGCTCTTACCAGGGAGCAGCCCGAGGCATCGAACCTAGTTATAGGTACCTTGCATATCCTTGGTAGACCTGCTCGTGTTTTGGTTGATCCCGGTGCTTCCCTTTGTTTTGCTTCCGAGGAGTTTTACGAGTCTCTGGTTCATCACATCCCTGAGAGGCAGTGTGATATGATGGTCGATCTCCCATCTGGTGATTACATGCGTTCTTTCGATTACCTGGAGGGCATCACAGTTGAGGTCCAGGGACACCAGTTGCCGACCAAGTTGTACCCATTGCAGCTTCGTGACTTTGACGTCATCCTGGGCATGAACTGGTTGGAGGCTCACTCAACTGTGGTGGATTGTCAACGGAAGACCGTTCGGTTTGAGATACCTGGAGCGCCTGTTCTTTGTTGGGTTGAGTGTGTTTTGGAATTTCCTAAAGTTGTATTTTAATGATGACCAATGAACATCACTCATACTTTGATTTTGATGATGACAAATTATGATTTTGATGATGATATGTTGAACATGTTATACATTTTATACATATCACAATAATGCTTAAACAACATGTTATTGATGTTTAACATCTCATACTTTAATGATAATATATTGTACTAATGATTTATGTGTTAAATTTGCAGATGTATACAGATTTTGTCATGGTAGTGTCGACAAACCCATTGATGGTGTCGACACTGGGTCAGAGTCCCTGAAGGTTTTTCATGAAGACAGGGTCAAGTGTGTCGACACAGCTCCTGGTAGTGTCGACACTAGTCCCAGATTCCAGAAGACCTGTTTACCAGACTGGGACAGTGTGTCGACACAGTCTAGGTGTGTGTCGACACTAGTGACCCTTCCCAGAGAACAAATTCTGCCAGTTTGAGACAGTGTGTCAACACACTCCTTGGACAGGTCGACACACTCTGGTTGAAACTCAAAATCGTGAATTCATCTGGACACGTGGCAGCTTGGGGTTCAAGGGGATCTGCCTAGGTTTTTGTGCCCACGTACCCTAAGGCTCTTTATAGACATATGGGGCTATAAATACCCATCTCTTTGGTTCTCCAAAGCATCCCACGCAAGACAAGAGCCAAGAGCTTTCTGGGAGAAGGAAAGAAGAGCAGGAAAGAGGCCTCTGCATCCAGAGGAGCAGAGCAGCGCCGCCAAGGGAAGAAGAAGGAGAAGAAGAAGGAGAAGAAGAAGGAGAAGAAGAGAAGGAGCTCGTGATTGCAGGAGTGCTAGTCCAGAAGAAGATCCAGCCGAGTTTGTATTTGGTCAGAGTGTTAATCTCTCTGGGAATCTGTGTATATGTTCTACACAAATCTCCCAATTCTATTTGTCTCTATCATTTCTATTGTATTGAGATAGATCGTGCTAGATGATCTATTCTCTAAGTGTGCTTGTTCTAGCAGAACTTGGATCTATTGTGATCCAGAGGGTTGAGTACTTTGTACTCTATTTTGGAGCCCCAGTGCTCTGGGTTGGAGCCGTTGTGCTCTGGTGCTTGAGCCGTGGTGCTCAAGGGCTTGTGAATTTACTGAATTCACAAGTGGTCTTTGGAGTAGGTCGTTGTGCCTATCTCCTGGGTTTCTTTGAGTTGTTGAACTCAAAGAGGTTAGAGTCGTCGTGCTCTAGTTTGTACTGCACTTGTGCTAGTGGTTCCTCCGTTGTGAGAAGGTGGACGTAGGAGACACAAGTTGTGTTCTCCGAACCACCTTAAAATCTTCTGTGCATTGTGGTTTGATGTGTGGTTTGTTATTCCTATTCACTATACTCACACACCACACTTGGATCTGATCGAATTGTGTGTTTTACTCATTTTAATTCTGCTGCTATACACACAATTTCTTAGTTCACTTACCAAAGTCACCTATTCGATCCCCTACAATTGGTATCAGAGCAGATCAGAGTCAATTCTATACTCTGAGGTGCTTTGGTGAAATTTCTGTATCTCAGATTTTGATTACTTGCTCAAGTTGCTGTGTGTTTTGGTTTGATTGTCTTTATCATGGACTCTAGAGGTTTTGTTGCTGAAGGTCATTCAATCAATAGGCCTCCATTTTTTGATGGTACTGACTATCCTTACTGGAAGAATAGGATGATGGTTTTTCTTAGAGCACAGAACTATGAAGTATGGAGAATTGTTGAAAAAGGATCAAATGAAGTCACTGGAGATGAAGATCAATGGACCAGGGAGCAGATCAGAAGGGTCACCCTGAACTACAGCGCCATGAACATACTGCAATGTACCATCCATCCGAAGGAGTATTCCAGAATCTCTATGTGTAAGTCTACCAAGGAGATGTGGGATAAATTAGAATTGCTTTATGAGGGCACATCTCAGGTCAGGGAGACTAAGGCTAACATGTTAGTTTCTGATTATGAATTGTTTATCATGAAATCTAATGAAACTATATCTGAGATGTTTACCAGGTTCATGGTTATCATAAATGGACTTCGAGCCTTGGGTAAGGAATATTCAAATGAAGACTTGGTAAGAAAAATCTTTCGCTCATTATCTCTTGTGTGGCAGACTAAAGCAACCGTCATTGAAGATTCAAAGGATTTATCCAAAATCACATTGGATGAACTCATTGGATCATTAATGACATATGAATTAAACCTAAGAGATCAGAAGAACACATGCTAAAAACAAAAACCATTTCTCTCAAAGCTTCATCAAGTAATAAAGGAAAATCTAAAGAAAATTCTGAGTCTGAGAAATCTGAATCTGATCATGATAATCTTGCTTTCATCACTAGACAATTTAAGGCATTTCTGAAATCAAACAAGAAGAATTTTGGTAATAAGCAAAATGCCATGTCTAGTAAAAAGAAACATTTCTCTCATGTTGATCATAAGAAAACTGATGAAATTCCTGTGTGTTATAGGTGCAACAAATCTGGACATATGAAGGCTGATTGTCCAGAAGGTAAGAAAGAAAAGCACATAAATCACAAGAAGGAGTTCCACAAAAAGAAGAACAAGGCCATGGTGGCTACATGGTAAGATGATGAAAGTTCAGACTGTAATGAAGAATCCTCAACTTCAGATGAAAATGAAGTTTGCTTCATGGCTGGAAACAGTGAAGAACATGTAGATATATCCTTTGACCTATTTACCATTGAAGATTGGCAAGAAGCATATGATAATTTAGTTGAAAATCTTTCTGATGTTAGAAAAGAAAATAAATATTTGAAAAGAAAAATTGAAAGTATTTTTAATGATACTTCATCATCTGAAAAGATTTCTGAGTTGGAAGCTCAAATTTCAGACCAAATCAAAGAAAATGATGAACTGTTGATTTTTGTTGATAATCTGAAATTGAAAATTCAAAAATTGAACAAAGAACTCATCAATTCTATCAAGAAATTTGAAGAAAAATAAAAAGAAAATCATGCAAATTTGAATCAAATTGAAAAACTCAATCTTTGCATTAAAGAAAAAGAAGATATCATCAAGAACTTCACTCAAGGGAAAGATAATTTGAATGCTCTACTTGGAGGTAAGATGAATTCAAATAAGTTTGGCTTAGGTTTTGAACCACAAAATTCAAAGAAAACTGAATCATCTCCAATGAAAATAAAATCATCAAAAACTCCTTTAATAAAATTTGTCAAGGCAAGCTCATCTGAAAATAAAGGAAAAATACAAAAATAAAAAGAACCTGAGAGGTCGACACATACTCTACCTAGGTCGACACACACTATGCACAGGTCGACCTATCCCAGTCAAAGGTCGACCTACCCTTTTTATAAAAATCACAAAAATTTCAAACCAATCAATAATCATCTTTCTCATGGCAATTGGAATGTTTTCTCCTCTTATAATTCAAGATGGAATAAGTCTTGGAACCAAAGGTACAATGGTAACCAATGGTTCAATCCTTATTTCTATCATTCATCTTTTCCTGCATATCAACAACAATTGTAAGGCCCCGAATTTTCTTTCCCGCTTATACTTTAGGTATATGTTGTTTGCTTGTTCTTGCATAAATGGCGTACATGAAAATGGTGCATATTATAATTGTAAATTTTACATGTGTATATGCGTGGATGTGTATTATTATATGTGAATATAAGTAAATGGCCAATTTTGTGTATAAGGTATCTATTCAAATATTATGCATGTACTATCTAAATATTGAAGTATACCTTATATCCCCCCTTTCATGAATGTGTGTGTGCGTGATTTTTGTATCTATCTATTTCGTGCATAATATACGTAAGTATGTTACATCCGTGTACGTATGCTATATATATATATATACATTGTATGCGTATGAAGATATTCATGTACGTGTTATTATCTTGATGTACCTATGTATGTATGTGTAGGAATAGTAGTGAATTTTAGATGGTTACATGGTATAGTGGTGTATACACCATTACATAGGTTTCATGTGCATATATTTGCGGATTAGGCATGGTTTTCTGCATAATTTAGACTTCTGGCCGAAGGCCTCTTGGCGTCAACCCCTGGCCGCCAGGTGATGTCAGCATCCAGACCTGGACGCCGACACTAAACCTGGCGTCCAGCGATCTGGACGCCAATATCTCTGGCCTGCATGTGCAGCAGAGCTGCAAGCTTCTGAAACAAGGCAAGCCAACCATTGGGGGTTGTCCCCAACGGCTCTGAAGGCTGTCAAATCAGCCTGGTGGGTGGGAGAGAGGCTCCCCTTATGTCTGAACCCGAAATGGCTCTCCCTACTCCTCCCTTCACCTTGCAAGAGGAGAAAAAGAAGAGAAAAACCCTAGCTGTGAGAAAACTAGAAGAAAACCTGACCTTCCCAAGCTTTAATCCGGCGATTGGGAGACCTTCTGAGAGATCCATGAAGATGGGAGCGTAGTACAGCTACCCAAGAAGCATCCCCAGACCCTAAACCTATGAAATACCCAGCCTAGATCGAGGAGGAAGCCTTGACATTTGGTGAACCCTTGGACCCGAGATGCAGAAAAGCTGAACTTAAGGAGCTCTAATCCGTCGATTGGAGGAGGAAACCAAGGAGCTGCCACGTCTGGGAGGCGGCCAATACATCCAAGAAGAGATTCCAGCTCTGAGGTGCCATCTACATCGACAGAAGAAGAGGATCGAAGGAGTTTCTGAACACCTTTTGGCAAGGCCGAGAAGGCTTCATCAGCTTATTCCGATCTTGTAGATTTAATTCAGAGGCAAGTAACCCATAGATCTCAATCCCATACATGTTCCCTAGGTCCCAGTAATTTTTATGGATTTTAAATCGTGTCTTGGACCCTCCTTTTCACTGAGTATTTGGGGTTCGGTCTGTGCTGTTGCACAGACAGGAACTTGGCGTCATACCCTTGACGCCAAGATCTCCATAGGCGTCCAGCGATCATGCCGTCGAAACTCTTGAACGGCCAGAGGCTGTCGCCAAGTTCTTCAGGACAGAACAGTGAGCTGTTCTTCCTGATAGATGATTTTTCGATATGTTTTCGCCATGAGGATATAGTGTAAATCCTATATGCTATGTAAAATAGATAATGTGGTTTTTTCTATGAATGGTATGAACTCTTTTGATTATTGAAATACATGTTGGGAAAAGATGGATTATGCATGATCATCGGTTGTCTACCGAATTCCTGAGAATTAAATGCCCTAGATTTTTCTATACCATGTGTATATGTATCAGTCCATGCCCTGAAAATTTGAGAATTTTTCCATGACTGTGGAATTTACTGAAAATTTCTATTCTGGAAATAGGAGACATGCATAGGAATTGTAAAATCTACAGTAAATTATGTATTGTGCAATAAATCCGAGGAAAATTTTTGTGATGACAAATATGTTAGGATCAGGACTGTGAACTGTTAAACCCGATGTTCATGTTATGTTCCATGTTAAATCAAATTACGAACGGCATGAGATTGCATGTTTTAATTTCTGTAAATGTAATATGGTTCAAAAAAATATGAAAATTTGTGTGTGTGATTATAAACCTGAAATGTGTCTGTGGTTAAAATCTCAGGTTGTTTTGATAACAGTAAGTTTCGTTATGGATTTTAATGAGAAAAATGACTACGTGAGCATGTTCATTGTGATTTGATGTGATTCAGTGAATTTCAGTATGAGTAAATCTATATTATGATTATTTGGAAGTTGCAACAGTGATGTTAAAATCAGTGAATGATGACTTATGTGTGTGTGAATTATGCATGAGTGTGTGTGTGTGAGACGTGAGAGAATAAAGTGGTATTGTGTGTAAACGGTTAATGTGACAAAGATAACCAAATATGCCCATAAGACACTGCCACCTTAGATGCTTGGAGCTGTACCGTAGTGATGCCCCTACGGAAAGCTCAATGCGTTATGTGATACCCTAGGAAAGGGTCTTGATAAAGTGTACACCCTGGCAAAGGGTCTTGAAAAATCCTGGAGGTGGACAAGTTCCACTGGTAATGGTGGGAAGGGCTTTCCCCGGTTTCTGCAGAGACTAAGACTTATCACTGTGCCGGTGATTAAGTAAGTGAAGTGAATGTGTGTGTATGTGACCGTCTAATGGTGGTTTGGGCTGTGTCTTGGCATTAAGTGAAAATAAGTATAAGTGTGAATGAGAAAAGTGACATGTGTTCATAGCACAAGGTATGTGCATGATAAGTGTAAATGTGGCACATGTTATGTGCAAAAGTGGAATGATAAGAAGTGTGTGAATGTGAAAGAGGAATTAATGGGAAATGTGTATGAGTATTGTGTGATAGAACAAAGTGAGTGTATGCGAAAGCCAAGGTTCATCATATGGTGTGTGAAAAGAGAAAATAGTATAAGTGTAAATGACAATAGTGTTAATTGATAAATTGTTCATTGATGTGTACAAATGTGTGTGTGTATGTGCTTATGTATAACTTGTTAAATTGCTAAGAGTGATGTTACCACTAGTACCAAAATGTAAGTATATGCTTTCATATTCATGGAATTTGAATGGTTGGATGCACATGTGTTAGTATCATGTTGTATAGTTAAAAGTGATCCCTATGTAAGGGTAAAATGAATGTCATAAAATTTGTAGAAAATCAGCAAGCTAAATGTAAGTAAATGTTATGGTTGCATGCAAAGTGAGTTAGAAATCATGCTAGCAATGAAACCTATCTCGTATATGTTTTTCCACGACTTAGTTATGAAGTTTTACAATGATGTGAGTAAAGTGTGAAGGTATGTGAATGTGTTTTGTACTTATGATAACGACGCCATGTTATTAGAAATCTTGTTTAGATTATAGTTTTACATGTGTTAGAATAGTGTTTAATACAATTTCATGTGAAATTACTTGTTATGGCATAATCATGTATGATTTAATTGCTGAAATTCTATTGAGTTAAATTGTTGGAAAACATGTATGTATTGAATCTTGAGTTACTTGCTGAGTCTATTGTGTAGACTCATTCTTGCTAAATATTTCAAGAAATTGTAGCGGAGAAGCTAGCAAGGCTTGAAGTAGAGTTGGACTAAGTGATTGAAGACTTGTAATTATCTTTCATAGTATGTAAAGCTACAATTGAAATTTTAGTTTTGTTCAAATGTACTTGGAATCGGCTATGTATTTGGAACATTTTGTACTTATGTTATCTCTTGTTGAACTATACAGACTGTGGTATGTGGATTTAAAAGTTGATGGAATGAGATTTATTTAAATTCCGTTGCATTTATTTAATTCTATTTATGTATATCTCAGCTCATTTGTTACTTGTTGGGGTATTCTCCCCTGTAGCGGCTTGCTCTCATCCGACGTGGGTTGGTATAACCGTACCGGGTGGAAGTGGGTCGTTGCAACAATACATGCCAAGTTTTTCACAGTGGAACAAATCAACTAAGAGGTATAATGTTCAGAAAATTGAAAAACAAAAAGTTGAATCTTTTGTTTCAAAAAACACTGTGAAGAAAAATACACAAATTTGGGTTAGAAAGGATTTGTTATCTCTTCTCACTCAGGATGTTGGTACCAATCTCATGTGGGTACCAAAAACTTTTCTTGTCTAATTTGTTATGTGCAGGAAAGCCGTGCATCCAATTCCAACAACATCTGGATTCTTGATAGTGGATGTTCACGACACATGACAGGAGACATAAATAAATTTTCATGCTTGATTGAAAAGGAAGGTGGATCAGTCATCTTTGGAGGTCAGAATAAAGGAAAAATAATTGGCAAAGGAAAAATTGGTAAGTCTTGCATTACTTTAAGTGATGATGTTTGTTTAGTTGAGGGTCTGAATTACAACTTGCTTAGCATTAATCAATTGTGTGACAATGGTCTTTTTCACAAGATTCTTTTTGAACATGATTCATGCAAAATAATTGACTCCTCTTCTGAGAAAATTAAATTGATTGGAAAAAGAGAAAATAATGTTTACATGATTGATTTGTGTGATAATTCATCTTTAAATGTTTGCTTGATTGCAAATAAAAATGACACTGCTTGGTTGTGGCACAAAAGGTTGGGTCATGCAAGTTTCACAACCATTAGTAAACTCATAAGAATGAATCTTGTAAAAGGTCTTCCTGAATCTTTCCCAGTCATTGACAATCCTGTTTGTGGGATATGTGCTCAAGGAAAACAAACAAGAAAATCTTTTAAAGTGTTCAATGAAGTACTTACATCTAAACCACTTGAGTTGCTTCATATGGATCTTTTTGGTCCAACCAGAACTCAAAGTCTCAGTGGTCATATATATGGTTTTGTGATCATTGATGACTTTACAAGATATACTTAGGTCTTATTCCTATCCCATAAAAGTGATGCATGTTCAGAATTCAGGAGATTTTACAATTATGCCTTATGGGTTTATCTTTCAAACTGAATTCTATTTTGACAGATCATGGGGGTGAATTTGAAAACAAATCATTTTCTGATCTCTATACTGAACTGAAAATTCTGCATAAGTTTTCTTCCCCTAGAACTCCAGAACAAAATGGAGTTGTAGAAAGGAAAAATAGAACTCTTGTGGAAATGGCCAGAACTATGCTCATTGAAAGTAAACTATCTAAATCTTTTTGGGCAGAAGCTATAAATACAACTAAATTCATTTTGAATAGAGCATTAGTAAGACCAAAGATCAGAAAAATCCCTTATGAGTTGTTCAAAAATAAAAAGCCAAGTGTGTCATATTTCAAAAATTTTGGTTGCAAATGTTTTGTTCACAATAACAACAAAGAAGATCTTGATAAATTTGATGCAAAAAGTTTTGAATCAATCTTCTTAGGTTATTCTGAAACTTCAAGAGCTTACAGAGTTTATATCTTGAAAAATAAGACTGTGGAAGAATCTCCACATGTCATTTTTGATGAAAATTTGCAAAAGATTGACATTTCTGATTTGTGCAGAACTCAATATGTGATGATGAAGATGAGTTTCTTGAACATCCATCTACAAATCTTGAAGATCAAGAAGTACCAAATGTACATGAGGTTCTTGAAATGCCAACTTCAAGTAATTCAGGTAATCATGTTCCTGAAAATCATGCAAACCCTGGGGTAATTTCTGAACCCAGATTTTTAAGAGATCATTCACTTGAAAGCATTGTTGGTAATTTGCAAGATAGAATAAGAACCAGATCATCTTTTCATTCTGTCATAGTTGAAGATTCTTTGGCACTACTTTCCCAAATTGAACCCAAAAATGTTGATGAAGCTTTATCTTGTGAAAACTGGATAAATGCTATGCATGAAGAGCTTCATCAATTTGAAAGAAATCAAGTTTGGGATTTAGTACCAAAACCTTCAGATTTAACTTCTGTCATTGGAACTAGATGGATTTTCAGAAATAAATTGAATGAATCTGGTCAAATTGTTAGAAATAAAGCTAGACTTGTTGCTCAAGGGTATAACCAAGAACTTGGTATTGATTTTGAAGAATCTTATGCCCCTGTAGCAAGACTTGAAGCTGTTCGAACATTCCTTGCATTTGCTGCTTCTTTGAAATTCAAAGTTTTTCAAATGGATGTCAAGAGTGCTTTCTTGAATGGTTCATAAAAGAAAATGTCTTTGTCAAACACCCCCTGGTTTTGAAAATGAAAAATTTCCAATCATGTTTTTAAACTCAATAAGGCTCTATATGGTCTTAAGCAAGCTCCAAGAGCTTGGTATGACCGGTTGAGCTCCTTTCTTGTAAATAAAGCTTACATAAGAGGAAAAATTGATCAAACTTTGTTTACAAAAACTGCAAAAAATCATTTTATTGATGTTCAGTTTATGTTGATGATATCATTTTTGGCTCCACAGATAATAATTGTGCAATGAGTTTGCCCATCTTATGCAATCTGAATTTGAAATGAGTCTAATGGGTGAACTTACATTCTTTTTAGGTCTGCAAGTACATCAAACTGCTGAAGAAATTTTTCTGAGTCAAACAAAATATGTCAAAGAGTTGCTCAAGAGGTTTGACTTCCAAAACCAAGCCATCCAACACACCAATGGCCACAAGTGTAAGACTTGAGAGTGATGCTTCTGGTAAGCCTGTTAATGCTAAACTTTACAGAGGTATGATTGGATCTCTTCTTTATCTAACTACCTCTAGGCAGATATTCAATTCAGTGTCTGCATGTGCGCTAGATTTCAAGCAAATCCTAAAGACAGTCACATGTCTGCTGTTAAAAGAATTTTCAAATATCTTCTTTCTTCTTCATGTGATTTGGGTCTTTGGTATCCTGCTGGATGTAAATTGGACTTGATTGCATATAGTGATGCTGATTATGCGGGTGCAAACTTGATAGAAAAAGCACTAGTGGGTTGTGTTTATATCTAGGAGGGTGTCTTATTCTTGGGCTTCCAAAAAGCAACATTCTGTAGCTCTTTCAACTGCAGAAGCTGAGTATGTTGCCGCTGGTAGCTGTGGTACCCAAGTCCTTTGGGTCAAACATCAACTTCTAGATTATAATCACACATTAGGTTGCATTCCTATTCTTTGTGACAACACAAGTGCTATAAATCTGTCCAAAAATCCTATTCAGCATTCCCGCACAAAACACATTGACATTCAGCATCATTTCCTTCGAGATGAAGTCTCAAAGAATTCTTTTGAACTCCACTTCATTGACACAGAAAAACAAATTGCAGACATTTTCACTAAGCCTCTTGCAGAACCTAGATTCACTTCTCTTAGAAGGGAACTTGGTTTATGCAAGTTTTCACATGTCTGAAATCTTCATCTCATTCTTTGTGCAAATAAAGCCATTCTCTCTTGCAAATAAATTCCTACTTCTCAGTTGCATTGAAATTCTTGGTATATCAAATAGTGATTTGAAGAAAGGCAAGTTAGGCTTGTCTGGACACTTTCACTATGCGTGAGTATATGTCTCCGCCAAGTACCAAGATTCCTTTATGCAATTGTTGAGGGGAAGTATTTGTTGAGGGGGAGTCATTGTCTATTCTCACTCATTTTTTTCTTGACAATTGTTGTCTACTCTGAGCCTCAATCATCAGAATTTTTGAGTCATTGTGCTATTTTCTTATGAGAGAATTAAGACATTGAACCTAAACTCATTGTGCACTTAGTTTAATTTCAAAGATTCATTATCATTTCAAGGTTAAGCAATCTTAATACTGAATGTTTTTAAAATGATTTGCAAAACACCATTATAGGCACATGAGTGGCTTTAATATTTCACATGTGTATGTTTAAGCTTCATATTTACCACATGTTAAGAATAATTTTTCTAAATTCGTAGTCATGACTTTTCTGGTCCAAGCAAACATATTCCTGCAAAACATCAAAAGAAAATGATCAATCTGGAAAGATACAAATAGAGCAATGCAAATTCTTGAACCACTGAGTAACCGGCCATTTCACCTAAAAAGTGATTTGTTTCGCGTCAAAAAGTGGAAATAAAAGTTTTCAACTTTGTATAAGATAATGAAAGTTAAACCACTGAGTAATCAGGAGATTTTGCATCCAATCAATGTGATCTCTTGCATTGAAAAGTGAGATTTAACTAATTTATTCTTGTATTCTTTCCCAGTTAAAAATGAAAGAAAATCAAATTATTAGGATGGAAAAGATCAAGACCTTAATAAAGTTCATGTTTACTACTGTTTTAGACCTATTATTTTACATTGTGTTAAACTTAAAGCTCCTAACATCCTTGTTAAATATTTCTGCTCACTCATATAGGTCACTTTATTTCACATTTGCATCATTATTTTAACCACATTCAGATCATTATACTTGCTATACTTTGTGTTGAGTGTGTCTTTGTGATTAAACTTTATTGCACAATACAAAGAACACAATAACTTCTCTCATATGTAAATATCACTTTGCCTCATTTATTTTGATCATTTCTGACCATTCATTTCCTTCATTTCATTTCTTACAATCTTTGTTCTCTCTCTTATCTATCTTTTTGATGCTGTCAAAAAGGGGGAGAAAGTTCCTTAAAGGAGGAGAAAGTCTTTATGGGGAGAAAGTTCAAAGAGTGTACATGATCAAGGGGAGTTGTTGCAGTTAAGGAAGTCAGGTTATTGGAGATTGTGCATATGTTTTGTCATCATCAAAAAGGGGGAGATTGTTGGGTTGAGTGTGTTTTGGAATTTCCTAAAGTGTATTTTAATGATGACCAATGAACATCACTCATACTTTGATTTTGATGATGACATATTGTGATTTTGATGATGATATGTTGAACATGTTATACATTTTATACATATCACAATAATGCTTAAACAACATGTTATTGATGTCTAACATCTCATACTTTAATGATAATATATTGTACTAATGATTTATGTGTTAAATTTTCAGGTGTATACAGATTTTGTCATGGTAGTGTCGACACACCCATTGATGGTGTCGACACTGGGTCAGAGTCCCTGAAGGTTTTTCATGAAGACAAGGTCAAGTGTGTCGACACAGACCCTGTTAGTGTCGACACTAGTCCCAGATTCCAGAAGACCTGTTTGCCAGACTGGGACAGTGTGTCGACCCAGTCTAGGTGTGTGTCGACACTAGTGACCCTTCCCAGAGAACAAATTCTGCCAGTTTGAGACAGTGTGTCGACACACTCCTTGGACAGGTCGACACACTCCGGCTGAAACTCAAAATCGTGAATTCATCTGGACACGTGGCAGCTTGGGGTTCAAGGGGATCTGCCTAGGTTTTTGGCCCACGTACCCTAAGGCTCTTTATAAACATATGGGGCTATAAATACCCATCTCTTTGGTTCTCCAAAGCATCCCACGCAAGACAAGAGCCAAGAGCTTTCTGGGAGAAGGAAAGAAGAGCGGGAAAGTGGCCTCTGCATCCAGAGGAGCAGAGCAACGCCGCCAAGGGAAGAAGAAGGAGAAGAGAAGAGAAGAAGAGAAGGAGCTCGTGATTGCAGGAGTGCTAGTCCAGAAGAAGATCCAGCCGAGTTTGTATTTGGTCAGAGTGTTAATCTCTCTGGGAATCTGTGTATTGTTCTACACAAATCTCCCAATTCTATTTGTCTCTATCATTTCTATTGTATTGAGATAGATCGTGCTAGAGGATCTATTCTCTAAGTGTGCTTGTTCTAGCAGAACTTGGATCTTTGTGATCCAGAGGGTTGAGTACTTGGTACTCTGTTTTGGAGCCCCAGTGCTCTGGGTTGGAGCCATTGTGCTCTGGTGCTTGAGCCGTGGTGCTCAAGGGCTTGTGAATTGTTGAATTCACAAGTGGTCTTTGGAGTAGGTCGTTGTGCCTATCTCCTGGGTTTCTTTGAGTTGTTGAACTCAAAGAGGTTAGAGTCGTCGTGCTCTAGTTTGTACTGCACTTGTGCTAGTGGTTCCTCCGTTGTAAGGAGGTGGACATAGGAGACACAAGTTGTGTTCTCCGAACCACCTTAAATTTTTCTGTGCACTGTGGTTTGATGTGTGGTTTGTTGTTCCTATTCACTATACTCACACACCACACTTGGATCTGTTCGAATTGTGTGTTTTACTCATTTTAATTCCGCTGCTATACACACAATTTCTTAGTTCACTTACCAAAGTCACCTATCCGATCCCCTACATTCTTTGCATCCGAGGTATCCGATCTATCAGTCGACTTTTTATTTCCTTCTGTAGAGCTCGTCATTTGATCCGTGATGGCTGTGTAGCATATCTTGCTTCTGTTTGTTCCTTGGAGCCTAGTGGGTCATTGGTTTTTGATGTGCCTGTTGTTTGTGAGTTCTCTGATGTTTTCTCGGAGGATCTACCTGGATTGCCGCCTGAGCGGAGATAGAATTCTCCATTGAGCTTTTGCCTGGTACGATGCCTTTGTCTAAGGCACCTTACCGGATGGCTCCGGCTGAGTTGCACGAGTTGAAGCGCCAGTTGCAGGAGTTGCTTGAGTTGGGTTTCATCCGTCCGAGTCGTTCACCGTGGGATGCGCCAGTGCTGTTCGTGAGAAAGAAGGATGGCAGCTTGAGGTTGTGCATCGATTATAGGCAGCTGAACTAGGTAACAGTGAAGAACAAGTATCTGTTGCCGAGGATCGATGACTTGTTTGATCAGTTGCAGTCAGCCAAGGTGTTTTTGAAGATTGACTTGAGATCATGCTACTACCAGTTGAGGATCAGAGAGTCAGATATTGGCATGACAGCTTTCCGTTCGAGGTACGGTCACTTTGAGTTTGTCATGATGCCGTTTGGGCTCACGAATGCACCCGCTGCTTTTATGGATTTGATGCATAGGGTGTTTAGTGAGTACCTGGACAGGTTTGTGGTCATCTTTGTAGATGACATTTTGGTCTACTTGGCTTCTGAGGAGGAGCACGAGGAGCATCTAAGAATCGTGCTAGAGACCTTGCCGAGCCACCAACTTTATGCCAAGTTCGACAAGTGCGAATTTTGGCTGAGGGAGGTGCACTTTCTCGGGCACGTGATCTCAGGTTCTGGTGTGGCAGTGGACCCTGCCAAGGTTGAGGCAGTGTTGACTTCGGAGCAGCCCACTTCAGTGTTAGAGGTTCACAGCTTTCTAGGTTTGGCAGGCTATTATCGGAGGTTCATCCAGGATTTTTTCAGGATTGCAGAGCCGTTGACCAGATTGACCCGACTTGAGGCTAGATTTGTTTGGACAGAGGACTGTGAGCAGAGCTTTCGGGAGCTGAAGACGAGGTTGACTTCAGCGCCAGTGTTGGTCTTGCTGTCAGGTAGCAGAGGTTTTGTGGTCTACACCGACGCGTCGAGGTCAGGTTTGGGTGCAGTGCTGATGCAGCATGGTGGGGTTGTCGCCTATGCTTCTCGGCAGTTGAAGAAGCTTGAGGAGAACTACCCTACCCATGACTTAGAGTTGGCAGCAGTGGTGTTCGCTCTGAAGTTGTGGAGGCACTACTTGTACGGCGAGGCGTTCGAGATCTTCACCGACCATTAGAGTTTGCAGTATATTTTCACTCAGAATGATTTGAACTTGAGGCAACGCAGATGGATAGAGTACCTAAAGGACTACAACCTTACCTCTCCTATCACCCAGGAAGGGCTAACGTCATGGCAGATGCTTTGAGCAGGTGTGTTCGCTTGAGTTCGTTGATGGTCAGAGAGTGGAGGCTGTTTGAGGACTTGTCTCAAGGAGTTTTCTACCCTTCGAGGTGCAGAGACCGTGCAGTGATGACCAGTTTGTCAGTTTATCCATCAGTGTACCGTCAGGTGTTGGAAGCACAGCAGACAGACTCAGATCAATTGGCAGATATTTTGTAGATGCCAGATGTTGAGCTGGACGAGGACATTGAGGTCAGGTTCAGAGGCAGATTGTATGTTCCCTATGGTGCGCGCCAAGCACTGTTGGTAGAGGCACACCGGTCGAGGTATGCTGTTCATATTGGTTCCACCAAGATGTACTATAACCTGAAGAGGTTCTTCTGGTGGCCAGGGATGAAGAGGGGCGTGGCAGAATTTGTCGCTCGGTGCCTTACCTGTCAGCAGGTGAAGGCTGAGCATTAGCGTCCTGGTGGTGAGCTGCAGTCGTTGCCCATTCCCGAGTGGAAGTGGGACGACATCACCATGGACTTCGTGGTTGGGTTGCATCGTACCCCATAGAGGCATGATGGTATCTGGGTGATTGTGGATAGGTTGACCAAGTCAGCGCACTTCCTTCCAATCAGGATGTCTTGGTTAGTGGACAGGCTTGCCAGACTGTACGTGGACTGAGTTATTCCATTGCACGGAACCCCAGTTTTGATTGTTTCTGACAGAGATCCGAGGTTCACTTCTGGGTTTTGGCACAGTTTGCAGAGAGCTCTTGATACATAGTTGAGGTTGCGTTCAGCGTATCACCCGCAGTCAGATAGGCAGTCAGAGAGGACCATTAAAACTTTGGAGGATATGCTAAGAGCGTGCTGTTTGGACTGGAGTGGCACTTGGGAGTCCCACCTTATGATGGTAGAGTTTGCATACAACAACAATTATCACTCGAGCATTGGAATGGCACCATACGAGGTTTTGTTTGGTCGGCCGTGCATGACACCACTTCACTGGTTCGAGGTCCGTGAGAGGCAGTTTTTGGGACCAGAGATGGTGCAGCAGTGTGCAGACACAGTCAGTTTAGTCAGACAGAGGCTTCAGGCAGCACAGAGCAGACAGAAGAGCTATGCAGACGTCCGCAGGAGGCCGTTGCAGTTCAGTGTGGGTGACCTTGTGTTCTTGCGGGTTTTGCCAACCAAGGGCGTCATGAGATTTGGCAGGAAGGGAAAGTTCAGTCCCAGGTATATTGGGCCTTTCCCTATCACAGAGGGTCGGCGAGGTGGCTTACAGATTGTGTCTTCCAGTAGAGTTGGCAGGCGTGCTGTAAGGCCCTCGAATTTTGACCTCTTATTTAGATGTTTGGTTGTGTAATGTTTAGATGCTTGTGAGTATAGTTATGTGTGTGTATATATATATATGTATATATATATATATATGTATTTCTATACATATTAAAATTAAATAAAGTTGTACATATACGTATGCTTGTTTAATTATGTACATATGGTGTTTATGTAATACATTGTACATTATATGTATGTATGTAGATAGTGTAAGCTTGGTGTTCTGCATTTCTGTGTTTTGGCCGAAGGACCATTTAACGTCAACATGCATGGACGTTAGGGGTTGAGTCGACGTCCAGATCGATGGACGCCAACTCCAAGTTGGCGGCAACTGAGGTGGACGTCTACTTCCCAGAATGTGCAATTTCAGATCCGAAAACGTCCACGATTTCTTCGCCCTCTGTTTAGGAAACCTCTGTCCAACGGTAGGATTCCCTACCTAAATGCGTACCCGACTGCCCTAGCTTATAAAAACACCTTCTCTGGCCGAATTAGATCCTTTTTGGCTATTGTCAAAAGCCCTAGAAAACCTGTGCGAACCTAAAACTTTGAGGCTCTGGATCTGGAAACTTGGTGTGATTTCGGATGATCTACATCGACTGGAAGGAGCTTTGAACATCAAGGAAGGCTTCCCCGACTCCGGCGTGCTTCATCCATCAACACAGAAGCCGGATCGAGGGGAGATTGGAGGGCTTCTTTGCTTGGCCGAGGAGAGCTTCTCCAGTAAACTAATCGCATCTAGCAATTTTTAAAAGGCAAGTAGTTCTTGTACATTAACCCTACACATGTCAGCTAGGTCCTAGGAAATTTTTGGGAATTTTCCTCATGTCCTGGAACCCCCCATTCACCATTATTTCGGCGTTCAGTCTGTGTTTGCACAGACAGGAACTTAATGGCAACATCTGGTGCCGTTAAGATCTAAGGTTAGCGGCCACCTATGGTGCCGTTAACCTATGTTGGCGGCAGCATCTGTGCCGCCAAGTTCAACAGATTTTGACAGCATGCATACTTGATCCTTATGACCTATTTTCCAAATTTCTAGATGTGATTACTTGCTGTCAAAATTTTATATGGTCAAGTATATTCAGTAGATCATGCCATGTGATTAGGTTGAAATTTTGTCAACTGTGCTATTTATTAAAATTTCTGTAACAAAATATTGAGCATGATTTAGCATTGATAAATTCGTTTTAATTAGATCCTTGTTAAATTAGGGTTTCAGAATTTTACTGTGACTTGATGACCAGTCTGTCCCCATGTAATTTTAATTAATTACATATATATATATATATATTTTGATGATTAACAAAACCAAACAAAAGTTTATCAATTATATCTAATGAATATTTCATAAGTCTTAAGTACCGGAAAAATATCAAGGTCAAACAAGCCAATAAAGGTATGCATTACTTCTCTGAAGCCTTAATCTTTTCAACATGATATTTCTCTAAGTGCATATCGACTTCTATTGAAGGCCATAACGATTTCTTTATAAGCATATCGATTTCAATAGAATTATCATAACGATTTCCTTTCTGGCTGAAAAGTCATGTTGTTTCAAACAAATCGATGCCGTAATGATTCTATAAGTGATCGCAACGATTTCCTTATAAGACTGAAAAGTCATGTTATTTCAAACAAGTCGATGTCACAACGACTCTATAAGTTACCGTAACGATTTCTTTAGAGCTCGTAACGACTTGCCTGTCGCAACGACTCTATAAGTTGTCGCAACGATTTCTTTAGAGCCCGTAACGACTTGCTCGTCACAACGACTCTATAAGTTACCGTAACGATTTCTTTAGAGCTCGTAACGACTTGCCTGTCGCAACGACTCTATAAGTTGTCGCAACGATTTCTTTAGAGCCCGTAATGACTTGCTCGTCACAACGACTCTATAAGTTACCGTAACGATTTCTTTAGAAACTCGTAACGACTTGCCTGTCATAACGACTCTATAAGTTATCGCAACGATTTCTTTAGAAAGCGCAATGACTTGCTTGTTGTAACGATTTCATAAGTTACCGTAACGACTTCTTTAGAACTCGCAACGACTTGCTTATTGTAACGACTTCATAAGTTACCATAATGATTTCTTTAGAGTTCATAACGACTTGATAAGTATTCATAACGATTTCTTTAGAATTCACAACGACTTGCTTTGTATAATGATTTGTTAAGTATTTCACATCGATTTCTTCAGAAACACAACAATTTGCTTTATGCAACGATTCATTAAGTGTTCATGATATATCTTCTGTCACATAACGATTTGCTATGACTCATAACGATTTCATAAGTCATATAGTCATCGATTTCATATCTTGATATCTTATTCATCTTAAAAGCGTTGACTAGTCAAAGTCCACGTAGACATCTCTCTGACGCTTTTGCATTTATGAGATCTGAACATATCTCTGCATGCATGCAGACCATATCGTGCCTACTCTGATTACGTCCTTTAGACTTAAGCTATTTTGCACTACTATTTTCATGTCTATTGCTACTGACGTTGACTGACATCAGAGACCGCTTAGCTGTCTGCTATTTGAGATTGACATTTGTGCATACCTCTGAACTAGCTTCTGTTGAACCACTCCTATATGATAATAAAATTTATGTTTAATTAATTATTATTAAAAATATTTAATATTATGTTTTTCTTAATAAATATAAATTTACATGATTAATTGAATATTAAATGTATTTATTAGCATGATTTTTCTAATAATAAATTAAATATCATGATTTTTCTAATAAATATAATTTTATGACATTATTCTATAATGATTTGCACTAAACAGATAAATAGATTCCATTCAATATATATATGGATTTCAGTTCAAAGTGCCACATCGATTTGGTCTCATAACGATTTGATAAGTGACTCTCATAAGGATTCCTTTATACTCACACAGACTCCTTTGTAACTCATAAGGATTCCTTTATACTCACACAGACTCCTTTGTAACTCATAAGGATTCACTCTCATAACGATTCCTTTGTAATTCTCATAACGATTCCTTTGTAACTCTCATAAGGATTCGCTCTCAAGGATTCACTCTCATAACGATTCCTTTGTAATTCTCATAAGGATTCCTTTGTAACTCTAACATGGATTCCTTTGTAACTCTCACATGGATTCATTTGTAACTCTCATAAGGATTCCTTTGTAACTCTCACATGGATTCCTTTGTAACTCTCACATGGATTTATTTGTAACTCTCACATGGATTCCTTTGTAACTCTCATAAGGATTCCTTTGTAACTCTCATAAGGATTTGCTCTCACGTGGATTCGTTTGTAAAAACATAGATTTCCTTTATATTTAAAATGTTTTTGGCATCTAGTGAAAGAGTCAATATTCTTGATTTGCGTAATCCTCTATCTTTCTGACAGGAGATCTTTTTGCTTATCTCTCTAGATCTTTTCTTTCCTGCCAACAAAAAGGGGATTACTTACTACTTCTGGGTGGCAACAGGAAACATAGATGTATGAGCCTTTTTGACAGAAACACTCTTTTATCTAAACACTTTTTTCTATGCTTGCAGACCTCGTAGACCACAAATTATCAGAAGAAAGAGAAGATGAGCAACGGCTAGAACTCCAACGAATTTATTCAAATTGCTCATATAAAAGATGAAGCAAGGCTGAAGAAGAACTAAGAGCTTTTCCTGAAGATCTTTTGAATAAGTGTACAACCAGTGAGGAACCTGAACTCCAAATACACTCAAAGAAAAAGAGAGAAAGAGCCTGAGCCCAAGAAGAAGTGTTCAAGCATCTGAAGCACTGAAGCATTCAAGCTCCTTCTACTCTCTTCTCTCTCTCTCTCTGTGCATCTTGTAAATCTGGGGGAGAGAGTCTTTTGCTGAGAGTTCTTGTAGTTGGTTTTTATTTGTTCCAACTCTCAGCTTTGTTCTTTCTTTTCTAAGAAAGACTTCTGTCCAGCTGTAGGACTGTATACAGTGTGTACCCAGCTAGGGGTTTGTGTCTAGCAGAACTGCACTGGGGTTTGTACCAGGAGGTTGGCTTCTTTACCTGTAAGAGAAGTGGGCTGCCTTCTTGCCCGGGAAAGAGAAGAAGACCAGCTGGGGTGCTGGGTGTTGTAGTGTCCTTAAGGGGGACTGTACCCTTGGTTAGTGAAATCCCAAGAAGTTGCTTGGGGACTGGACGTAGGACTTCCATGTGGGAAGGGCCGAACCAGGATAAATCTCTTGTGTTATTTGTGTGATTATTTATTTGCTTCCGCACTGCTACTCTTTATCACACTAAACTAACCAAACCTTCAAGTGTTAATTTCTGTGTTTAAGTTTATATTTCAGATTTCAGAAAAACCTATTCACCCCCCCTCTAGGTTAGCTTGCTGCCATACCGAAAAGGGCCAACAAGTGGTATCAGAGAGGGTCTCTGATCATTCGAAGATCCAACGATCTTAGAGTAAAGATCCATGGCAGCTCAAGGATATGCTGAAGGCCAATCAGTCACCAGACCTCCATTCTTTGATGGAGAGGACTACCAATATTGGAAGATGCGAATGGAATGCTTCATTCGGGGCACAGACTTCGATCTGTGGCAGGTAATAGAGGTAGGTGATTTTGTTATTGTTCCTGTTCTAGGCACTACTGCTATTACAATAGCTGATAAAAATAAACTATCCTTAAACTTTAAAGCTAAGAACTATTTATGTTGTGCTTTATCCAAAAAGGAATTCAGTAGAGTATCTGCATGCAAATCTGCTAAAGAAATTTGGGATAAACTGCAGATAACTTATGAAGGAACGGATAAAGTGAAACAAACTAGAATAGATATTCTTGTTTCACAATATGAACAATTTAAAATGCTTCCAAACGAAAATATTACTCAAATGTATAATAGATTCTCAAGCATAGTAGTTGGTTTAAGCTCTCTTGGTAAAACTCTTTCTAATGAGGAAACCGTTAGGAAGATACTTAGGTCTTTAACCATTTCATGGACACCTAAAGTAACTGCTATTGAAGAGGCCCATGATTTAAACAAATTGTCAATTGAAAATTTAATAGGTTCTCTCATGGCACATGAAATAAATATGGAGCGACTATCTGAAAGCTCATCTAAGAAAAAATGTACTAATGCTCTTAAAGTTGCAGCTGCTCCTTCCACTTCTTCTTCTTCTAGTTCCAAAAATGCAGATTCTGAAGACAATGACGTAGATGAAGTACTGTCCAAGCTTCAGAAAATTCTCAAGAAGAAGAAAAATGGATCAAGAAGGATTCAAAAGAAAGAGAGAAAAGAAAAAGAACCAGTCTGCTATGAATGCAGAAAATCTGGACATCTAAGACCGATTGTCCTAAACTAAAGAAGACTGGTCAACCAGAAAAGTCCAAAAAGAAGCACAAGAAATTCAAAAGAAAAGCCATGGCGGCTGCTTGGGAAAATGAAGAGGCCACAAGCTCAGAATCATCAAGCTCAGAATCGGAGAAAGAGCAGGTAAGTCTAGCCCTCATGGTAGGACTAGATGAGGTACATTATGACCCATCTTTAGCTCTTGCACTGATTCAGGATCAGAATCTGAAGACTTAGAAGAAGTCTTTAATGAACTATATGAAAAACATAAAAATGTTGTAAAAGAATTAAAGAGTCTGAAAACCAACACTATTTCTTAGAAAACACCAATCTGATCTTAAATCCGAACTGGAGCAACTAGAAAAACAATTAAAGGACAATAAAGATAATATTTATCTTTTGAATGAAGATTTAAAAAATAAGGACAATGAAAAATTAGAGTTAGAAGAAAAATTTAAAACTCTAACTGAAGAAAATCTTTATTTAAAAGAATCAGTTAGAAAATTAACTAAAGGGAAAAATTAACTGTAGGACTGTATACAGTGTGTAACCTAGCTAGGGGTTTGTGTCTAGCAGAACCGCACTGGGGTTTGTATCAGGAGGTTGGCTTCTTTACCTGTAAGAGAAGTGGGCTGCCTTCTTGCCGGGAAAGAGAAGAAGACCAGCTGGGGTGCTGGGTGTTGTAGTGTCCTTAAGGGGGACTGTACCCTTGGTTAGTGAAATCCCAGAAGTTGCTTGGGGACTGGACGTAGGATTCCATGTGGGAAGGGCCGAACCAGGATAAATCTCTTGTGTTATTTGTGTGATTATTTATTTGCTTCCGCACTGCTACTCTTTATCACACTAAATAACCAAACCTTCAAGTGTTAATTCTGGTTTAAGTTTATATTTCAGATTTTAGAAAAACCTATTCACCCCCCTCTAGGTTAGCTTGCTGCCATACCGAAAAGGGCCAACAAGTGGTATCAGAGAGGGTCTCTGATCATTCGAAGATCCAACGATCTTAGAGTAAAGATCCATGGCAGCTCAAGGATATGCTGAAGGCCAATCAGTCACCAGACCTCCATTCTTTGATGGAGAGACTACCAATATTGGAAGATGCGAATGGAATGCTTCATTCGGGGCACAGACTTCGATCTGTGGCAGGTAATAGAGGTAGGTGATTTTGTTATTGTTCTGTTCTAGGCACTACTGCTATTACAATAGCTGATAAAAATAAACTATCCTTAAACTTTAAAGCTAAGAACTATTTATGTTGTGCTTTATCCAAAAAGGAATTCAGTAGAGTATCTGCATGCAAATCTGCTAAAGAAATTTGGGATAAACTGCAGATAACTTATGAAGGAACGGATAAAGTGAAACAAACTAGAATAGATATTCTTGTTTCACAATATGAACAATAAATGCTTCCAACGAAATATTACTCAAATGTATAATAGATTCTCAAGCATAGTAGTTGGTTAAGCTCTCTTGGTAAAACTCTTTCTAATGAGGAAACCGTTAGGAAGATACT
The DNA here is from genome assembly GCA_014218235.1 of Colocasia esculenta. Taxonomy (NCBI): domain Eukaryota; kingdom Viridiplantae; phylum Streptophyta; class Magnoliopsida; order Alismatales; family Araceae; genus Colocasia; species Colocasia esculenta. The sequence goes on from CM024757.1 coordinate 72,342,009, forward strand.
TAGGTCTTTAACCATTTCATGGACACCTAAAGTAACTGCTATTGAAGAGGCCCATGATTTAAACAAATTGTCAATTGAAAATTTAATAGGTTCTCTCATGGCACATGAAATAAATATGGAGCGACTATCTGAAAGCTCATCTAAGAAAAAATGTACTAATGCTCTTAAAGTTGCAGCTGCTCCTTCCACTTCTTCTTCTTCTAGTTCCAAAAATGCAGATTTGAAGACAATGACGTAGATGAAGTACTGTCCAAGCTTCAGAAAATTCTCAAGAAGAAGAAAAAGGATCAAGAAGGATTCAAAAGAAAGAGAGAAAAGAAAAAGAACCAGTCTGCTATGAATGCAGAAAATCTGGACATCTAAGACCAGATTGTCCTAAACTAAAGAAGACTGGTCAACCAGAAAAGTCCAAAAAGAAGCACAAGAAATTCAAGAGAAAAGCCATGGCGGCTGCTTGGGAAAATGAAGAGGCCACAAGCTCAGAATCATCAAGCTCAGAATCGGAGAAAGAGCAGGTAAGTCTAGCCTCATGGTAGGACTAGATGAGGTACATTATGACCCATCTTTAGCTCTTGCCTGATTCAGGATCAGAATCTGAAGACTTAGAAGAAGTCTTTAATGAACTATATGAAAAACATAAAAATGTTGTAAAAGAATTAAAGAGTCTGAAAAACAACACTATTTTCTTAGAAAACACCAATTCTGATCTTAAATCCGAGAATGGAGCAACTAGAAAAACAATTAAAGGACAATAAAGATAATATTTATCTTTTGAATGAAGATTTAAAAAATAAGGACAATGAAAAATTAGAGTTAGAAGAAAAATTTAAAACTCTAACTGAAGAAAATCTATTTAAAAGAATCAGTTAGAAAATTAACTAAAGGGAAAAATTAACTGTAGGACTGTATACAGTGTGTAACCCAGCTAGGGGTTTGTGTCTAGCAGAACCGCACTGGGGTGTACCAGGAGGTTGGCTTCTTTACCTGTAAGAGAAGTGGGCTGCCTTCTTGCCCGGGAAAGAGAAGAAGACCAGCTGGGGTGCTGGGTGTTGTAGTGTCCTTAAGGGGGACTGTACCCTTGGTTAGTGAAATCCCAAGAAGTTGCTTGGGGACTGGACGTAGGACTTCCATGTGGGAAGGGCCGAACCAGGATAAACTCTTGTGTTATTTGTGTGATTATTTATTGCTTCCGCACTGCTACTCTTTATCACACTAAACTAACCAAACCTTCAAGTGTTAATTTCTGTGTTTAAGTTTCTATTTCAGATTTCAGAAAAACCTATTCACCCCCCTCTAGGTAGCTTGCTGCCATACCGAAAAGGCCAACAAGTGGTATCAGAGAGGGTCTCTGATCATTCGAAGATCCAACGATCTTAGAGTAAAGATCCATGGCAGCTCAAGGATATGCTGAAGGCCAATCAGTCACCAGACCTCCATTCTTGATGGAGAGGACTACCAATATTGGAAGATGCGAATGGAATGCTTCATTCGGGGCACGATTCGATCTGTGGCAGGTAATAGAGGTAGGTGATTTTGTTATTGTTCCTGTTCCAGGCACTACTGCTATTACAATAGCTGATAAAAATAAACTATCCTTAAACTTTAAAGCTAAGAACTATTTATGTTGTGCTTTATCCAAAAAGGAATTCAGTAGAGTATCTGCATGCAAATCTGCTAAAGAAATTTGGGATAAACTGCAGATAACTTATGAAGGAACGGATAAAGTGAAACAAACTAGATAGATATTCTGTTTCACAATATGAACAATTTAAAATGCTTCCAAACGAAAATATTACTCAAATGTATAATAGATTCTCAAGCATAGTAGTTGGTTTAAGCTCTCTTGGTAAAACTCTTCTAATGAGGAAACCGTTAGGAAGATACTTAGGTCTTTAACCATTTCATGGACACCTAAAGTAACTGCTATTGAAGAGGCCCATGATTTAAACAAATTGTCAATTGAAAATTAATAGGTTCTCTCATGGCACATGAAATAAATATGGAGCGACTATCTGAAAGCTCATCTAAGAAAAAATGTACTAATGCTCTTAAAGTTGCAGCTGCTCCTTCCACTTCTTCTTCTTCTAGTTCCAAAAATGCAGATTCTGAAGACAATGACGTAGATGAAGTACTGTCCAAGCTTCAGAAAATTCTCAAGAAGAAGAAAAATGGATCAAGAAGGATTCAAAAGAAAGAGAGAAAAGAAAAAGAACCAGTCTGCTATGAATGCAGAAAATCTGGACATCTAAGACCAGATGTCCTAACTAAAGAAGACTGGTCAACCAGAAAAGTCCAAAAAGAAGCACAAGAAATTCAAAAGAAAAGCCATGGCGGCGCTTGGGAAAATGAAGAGGCCACAAGCTCAGAATCATCAAGCTCAGAATCGGAGAGAAAGAGCAGGTAAGTCTAGCCCTCATGGTAGGACTAGATGAGGTACATTATGACCATCTTTTAGCTCTTGCACTGATTCAGGATCAGAATCTGAAGACTTAGAAGAAGTCTTTAATGAACTATATGAAAAACATAAAAATGTTGTAAAAGAATTAAAGAGTCTGAAAAACAACACTATTTTCTTAGAAAACACCAATTCTGATCTTAAATCCGAACTGGAGCAACTAGAAAAACAATTAAAGGACAATAAAGATAATATTTATCTTTTGAATGAAGATTTAAAAAATAAGGACAATGAAAAATTAGAGTTAGAAGAAAAATTTAAAACTCTAACTGAAGAAAATCTTTATTTAAAAGAATCAGTTAGAAAATTAACTAAAGGGAAAAATTAACTGTAGGACTGTATACAGTGTGTAACCCAGCTAGGGGTTTGTGTCTAGCAGAACCGCACTGGGGTTTGTACCAGGAGGTTGGCTTCTTTACCTGTAAGAGAAGTGGGCTGCCTTCTTGCCCGGGAAAGAGAAGAAGACTAGCTGGGGTGCTGGGTGTTGTAGTGTCCTTAAGGGGGACTGTACCCTTGGTTAGTGAAATCCCAAGAAGTTGCTTGGGGACTGGACGTAGGACTTCCATGTGGGAAGGGCCGAACCAGGATAAATCTCTTGTGTTATTTGTGTGATTATTTATTTGCTTCCGCACTGCTACTCTTTATCACACTAAACTAACCAAACCTTCAAGTGTTAATTTCTGTGTTTAAGTTTCTATTTCAGATTTCAGAAAAACCTATTCACCCCCCCTCTAGGTTAGCTTGCTGCCATACCGAAAAGGGCCAACAGCTTCATGGTACAACGTTAAACAAATAGAAGCCAACGGATATTTCTGAAGATCTATCTCTTTGCGTGCTCAAGTGATCAAAAGACTGTTGACTGGAAGCTTCCAAGACTCCAGATGTCATTCAGTCTAGTGACTACTCAAAAGAGAGACAACAGACACTTCAACGTCTACATTTTCAAATTGAAGATATAAATTCAAGTCAGAAGAACAGAAGAAATAGTGATCGCGCATTCAAGCATTCAAATTCTTCTAAAGAAAGTCCAGAGCCAAGAACCTTCATTCCACTTAGCTTTTGCTCTTTTGCTCTCCACTAGTTTGTGAAAATCTTGAGAGAGCCTGTATAGTTTTGAGAGTGTGCCTTGTTTAGATCTTTGCTCTCAGTTCTAGTTACTTCAGATCCTTACTTATCAAAAGCTTGATCTAGGGGCTTGAATTTCATTCACTCTCTTTGTGTTGTTCCCTTCGGGTGTGAAGGAAGACCTGGTGGTATCCAGGGTGTTGTTCCCTTCGGGTGTGAAGGAAGACCTGGTGGTATCCAGGGTGTTGTTCCCTTCGGTTGTGAAGGAAGACCTGGTGTGGTATCCAGGGTGTTGTTCCCTTTGGTTGTGAAGGAAGACCTGGTGTGGTATCCAGGGTGTTGTTCCCTTCGGTTGTGAAGGAAGACCCGGTGTGGTATCCAGGGTGTTGTTCCCTTCGGGTGTGAAGGAAGACCAACTGAGCTGGGTATTGTAGCATCCTTAGGGGGACTGTACCCTAGTTAGTGAAATCCTGAGTTGTTGCTCAGGGACTGGACGTAGGACTCCTAAGGAAAGGTGGTCCAAACCAGGATAAACCTTGTGTTGTGTGATTGTCTTCTTTGTGTGTTTGTTGTTTAAACTAACTGTCACTAACCTACTTCGAAGAACGTTTGTGTGAATGTTTTTAGTTACAGGTATCTTCTAGATTAATTTTTAAAGACCCATTCACCCCCCCTCTGGGCTCGTCAACTGGGCAACAAGTGGTATCAGAGTGAGTCTCTTCGACAAAGAAAGGATCCAACGATCTGAAGAGTAAAGATCCATGGCAGCCCAAGGTAACTTTGAAGGTCAGTCTGTCAACCGACCCCCTCTCTTAGATGGTGAAGATTATCCTTATTGGAAAACCAGAATAGAATACTTTCTACAAGGGCATGACTATCAAATTTGGTCCATAGTAGAAGAAGGTGACCTGGTTGTCACAAATGAGAAAGCACAATGGACAGATGATGATAGGAAGAAAATTTCCTTGAATTGCAAAGCTAAGAGCATCCTTTGCTGTGCTTTGAGTAAGAAGGAATTCAACCGAGTTTCAGCCTGCAAATCCTCAATGGAAATGTGGGAAAAGCTCAGGATCACATATGAAGGCATAGACAAGGTAAAAGAGACAAGAATCGACATTCTTGTCACTCAGTATGAAAGATTTCAGATGCAGTCAGGTGAGTCAATCACTCAAATGTTCAGTCGATTCACCGATATCACCAATGGTTTAGCCAGTCTAGGGAAGACTTATGAGATTGCAGATATGGTAAGGAAAATTCTTAGATCCTTGCCATCCTCGTGGACACCAAAGGTCACAGCTATAGAAGAAGCTAATGACCTGAAGAGAATGTCAGTAGAGAAGCTCATTGGGTCCCTCATGGCCCATGAGATCAACGTGGAAAGGCTAGGAGAGTCATCTAGCAGAAAGAAGCACTCCATGCTTTGAAAGCAGAAGAAGATTCACCAGAAGCCAGCTCAAATGAAAGTGAAAGCGATGAGGTCAGTGAAAATGAAGAAGCAATGCTCTCTAGGAGATTGCAATGGATCTTGGCCAAAAAGAAAAAGTTTCAATCTGGTAGAAGGCACTTCAAAAGGAACAAAGAATTCAAGAAGCCAGATGGAGAAGAAATAAAGAAAGGAGAACCCATCTGCTATGAATGTAAGAAGCCAGGACACATTAAAACTGAGTGTCCAAGATTAAAGAAGCCGGAGTTCAGGAAGAAGGACAACTTCAAGAAGTTTAGAAGGCACAAGAAGAAGGCGATGGCAGCAGCATGGGAAAACAGTAGCGACTCAGACAGTGAGTCAAGCTCATGCAGCGATGAAGAAGAAGCCAACTTGGCCTTCATGGCAAATGTTGATGAAAAGGTAACCTCTGACTCTTCCTTCGATTCATGTAATGATTCAGATTCCGATAGTTTAGAAGAGGCTTTCAACGAACTATATGAAAAATATAAAGAAGTAACCAAATTATTAAAAGTAAGCAAGAAAAACATAGTCTGTATAGAAAATACAAACTCAGATCTAAAATCAGAAAATGAACAATTAGAAAGTCAAATAACTGAACTTAAAAGAAGAAATGAACTATTATGTGAAGACCTAAAGGCTAACAATGAACAAATAACTAAATTAGAGAAACAAGTAAGTTCAGATGAACTGTAAACTGAAATCAAAACACTAACAGAAGAAAATATACAGTTATCTAGCACATTAGAAAAATTCACAAATGGTAAAAACTCCCTCATATTAAAAGGTGCTAGACGATCAGGTAAGAAGAAAAATGGATTAGGATACACACCCCCAGATAATGAAGAAACTATAATTTATCCTAAAACATATCCAACACCAAAATTTGTACCTGAACAAGATACAACATACAAAGCTGATTTCAGATATATAGAAAAGGTAACCAAATTATCTTGCTGTAGTCACTGCAACAAGTTAGGACATATCATAACGACATGCCCAACAAGACATAAGAAATAGATAATAAAAGGCAAACTAAATGATACTAACCCATCAGGACCCAAAAGAATTTGGGTACCTAAAACATGATGTTTTTACTTCAGGACCTTTGGATGTCCTTGCTTCATTCACAACATGGAAAAAGGGACATTGGTAAGTTGGATGCCAAATCAGATGAAGGCATCATTATGGGGTACTCTTCTAAACCCAAAGGCTATAGAGTATTCAATAAACGCACTTTACTGATTGAACAGTCTGTACACATTATCTTTGATGAAACTAACCCTTCCTTGGGAAAGGAAGTAGATAGTGACAATGATGATGCAGATGAACTGTCCAAGAAACTAAAGGATACATCAATTGAGGACAAGGATGATCCACCTCTGGACGAATTGCAACAAGAAGAAGTTACTCATGAAAATCTTCCAAAGGAGTGGAGATACAAGAAAGATCACCCACTTGAGAACATTATTGGTGATCCATCCATAGGGGTAAGAACAAGAGGTAATGTTATTCCTTATGATTACCTAGCTTTTGTTTCTCAAATAGAGCCTAGGACAGTCAATGAAGCTCTTTCTGATGAATCTTGGATAGTAGCCATGCAAGATGAATTGAATCAATTCAAGAGAAACCAAGTATGGTCACTTGTTTCTAGACCATCAGACCATCCAGTCATTGGCACCAAATGGGTGTTCAGAAATAAACTGGATGAAACTGGTGCAATCTTAAGAAACAAGGCCAGATTGGTAGCTCAAGGCTATTCTCAAGAGGAAGGCATAGATTTTGATGAAACCTATGCACCTGTAGCTAGACTTGAGGCCATTAGAATATTACTTGCATATGCATCTGCTTTGAACTTGACATTATTTCAAATGGATGTTAATCCACATTTTTAAATGGTTTTATAAAAGAGGAAGTTTATGTGGAACAACCTCCGGGTTTTGATGACACAGAATTTCCAATCATATTTTCAAACTTCATAAGGTATTATATGGTTTAAAACAGGCACCTAGAGCCTGGTATGAAAGACTTAGCTCTTTTCTTTTAAACCATGGTTTCAGTAGAGGTCAAGTAGATAGTACCCTTTTCATAAAGTCAAAGGTCAAACACATTCTATTAGTCCAAATTTATGTAGATGATATTATCTTTGGGTCTACTGATGATTCCCTTTGCAAGTACTTTGAAAAGTTGATGCAGGGAGAATTTGAAATGAGCATGATGGGAGAACCTAATTACTTCCTTGGATTACAAATCAAACAAGGAAAGGAAGGAACTCACATCTGTCAAGCAAAGTACACAAAAGAACTCTTAAAGAAATTTGGATTCGAAAATACCAAGCCACTGTCAACACCGATGAGCACATCAACAAGGATGGACAGTGACAAAGATGGTAAGAAAGTAGACCAAAAGATCTACAGAGGTATGATTGGTTCACTACTTTATTTAACAGCTAGTAGACCAGATATACTATTTAGTGTATGCATGTGTGCTAGATATCAAGCTGATCCTAAAGAATCACATTTAATTTCGGTGAAAAGAATATTTAGATATTTAGCAATATCTCATGACTTAGGTCTATGGTATCCAAAACATTGTGAAATTAACTTAGTAGGTTACTCTGATGCTGACTATGCTGGATGCAAATTAGATAGAAAAAGCACCAGTGGTTGTTGTCAATTTCTTGCAGGATGTTTAATATCTTGGTATTCAAAGAAACAAAATTCAGTAGCACTATCTACTGCTGAAGCTGAGTATGTAGCTGCTGGAAATTACTGTACACAACTCTTATGGATAAAGCAACAATTTGAAGATTTCGGATTAAACATCAAATCCATCCCACTGCTGTGTGACAACACCAGTGCCATTAATCTCACCAAGAATCCAGTTCAGCACTCAAGACCAAACATATTGAGGTTAGATATCATTTTATTCGTGATCATGTTGCAAATGGAAATATTGAAATATCCTTTATTGATACAAATGCCAATTAGCAGACATTTTCACAAAAGCCTTACCTGAAGAGAGATTCACATCTCTTAGAAGGGAATTAGGCATGTGCAATTTGTGATAAAAGTTTGCTTACAAATGGCACATTAAATTTCAGAATTAAGTAATTTTTTCCCTCCATGACGTTAAGCAAAAGAAATTCAAATTATTCTTTGTAACCGCTCTCTCATTGAAGTCGGTTTGAATAGTCAACACCTTTTGTCGTTTTCCACCACCTTTTGGCGCCTCACTTTCCACATCGCATTAATTTATTCATAAAATCAATGGCAGAACGATTCGTATCTCATCGTCTACCTTTTCCCCTTTTCATCCTGTCGCATGAGCCGATGCCCTAACAACTCATATCTCAACCCTCTGCAAATTTGAACCTTCCTCCTCCTTCCTGCAAAATTTCTTGAGGATTCCTTCTCTTCCCTTCCGTTTCAACCCTCTAGAGACTTTCCCACCTGAATCCATGGCCGCACCGGTCATCGCCGGCAGTTTCGGTGGCTACAGCGCCGAGTTTCTCACTCCTGAGCAGTAGGAGAGGTTTACCTTTGTGAAGACGAAGCTCTGTGGAATAAAGAAGTCAATGTTGCTAATCTGAGGAAAAATGGAATGAGCAGTGTGGTAGATTTGATCAATCAGATGCAGTGGACAGGAGTCTCCACCTTTTCAGAGGTCAGTTATCCGGACTTGGTAAAAGCTTTCTTCGTGTGTATGAGAACAAAGGAAGATGGGTCCTTAGTCTCTTCAGTAAAGGGAACCCTGATTAGAATAGACCTTGAGTTGCTGAAGATGCTGTTTGATGTGAAGACTTCCGGATTTAGTGGGGTTCACACCGTGGACGCCCAAGTGAAAGGTTTGGGAATTGTAGGGCCGGGCTTCAAGCTAAGGGATGGCAAGCTGGATATAAATCAACTAACTGCTTTCAACCGCCTCCTTCACTTTATTGTTTGTCAAATCTTAGTTCCCAGAAGTGCAACATTTTCATCTTGCACAAAGGCCGACTCAGACATGATGTATTGGGCCATTCAAAATAAGGAGATAAATATGGCCGCAGTGATGATGGAAAGAATGAAATTTGCCAGAGATCAGATTTGGGACACCAAGAGCAAGTTAAATGTGTCCCTGCCCTATGCCCATCTACTTACCAAGATCTTCAAACACTTCGGTGTTGATCTTTCTGGGGCAGTTGTAGAGAAAATGGGCCAAGCAATCAGGTCCAGGAACCTGAAGAAGAGTGGCTTCTCTGTGGAAAATGGTGTCTGGTTCAAGGCTTCAGTTGCTGAAGGAGAAGCCATCATTGACGACACCTCAGTTGTTCATCAAGAGATGGGATCAGTAGATATGACTCCAGAATTGCCAGTGGAGTCAGTTTCAACTCCAGCAGTTGGAGCAACAGAATCATCAGGTCCCTCTTTAGCAGAAGCTCAGTCTGAAATTGCAGTGGAAGAAGAAAGGATATCATCACCAGCTTCAGAATTTCCAAAGAATTAGCTGTAAATTTTGCAGAAAGGAGAATTGAGGATATTCTCCCAGAGGACATTTTTCCAGTTGAGGACCCACTACCCTCAACTGTCGTTGCATCTATTCTTTCAGACATTATTGATTCAATTCCTTTCACCTCTAGTGCTCCCGAAACCAGTGGCAGAGTTGCAGAAGAGGCTGTGGCATCAGGCCACATTGATGAACCAATGGAAGATGTTCAAGTAGAGGTAGAGCACCCAGCTGCTCAAGGTGACTCTGTGATGGAAGATGCTCCCATTCAGGGGGAGCAAGTATCAAATGAAGAAGATGCTCCTATTGAGGGGGAGCCATCAAAAGAAGGTTCAGCAGAAACAACTCCAGTTGTTGATGGTCAGGAGGAAAGGCATAGAGATTCTCAAAATCTGGATGACAGAGAAGGAGAGATTGCAAGCTCTTCGAGCTCAGATGATGATCAACCTCCTCCAGCAAAAGAAGGCAAGAAGAAAGGAAAAGAAGTTGCCTCTGAAGTTCCTCTCCTGGCTGATACACCTTTTGAGAGGCAGGTCAAGCAGAAAATTGTCATAAATTTGAAACCAGTGATTGAAAGGTTGAATGTGCAAGGTGAGCTATTATGTACTCTCCAGTCAGATGTAAATTCTATATTTCTAAGCCAAGCTTCAGCCAACAAAGAATTGGGACAAATCAGAAATGCTATGAAATGGTTTAATAAGGAGATGAGCAGCATGAAAGGCATGCTCTCGGATATTATCAAGGCAGTTGGAGTTCAAGCTCCTCCTCCTCCAGAAGCAGCAGCAGCACCAGAAGCAGCAGCAGCACCAGAAGCAGCAGCAGCAGCACCAGAAGCAGCAACAACACAAAAAGAGGTAGGGCCAACAGGGCCAGCTGATCAGGTTGAAGGGCCAACAAGACCATCTGAGCAAGGGTCAGGGCCATCAGGGCCATTGGAGAGTGAGTCTGTGCAGATAGAGGCATAAGAGGTCTTGGCACCCAAGCCCCCAGCTCCCTCTTCTCCCTCTCACACACCTATTCCTCCAACTCCACCCTCAGCTCCTACAGCACCTCCTGCTCCTCAAACATTCAAGAAGCCTCAATCTAGACCAATTTCTTCTCCTACACCATTTCAGTCCACCTCATCTCCTGCCTCCTCTACTTCCATTCCTTCTCCTTCTCCTATACATGAGGCCCCTCCAGCATCCTCAGCTGGAGCATCCTCCTCCTCCTCTGGTCCCTCCCTTGGACCAATTGATGACCTTCCTACTACTTCCCACTCTTTTCTTCATCCTACTCCTCCACCCTCTTTCATCACTATCATACCTGAAAGAGCCCAACTTAACTCTCCCTTTATGGAACAAATAAGGATGAGTTTGAGGAAGGGATCCTCAGGTCTGTGTTGAAGGTTGGGGAACATGTTCATAGGGCAGACCCTTCTAGTCCTGCCCCCAAGAAGAGGAAGCTTACTTCTACTTCCTCCCTCTCCTCTGAACCCAAATACCCACCTTTGTGGTTTTCTCTCACATAGTGGACAACAACATCCCTCACTGTACAGAGAATACCTCTCAAAGGTTGTTTTTGCAACCATCATTAACCTTCCATTTCTTGATCTCACAGATCATTTGCACACCATTATACCCTACACTTCTCTTTCCAAATCTGAAAAATCCAAAATCTTCTCTCTTGCCCACTCCAAATCTGAAGAGCAGTGGGGCAAAGGTCACAAGGATCTCCTAAAGAAATTCATTCTTGCCAAATCTGCTAGATTCCCTCCAAGGGACCACTCCCTGACCCTATCAGAGTGGTTCAGATCTATCATAGGGAACTTTGGGCACCCTATATTCAAAAGGAAATCAAAATGATCAGGCACCTCATGCTATTCAACAACTACAGATATATTCATAGACTTCCAGAGGTTCAGCTCAGTCAGTTCAAAAGGCCATTTCAGCTCTGACTCCGATATCTCTCAAACTTCAGATGTTCAGGTAGATTTTGCTACCCTCCAAGTACCTGAAGAGATAGTCCTTCCTCAAATTCACTTTCTAGTTATGGAGTCCTCTGTAGGATCCATCATCTTTGAACGTTTTTCCAGTAATGGGCAGAATTAAAGTTCAGAAAGGCTGCCTGGTTGCTTTTTCTAGATTCCTGTTTAGGGAATATCACCAGGGGCATGTAAGTGCTGAAGTTCTAGCCCCTATTCTGTCTGAATGTGAAAGGCTGACATCTTTTGAATGGTCCAAGTTCTACCCCCTGTCAGCTCAGCAACTATTTGAAATCAATGAAGTTTAGGCCAGAGAAGGCAAACCAGCCATTTCTCCAGCTACTTTCCTAGATATGAACTCCATTCATCTTGTTGATGACCCCTTCAAGGTCTGGGAGGAAAGATACAAAGTGTATGTGGCTATGCACAAAGCTCTCAGAGATAACCACAACCATTATCCTGTCACCATGGACCAATTCCTCACCTGTGCCAGCTTTGGGACTCGTCGATTTCTCAAGATGAACATGGACAAGAATGCATATGCTGACCTTCTCTATCAGCACCTAGATCTTCATCTCAAAAGTATGGCTTCCACCATGGGACCCTCCTACTCTGTATCCTTTGGAGTCTTCAAAACTCTTTTTGAAGAGCAGGAAGCAAGCATGGGAAACCATCTCCCATTTTGCCTCTCTTCTGTCTCCTGCCTTCTATTTACCAGTACCTCCACAAAGTTAATGAAATGACCTTCTTTGTATACTCCTGTTCTCTTTCTCTCTTCTTTCTTTGTCGAAGATTGTCTTTTTGCTCAATGACAAAAGGGGGAGAACTTAGCATGTCTGAAACATCTATATGCATTTTTTTTCAGACATACTTATTGTTCAGTTTTGTCATCACCAAAAAGGGGGAGATTGATGACCAGTATGTCCCCATGTAATTTTAATTAATTACATATATATATATTTTGATGATTAACAAAACCAAACAAAAGTTTATCAATTATATCTAATGAATATTTCATAAGTCTTAAGTACAGGAAAAATACCAAGGTCAAACAAGCCAATAAATGTATGCATTACTTCTCTGAAGCCTTAATCTTTTCAACATGATATTTCTCTAAGTCCATATCGACTTCTATTGAAGGCCATAACGATTTCTTTATAAGCATATCGATTTCAATAGAATTATCATAACGATTTCCTTTCTGGCTGAAAAGTCATGTTGTTTCAAACAAATCGATGCCGTAACGATTCTATAAGTGATTGCAACGATTTCCTTATAAGACTGAAAAGTCATGTTATTTCAAACAAGTCGATGTCACAACGACTCTATAAGTTACCGTAACGATTTCTTTAGAGCTCGTAACGACTTGCCTGTGCAACGACTCTATAAGTTGTCGCAACGATTTCTTTAGAGCCCGTAACGACTTGCTCGTCACAACGACTCTATAAGTTACCGTAACATTTCTTTAGAGCTCGTAACGACTTGCCTGTCGCAACGACTCTATAAGTTGTCGCAACGATTCTTTAGAGCCCGTAACGACTTGCTCGTCACAACGACTCTATAAGTTACCGTAACGATTTCTTTAGAAACTCGTAACGACTTGCCTGTCATAACGACTCTATAAGTTATCGCAACGATTTCTTTAGAAAGCGCAACGACTTGCTTGTTGTAAAGATTTCATAAGTTACCATAACGACTTCTTTAGAACTCGCAACGACTTGCTTATTGTAACGACTTCATAAGTTACCATAACGATTTCTTTAGAGTTCATAACGACTTGATAAGTATTCATAACGATTTCTTTAGAATTCACAACGACTTGCTTTGTATAATGATTTGTTAAGTATTTCACATCGATTTCTTCAGAAACACAACAATTTGCTTTGTGCAACGATTCATTAAGTGTTCATGATATATCTTCTGTCACATAACGATTTTCTATGACTCATAACGATTTCATAAGTCATATAGTCATCGATTTCATATCTTGATATCTTATTCATCTTAAAAGCGTTGACTAGTCAAAGTCCACGTAGACATCTCTCTGACGCTTTTGCATTTATGAGATCTGAACATATCTCTACATGCATGCAGACCATATCGTGCCTACTCTGATTACGTCCTTTAGACTTAAGCTATTTTGCACTACTATTTTCATGTCTATTGCTACTGACGTTGACTGACATCAGAGACAGCTTAGCTGTCTGCTATTTGAGATTGACATTTGTGCAGACCTCTGAACTAGCTTCATGGTACAACGTTAAACAAATAGAAGCCAACAAATATTTCTGAAGATCTATCTCTTTGCGTGCTCAAGTGATCAAAAGACTGTTGACTGGAAGCTTCCAAGACTCCAGATGTCATTCAGTCTAACGACTACTCAAAAGAGAGACAACGGACACTTCAACGTCTACATTTTCAAATTGAAGATAAAAATTCAAGTCAGAAGAACAGAAGAAATAGTGATCGCGCATTCAAGCATTCAAATTCTTCTAAAGAAAGTCCAGAGCCAAGAACCTTCATTCCACTTAGCTTTTGCTCTTTTGCTCTCCACTAGTTTGTGAAAATCTTGAGAGAGCCTGTATAGTTTTGAGAGTGTGCCTTGTTTAGATCTTTGCTCTCAGTTCTAGTTGCTTCAGATCCTTGCTTATCAAAAGCTTGATCTAGGGGCTTGAATTTCATTCACTCTCTTTGTGTTGTTCCCTTCGGGTGTGAAGGAAGACCTGGTGGTATCCAGGGTGTTGTTCCCTTCGGGTGTGAAGGAAGACCTGGTGGTATCCAGGGTGTTGTTCCCTTCAGTTGTGAAGGAAGACCTGGTGTGGTATCTAGGGTGTTGTTCCCTTCGGTTGTGAAGGAAGACCTAGTGTGGTATCCAGGGTGTTGTTCCCTTCGGTTGTGAAGGAAGACCCGGTGTGGTATCCAGGGTGTTGTTCCCTTCGGGTGTGAAGGAAGACCAGCTGAGCTGGGTGTTGTAGCGTCCATAGGGGGACTGTACCCTAGTTAGTGAAATCCTGAGTTGTTGCTCAGGGACTCAACGTAGGACTCCTAAGGAAAGGTGGTCCGAACCAGGATAAACCTTGTGTTGTGTGATTGTCTTCTTTATGTGTTTGTTGTTTAAACTAACTGTCACTAACCTACTTCGAAGAACGTTTGTGTGAATGTTTTTAGTTACAGGTATCTTCTAGATTAATTTTTAAAGACCCATTCACCCCCCCTCTGGGCTCGTCAACTGGGCAACATGACTATATGATGACTGTGTTCAGGTGTTAATAGTGCTAGATGTAACTATGTTATTGTGAAATCTGTTGAAGTAAAACTTGTGATAAAATGCCTGAAATGTTGTTTCAATTACTGAAATTAGTTTACTGATCCGAAAAATATGAGAAATTAAGCATGTGATGTATTTACTGTTTGGATCCTGTTATAAAAATTTCACGACGTTTGGAGAACAGTAAGCACACTTATGGATTTAAAGAGAGAAATGACCATATTAAACATGCCTTGTTAGTTACGTGTAAATCAGTTGCTAGCAGCATGCTTAGGTCTGTGTTAAGAGTAAATTTTTATTTTGAACAGTAATGATATGATCTGAAAACTGATCCATGTATATGTGTTAAATGTGAATGCGTGTGAATCTAATTACATATGAATACCATGACAACGTGATAATGTGAAAAGTGTATAAATTGTGCCGTGTGTGACACTGCTACCATAGAGGGCTGTGGAACTGTACCGTAGTAAAGTCCCTACGGAAAGGTTCAATGTGTGTGAAATCCTATGGGCAATTAGGATGAAATCCTGGAGGTGGACAAGTACCACTAGTTAGGGTGGAGAGTGCTTCTCCCGGTTCTGCGCAGTTAACCAAGGTCTATCACTGTGTTGTCTAGGTGATGGATATGTGAATGTGAATGTGTGTCCTTCTAATGGTGGTTTAGACTATGTGTCACGGCAACTAAGTGTAAAAATGTGAATATGTGTAAGTGAATTGTGAAATGTGCAATGTGTAAATGAGCATGTAAAAGTGTAAAGTGAATGTGTTAACATATGAACAAGTGTAAACCATTGTGAATATGTTTAATTTATGTTAAAACAGCAAGTAAAATGTGTGTATAATTGTGTTAAATTCATTAGAATTCAAATAAAATCCATGCTAGGTGTGATGCTTACTTTATGAGTAGTTCCATGCCTAAATTGTGTACATTATAATATGAATTGAATGAGATTTGAATTGTTTAAGCATGTTAATTAAAAAGTGTAGAAAGCATGTTATAGGTTTTATTCTTAATTGTTGTAAGTGAGATAAAGCATGTATCATGTGTTTCTAATGCTATAAGTTCCATGCTTAGTACATTTAAATTGTATGAACCATACCACATGTGATAATTACTTCCATTGAATGTTAGCATGTGCATATGATGTGTGTAAGGATGATGTATATGAATTGCTTGCTGGGTCTATTTAGACTCATTCTTGCTTCGGCGTACAGGTGCAGGTGTCTCCACTTATTCCGAGGAGATAGTTAGGAGCGACTCCGAGCGAGAGGAGTAGCATTTATTGTGGAGATCTCTATGTTGTGTCTCTCATTTCATAGTATGTAATTTGGAGCTATGTAATTGAGAATGGATAATGCAATTCATTTGAAAGTTGTATTAATGTGGACTTTAGTATTTTCTTTCATTTATCGTTATATAGACTGTGGATATTAATGATGATGATGGAATGGAATAAAATTGTTACTTTCTTTCCGCTGTACTCTTTGCTATTCATGTACATATCAACCTACTGTTTAGTGTTGGGTCAATGTCCCACTGTGATGACGTTCATTATACTGACGTGGATTGGTATAATCATACCGGTATAAAGGGGGTCGTTACACGTGCACAATGTTTTTCACGTTTCCAGCTCAGAAGGTACGTTGCAGATCCATCACACGTGTTGGACTACTCACAGCTTGAGGTAGCACCAGACTTGTTAGTGCCAGAGTGTCCGGTCAGAGTTGTAGACTGCAGAGTGCAGCAGTTGCACAGAAAGCAAATTCCGCTCGTCAAGGTTGTCTGGGAGAACCGCGTTGGTGGCGAGGCCACTTGGGAGCGCGAGGATGAGATGAGAGAGCAGTTCCCATATTTGTTTGATTGATCGATATCTTATTTTTCCCTGTACTGCTTTCTGTTTGAAACTGAGTTTCTTTTAATTTTGAGGACGAAATTTCTTAAGGAGGGTGGGATGTAAGACCCGGCCCTCTTGGGCTCTTGGCTCTGTCCTCAGGGTCGCGATAGGCACCCTGGTCGCGACATGGTCGCGACAGGCACTCTGGTCGCGACATGGTCGGGCCAGGGGAGCCCATCGCGACAGGCTTCAGGACGCGGCACACCTGGCCATCGCGACATGGTCACGACGGGGGTGGGCGTCGCGACTGCTTTTCTGACCAACTTGACCGCTATCCTTTCTGTCATAACGGCTTTGTCGGGTGTCAGGTGCGTACAGTGTTGACGCGACCTGGTCAGCCGTCACATTCTGGTTTTCCCGGTCTTTGAGGTTTGACCACTTTTGGGGTCGCATCGGGGCAGGCGGTCGCGACAGGGTCGTGACGCCCTGGGGCATTGCGACATGGTTAGTGTCGCACCGGCCCGACCGGTCACGTCTTGGGTCCCATCGATTTAAAACCGAGGCTTGCGCCCCATTTCCCCCTCTCTCCCTTTCCTTCCCCTTCTTCTTCCTTCTTCTTCCTCCTCCGAGCTCTCTATTCTCCGGTGGTTTCTCAGTGTTCTTGAGGTGCTTGTGGTGGGAGGTGACGCCCGTTCGTGCAGGCGGCGTGATCGTGGAGCTTGGAGCGAGGAGGAGGTGGCCATTCCGACATGAACGCCTCAACGGTTCGGCTCTACTCTACTCTTGGAGATAGGGACCCTTGACTCCTCTTGCCCTAGCATGCTACCTTCCCCCTTGAGATTGTGGTTCTCTGTGGTTTGGGGTTGTGAGGGTGTGAGAATCATGCTCGTGGTGAGTGAGGTTACCATCGAGCGTAGATTCGTTGTAATCCATGTTTTGTGGGGTTTGAGGGTGGTTTGTATGGTTTATGAGCTTTCCTTTATGTTTACCATGCTCCCCTCCCCCTTGTGGTGGTTTGTACTCGTTTTTGGGGTGGTCTCCGGGAGGACTGCTCCAGGACCCCCCTCAGCTGAGAACGCGACATGTATAGAGGTCGCGACAAGGCCGCCGTGACATCATCGCAACGCTCTTGAGTGTCGCGACGGCCCGATGCGTTGCGACTACAGCAAGGATAGGTATGTCTTGCAGAGTTCCATTTTTTGTGGAGTCTTCGCCGTTTCTGCTTCTTACTATACCCGTGGCACCAGTGCTAGTTCCCTAGTACGGTCCTACACTAGTCGTTCGCCCGGTGCTCGGCACCTGAGGGCTTATCCTGTGAGAGAGGTTGTTACCGTTGCCTGGGACCCCCATCATCATGTACCTTAGAGGGAACGTTTGGGGCGACGAGCATACTCGAGTCACGAACTCTGGAGTTGAGGGGAAAACGGTGGTTAGGACGGATTGCAGAGCTCTCTTGGTGGGTCTGGGACACCGAGGACGATCGGAGTTCTACCCGGTGCATACTAGTTAGTCCTTCTTCTTACTGCCTCACTCTTTGTGGCCCCGGAACCACTTAGGGAGGCCAGGCGTGGGGCCGTAGTCTTTCCAGACTACGACGGTTACTGTTGTGCTACTTTGTGTTCCGGCCTCACTCTGACGAGACGTGGAGGTTTAGACCTGTGTCGAGGATAAGACGTCAGTGGACGTGCCTGATCGTTTGATTAGTGGTAGTGTTTTCTGTAGCTAGTGTCTCTTGTCTAGGTAGGGTTCACTCTGCCTGCATTGCCAGCCGTGTGGTGGTCACGACGTGCAGTCGTACGGAGTTTTCGACCATGGTATTTTTCCGTACCGTTGCTAGCGTGTAGCTTCGCTTCCGCACTTCTTTCGTAGGGTAGAAGATATAGCTGCTGTCATTTAATTATATATATATTCTTCTGCCTGTTAGAGCCAATAGGAGATTGGTAGTCCCTACTGAGCTTCTGTTGTGAAGCTCATCCCTTCCTTTTCCCAGGTGAGACTTCTCAGCAGCGGCAGGGCGCGCGCCGGGCGGAGGAGACGGGGAGATAGTCGTGGTCCCCGTAGCTAGCAGTGGTTCCCCCTTTCAGTGTACGTCACCCTCGAGGTATGACCCTAAGGAACTTGTTCTGTCATGCCCCCAATTTATATTTGAGCAGCGGAATAAATTGGGAGACACGACGAACAAGCCAGCATTCAGAAGCTATAAACCAATAGCTATTACAAATAGGGCCCACAATGCAATAATCAAATTTTCTTCCTTTATTTATCAAAACGAATATTACAACCTCCAATGTCAAATGGAACACTCCTTGCTCACCAATCTATCTATCTCTCAAAGAAAAGGGAAATTACATTAATGACTAATCTAAATAAAAATAAGAATGGACTCTCTAAGTGTACTTCACGCTCGGCGCACAAGTCCCATCACTTAGCTTTACCTTCACTACCTGAAATGTTAAAGAGAGTAGGTATGAGCGCACTCGCCCAGTAGGATTTACATCTTCCAACAATGATATAAGTATTTACATTTTAAAAGCTAGAAGGTATGAACATGATATGTACAATACAATTAAAACCTCGTTAGTAACACGTGTACAGTGTATCATGCAGGATAGTGTGATCAAGAGATTGTAATGATCAATCTAGCAATAAGGTTGTATTCAAGAGTTCAAGATATTGTGAACAATGATCTAGCAAGATGGTAACTTCATGAACAAGAGCAAGATAACATGTAACAAGATGGCCATTTTACTAGCAAGCATTTTGAGTAACCCACTCGGAGCACTCCACAAGAATATCACGCAGGATCTACTAGTGCCTCATGCAAGTACGTCCATCAGCCACTCGGGTTAAGGACCAGCACATAGTAGCAGGTAACAGGCAAGTAAGTTTATCATGTGTAACAAGTATGTGCCATGCCAAGCACCAATCATGATTCCGCACCACGCCAGACACACGACTTTGTTAGGGGATCAACCTAACAATCAACTCCTGGGGTAACGAACATCTTTGGGAAAACTGGGCAATCAACACCTTGGGGTAAACAAGACTTTGTCGGGGGAGAATCCGACAATCACACCCATAGGTAACATAACTTTGCCAGAATCTCCAGGACTAGATATGGGCCCTCAGTCAGGTTCGTATTGCGCAACACTGGCATGTGTCCCAATGAGCCCATCGACTCATGGGTGACAAGAACGAGTTTTGAGTCCATGACTCCAATATCATTAATGTACTTCAAGAACGTATCACAAGAAGGTAATGTGTGTCAATAAGAATAGACTGGTCGAGAAAGTTCAGGACTATCATGTCAATAGTAATGATTATCGAGAGTGTCATGTCAATAATGATATAGAGTTCAAGGGTACGTTGGGAATATCAAGTCAAGAGTTCAATCCGGAAGCATAACGACACATTTACATAGATTCTATCTTTAATAACTTGGTTTCATGTGTTATACTCGATCACTCCGAGAAAGTCAAGATGAGAAGAGAAAGATCTCGTCAAGAATGCCAAAAGAGAAGAGATACGTGCACCCTAACTTCCGGGTACTTCATTGGTACAACCTGCTCGTCGGCCATGTGAGAATCCATGGTCAGAGGAGACTTACGGAGGCCTTGGTCAAGGGGTCACTAGTCCGGCAGAAGGAATATCTGACGGAGAGTTCACCACAAGCCAAGAAGGGGTTTTCCTATCGTGCTAGAGTGTATGTGCATGTCGCACGTGAGAATCGTTCAAGTGCGTGTGTGAATCTGATTATGGAAACTCCAGTTATAGAAACTGCATTTGTAGCAACATGATTTTTTTAGAAAATAAAAAATTTAATAATATAAAAAAGAAAATTTATTAAATTAATTAGAAAATCAAAGAAAAGAGAATTAAATAAAACCATTTAAAGAAAAGGAGTAATGGGCTTTGTTAAATAGACCTTCTAAAATTTATTGGCCAAAATAGGAATTTTTAAAAGAGGAATAAGAGGAAAATACCCTAAATTCGTAACTTAAATATTACTTAAATAGAAAAGAGGTAATAAAGTATTAAAATAAGTAGTTTGAGTTGGAATTGGATTCCTAACTCTACCCTAATGGCTTGGCGACGAATTTAGCTCCCACCCTATCCCAAATAGGAAGTGGAAAGCTTAGAAGGGTGAGAGGAATTAGGAAATCCCGAAATTAATAATAGTTAGAGTCCTAATAGGAAATAGAAAGGGAGGAAGCTTAAATACTCTCCTAAATCCCCCATGCCCAGTCCTAGCTTGTTGCCAAGGGTTGTTGGACGTGGAGAGGAGGCTAAGGAGGTGGAGAATTCGTGGGGAGAAGGATCTCTCAAGCCCTCAACCCGAGTTCTTCAAGTTCTAGCCCTAGAAAGGAAAACAAGCAAAGGTAGGCATTCTCACGAGCAAAAATCATAAAACTTCATCTGTAGATTGTTCCAATCATCAGGAACAAAAGACATCTAGTTTCATATTTTCCATTCAGCCAATCTTTTCTTCTTGATTTTTGAAGTTCTGCAACTAGCATGACCCCGAACCCTCTTCTTAATTCTTGTTCTCCATGTATACTCGACCCCATGCTCTCGAATTTTAACTGGAGATACTGATGATAGTTAGGCTTCGTTTGCCTTTGAAAGCCCTAATTATCATCCACCATGTTGCTCGAATTAAATCTTTCATCTCAACTGTACACCGTTCTATGTTCTTCGTGAATGCACTTGATTGAACCATGTCGAAACCATGTTTATTTGCAAATTCCTATTTACTGTAAGTACTCTAGAGTCATTTAAAATTGGTTTCATGAATTTTCATCGTATGTACTATTTGTTCTTAATTTTTGAATCACCCTGTGTCAAAACAAGGAAAGTTTGGACCGCAATCCAAGACCTGTCCTTTTCCCGCTCGGACTCAGGCGCAGGACCTGAGAACGCGATGGCCCGATAGGCCACATTCTTAGGCAGATCACGACAGAGTACCCGTCGCATTCTGAACGCGACAGGCGCTGGCGTCGCGTTCTGACAGCCTGCACTGAGCGATCTGTCGCGTCCTGTGTAAACCCCTGTCGCGTTCTGAGCGGACCCCATCGCGACCCTTACTGGGGTACTTCGTGATCTGAGACTTTGCATGAAAACCCATGAATTTTGATGCTATCATTTTCTATAGTATTTATACCCTTTGTTAACAGGCATACACGCAATAAATACAGTTGTTATAAATTGAACATTAATGTGTAATTTTAAAAAGACATGCACTTGACCTCTTTCCATCTATGATTTCTTGTCACATGTGCACACACTTTGAACCATCCATTATGGCTTAACTTGGCATGAAAATATCTCATAATACATCTGGTAATTTGATTCCAATTATGTATTTTAATTTCCCTATTTTAATGAACTTGCTGCGTTTTCATGCGATGTTTTGGGAATACCGTTACCGACGCTCCATTGTTCTAGAATTCCTCTAGAACATCGGGCACCTGTTTCTATATACACACTTTCTCTTGACTTGGACGAACTCTCCGTCGGATACTCCTTCTGTCAGACTAGTGAATCCTTGTTCAAAGCCTCCGTAAGTCTCCTCTGTCCATGGGTTCCCACATGGTCGACGAGCTGGTTGTACCCTAACACCTATGATACCCTTTAGGGATGAATATGATCCAAATGGCTATTAGAAATTCGCTCTTATCTTAAATCACGCCGAACCTCTGGACCTGTGCTTAACATGGCCAGTGGAAGGTAGTGAGTTCCACCTGACTGCCAACACCAATCGCGCGTGTTATGCAACTGTTACTATCGCCCGTTTACTCGACGATTTATGTGCACTGACATGTATACTAGGCTCGCTCATCTATTCACACTCTCTCTACTATCTCATCTATTTATCTAGAGCTCACATCTATTTCTTGGTACTCTCTATTTGCCATTGACTGATTGTCTAAAGATAAACAATATAACTAATACCTGGCAATATATAAAGGGCCCGGTCTGGTCCTGGGATGTGCGCCCGAAAGTGCTATTTGCCCATGGGAGTTAAATGACTAGAGTGTTTGTCATTACACTCGAGTGCTATCTATCTCGACTATCTAAATGACAATCAAAAGTGCTATGTTCTCTTGTTGTCTATTGACAACAAAGTGCTATACCATATACGTTGTGCTATTGCTATGCCTTGTGCTATTTGTGCTATGGCCATCCTGCTATTTGTGCTATATTTGGAAACTTGTGCTATTTCAATCACATGCTATCATGCTATCTCTCACATTACTTGACTCTCTCGCTCTATCATTAGTTACTCTGCCTTTTTAATACAGTAATTATTTAAAGCCTGCTTGATCCTGAGATTTAAGTCCTACTGGGCGTTATCGCTCACCCTGCGTTATTGGTTATGTGTTCTCAGGTGAGACCGAGGATGACACTTACACTCAAGAGGACGGGAACGACCAAGAGTGAAGTCAAACGTACCCTCGTGTCTTAGTAGTTGTTAGAATTTGAGTTTAGTCTTTTACTTTTATTCATTGTAATTGGGCCCTATAGAATGGCTCTGATATTAGTGGTTGTAACTTGACATTGGAAATTATTAATGAGATGCAATTGCTTTAGTATTTATTCTTGCCCAATGGTTGATGTCTAGTACTCGCTCTGTACTCGTTTACTTGCAACTGCCTCGTGTTCCGATATTCCGCATCGGGGCGTGACAGTTTTGTGGTATCAGAGCCTAGGTTGTTCTTAAGTATAGGATGATCTAGGTTGACCAGCCTCGACTAGAGTTAATTATCCTACCTATGTGAGATGTGGTTAGAACCATGGGTAACTAGCTTAAATGAACTCACACACACACGAATTAAACTCCACATCAGTATTCTAACAACAAGTTATTTTTTAGAAACCTAAGCAACCAAGATGACGGCTGAACGTGCTCAAATGAGGGGCATGCAACAAACCATCCAAGAACTCACCCGTGCCATTATGCAAGCTACCCAAGGAGGGGGAAACTGCGGCGGTGCAGGCGAGCTGCATCGTAACTTTAGGAGCCTGAAGCCACCTAGGTTCAGTGGATCCATGGATCCGGATGAGGCTGAACACTAGCTACCATGGATCCGGATGAGGCTGAACACTAGCTAAAGGAGATGGAAAGAATTTTCCATGTTATGCAATGCGCAGTAGGGGATAAGCTGCTATTGGCTATGTTCCAATTAGAGAAGGACGCCCGCGCATGGTGGGAGTCAGTCGAAGCGACCAGAGCAAATGGTCAATTTACTTGGGCTGAATTCAAAGAGGCGTTCAATTCCAAGTACTTCTCGGAGCGTGTCCAAGAGAAGAAGGCCGCAGAATTTGTTGCTCTTAAACAGAGGAGTTTGACGGTGGCTGAGTATGAAGCCCAATTTTCAAGACTGGCACGTTATGCTGAGCACTTAGTGAATACTGAAAGGATGAAGGCTAAGCGCTTTCTCAACGGCCTTAGGCCACAATACATCACTCAACTAGCACCTCTCGACATCCAGACCTATGCCGAGATGGTAAAGAAAGCTCAACTACTAGAAGATGCTATAGACTTCACTGACCGCATTAAAGGGAAGTTCGTGAAAAAGGAAATGACATCTGGTCAATCATTTGGTAAGCCAAACAATGGCAAAAAATGTCCCTTCAACATCACGGAGGGACCCAGCCAAGAAAGAAAACCCAAAGCTATTGTCCCCTACACTCCAGCTAAAAGCAACTGCAAACACTATGACAAGCCGGGTCACACGGCTGATGAATATTGGAGGAAAGTCAGTGCATGTCTACGCTGTGGAAGCCGCGAGCACCGCATCCTCGAGTGCCCGCTACTGAAGGAGAATGAGAGGCGCACTAATGTGCCTAAGAAACAGGGCAGACTGCAAGCCCTGCATGATGAAGAGACCATCGAGGAAGGTGGCGTGGTGGAAGGTACCCTACAAGTCTTCTCCTTATCAGCATTTGTTTTATTTGATACTGGAGCAACACATTCATTCATATCTCAAAACTTTGCTGATACTCTGAATGCTAAACCTACACCCATGGGATGTGAATTCTCGGTCACCACACCACTAGGAGAAAAAGAAAAATTGAACAAATACTTTCCATCTGTCGATGTAATGATCGGAGAACATAACTTAAAAGCCGACCTGGTGTGTATGCCCATGGAAGGCTATGATGTAATATTGGGAGCCGACTGGTTGTCTACCTATGGGGCAAGTGTCAACTGTAAGAAAGAGAAATTTACTTTTAGTGAGTTCCCTAAGTTGTCATTTATTGGGATCAGACATAAGAGACGGATGCCTCTAGTCTCTGCCATAAAGGCCCACAATATGATAAGGAAAGGTTGCATTGCCTTCCTTGTGGCCGTAATATTTGAAAAGAAGGGTTCTAAGATAGAAGACATCAGCATAGTCCAGGATTTCCTAGATGTGTTTCCCGAAGATCTGCCAGGGATTCCCTCAGAACGAGATGTCAACTTCGCCATAGAATTGATCCCTGGAGCTACCTCGGTATCACGACAACTGTACCAGATGTCACCTGCCGAGCTAAAGGAATTGAAGGCACAACTGATGGAGCTATTAGAGAAAGGGTTCATCAGACCAAGTACTTCCCATGGAGAGCACCTATGCTGTTCGTTAAGAAGAAGGACGGATCGATGAGGCTATGCATCGACTATCGTCAACTCAATCAGCTCACCATCAAGAACAAGTACCAATTGCCTAGGGTCGATGAACTTTTCGACCAGATATCCGGAGCTCAATATTTCTCCAAGATCGATCTTTGATCTGGCTATCATCAAATGAGGATCAAGGATGATGATATCTTTAAAACGGCTTTCAGGAGCTATGGACACTATGAATTCATTGTTATGCCTTTTGGTCTAACCAATGCTCCTGCAGCCTTTATGCAACTCATGAACAACATATATCGGCCATACCTTGACAAGTTCGTGGTCATCTTCATCGATGATATCCTTATATATTCTAAGACCAAAGAAGAACATGAAGAACATCTGAGGACCGCACTACAAGTCCTGCGAGACAACAAACTATACGCAAAATTTAGCAAGTGCGAATTTTGGCTCGAAGAAGTGTCTTTCTTGAGCCATGTCATCTCAAAGGACGGCATCTCCGTTGATCCCTCCAAAGTCGAAGCTGTACTCAATTGGGAGAGATCAACCAGCGTCACGGAGATCAGAAGCTTCTTAGGACTGGCTGGCTACTACAGGCGGTTCATAAAGGACTTCTCAAAGATCTCCGTTCCCCTCACGCGTCTGACACGAAAAGAGAATCCCTACTTCTGGAGTAAAGAGTGTGAGAAGAGTTTTTAGACTCTAAAAGACTATCTTACCTCAGCACCTATTCTCGCTCTTCCAATAGAGGGAGAAGGGTTCTCTGTCTACACCGATGCCTCAGGAAGTGGGCTAGAGTGTGTATTGATGCAAAAGGAAAAGGTCATTGCCTATTCTTCAAGACAATTGAAGATGCATGAAGTCAACTACCCTGTGCATGATCTAGAGTTGGCTGCCATGGTCTTCGCCTTAAAAATCTAGAGACGTTATTTTTACGGAGAGCAATTCACTGTTTATTCAGACCACAAGAGCTTGAAGTATTTATTCTCCCAGAAGGAACTCAACATGAGACAGAGAAGATGATTGGAATACCTAAAGGATTTCGACTTCAACATCCAATACCATCCAGGCAAGGGAAACGTCGTGGCTGATGCTCTTAGTAGAAAGCCGATGGCATCTGTTTCGAGTCTAGTCCTTGGCGAGATGCAACTACTGGAACAATTCGCAAGGTTAGACTTGAATATTGAACATAGGGATGATCGAGTCTTGGTGGCCAACATCAAGATTCAATCTGACATGCTGGAAGAAATTAGAGCTCAACAAGACAGCGATCCATTCTTGGTTCGCATCAAGGAAACCTTGGTTGAAAGACCTGATTTTGCTATGACCGAGGATGGAAGGTTGGGGTTCCAAGGGAGGACATGCGTCCCCGACAATGAAGAATTGAAAAGAAGGTTAATGGATGAAGCTCACAAGACGAAGTATACTATTCATCCTGGAGGTACCAAAATGTATCAAGACATGAAAAGAACATTTCGGTGGCCAAACATGAAGAGAGAGGTAGCCGAGCATGCCGCTCATTGCCTTACTTGTCAACAAGTAAAGGCGGAACACATGCGCCCTGCGGGCGTACTTAGACCACTAGATATCTCGGAGTGGAAATGGGAAAGCATTGGCATGGACTTCATCATGTGTTTACCCAAGACTCGTGGTGGACTCGACGCCATATGGGTCATTGTCGACCGATTAACATGGTACGCCATATGGGTCATCCTCCCTATAAAGAGTAAGTGGTCGGTAGAGGTACTAGCTGCCTTATATGTTAAAGAGATAGTGAGATTGCATGGTGTACCATCATAAATTGTCTCGGATCGAGATCCGAGGTTTACCTCCCACTTTTGGAAAGGACTACAAGGTGCACTTGGTACTAAGCTCAACTTTAGTAACGTATTCCACCCACAAACTGATGGGCAAACCGAGAGAACCAACCAAATTGTTGAAGACATGTTGAGAGCATGCACTATAGATTTCAAGGGTTACTGGAATGAGCACCTACCCCTAATTGAGTTCGCCTATAACAACTGCTACCAGGTGAGTATTAAGATGACATCGTTCAAGGCACTCTATGGCAGAAACTGTAGATCTCATGCATGCTAAAATGAAGTGGGAGAACAACAATGGCTAGGCCAAGACATGGTGCAAAACACAACCAGGGATATTCAGGTGATTCGAGATCGGCTCAAGATTGCCCAGTCCAGACAAAAGAGCTATGCTGACAAGTGAAGGAGAGATCTAGAATTTCAAGTAATGACCATGTACTCTTAAAGGTATCACCTACCCGTGGTATCCAAAGATTTGGTGTCAAAGGAAAGCTCAGTCCTAGATTCATCGGTCCTTTTGAAGTGCTCGAAAGGGTTGGTGAGGTTGCATACCGACTAGCGTTGCCGCCAAACTTGGCATGTGTACACAATGTGTTCCATGTCTCTATGCTTAAGAAATATGTATATGATCCTACGCATATCATTCGCCATGAGAAGCTGGTGCTAAACAAAGACATGACATATGAAGAGAAGCCAGTCAAGATACTAGAACGGAAGGTGCAACAACTCAGGAACCGTCCCATCCATGTGGTTAAAGTCCTATGGAATAATCGTGGAGTGGAGGAAGCCACATGGGAACCGAAAGGAATCATCAGACGGAACTATCCCGATCTTTTCGGTAAGACATTCTCTCCATTTTAATCATATGAATTTGGGGACCAAATTCTTTTAAGAGGGGAAGGATGTAGCAACCTGAATTTTTCAGAAAATAAAAATTTAATAATATAAAAAAATGAAAATTTATTAAATTAATTAGAAAATCAAAGAAAAGAGAATTAAATAAAACCCATTTAAAGAAAAGGAGTAATGGGCTTTGTTAAATGGACCCTCTAAAATTTATTGGGCCGAAATAGGGGTTTTTAAAAGAGGAATAAGAGGAAAATACCCTAAATTCGTAACTTAAATATTACTTAAATAGAAAAGAGGTAATAAAGTATTAAAATAAGTAGTTTGAGTTGGAATTGGATTCCTAACTTTACCCTAATGGCTTGGCCATGAATTTAGCTCACATCCTAACCCAAATAAGAAGTGGAAAGCTTGTAAGGGTGAGAGGAATTAGGAAATCCCGAAATTAATAATAGTTAGAGTCCTAATAGGAAATAGAAAGGGAGGAAGCTTAAATACTCTCCTAAATCCCTCATGACCGGACCTAGCTCATTGCCAAGGGTTGCTGGATGTGGAGAGGAGGCCAAGGAGGTGGAGAATTCGTGGGGAGAAGGATCTCTCAAGCCCTCAACCCGAGTTCTTCAAGTTTTAGCCCTAGAAAGGAAACGAGCCAAAGGTAGGCATTCTCATAGGCAAAAATCATAAAACTTTGTCTGTAGATTATTCCAATCATTAGGAACAAAAGCCTTCCGGTTTCATATTTTTCCATCGAGCCAATCTTTTCTTCTTGATTTTTGAAGTTCTGCAACTAGCATGACCCCGAACCCTCTTCTTAATTCTTGTTCTCCATGTATACTCGACCCCATGCTCTCAATTTTTAACTGGAGATATTGATGATAGTTAGGCTTCGTTTTCCCCTGAAAGCCCTAATTATCATCCACCATGTTGCTCGAATTAAATCTTTCATCTCAACTGTACGCTGTTCTATGTTCTTCATGAATACACTTGATTGAACCATGTCGAAACCATGTTTGTTTTCAAATTCCTATTTACTGTAAGTACTCTTGACTGTCTAGAGTCGTTTAAAATTAGTTTCATGAATTTTCATCATATGTACTATTTGTTCTTAATTTTTGAATCACCCTGTGTCATAACAAGGTAAGTTTGGACCGCAATCCAAGACCTATCCTTTTCCCGCTCAAACTCATGCGTAGTACCTGAGAACGCGACAGCCTGATAGGCCGTGTTCTCAGGTAGATCGCGACAGAGTGCCCGTCGCGTTCTGAAGGCGACAGGCGCTGGCGTCGCGTTCTGACAGCCTGCACTGAGCGATCCGTCGCGTCCTATATAAACCTCTGTCGCGTTCTGAGCGGACCCCGTCGCGACCCTTACTGGGGTATGTCTCGATCTGAGACTTTGCATGAAAACCCATGAATTTTGATGCTATCATTTTCTACATGTTGGGTTTGTTGCCCAGTTGACAAGCCCAGAGGGGGGGTGAATGGGTCTTTAAAAATTATTTGATTAGTACCTGTACTTAAAACATACACACAAAGACATTCTTTGATGAAGGTTAGTGACAGTTAGTTCAAAGAGCAATCACACTAGAAAAACAACCACACAACACAAGAAATTATCCTAGTTCAGACCTCCTCTCCTTAGGAGTCCTACATCCAGTCCCTGAGCAACAACTCAGGATTCCACTAACTAGGGTACAGTCCCCATATGGACACTACACACCCAGCTCAGCTGGTCTTCCTTCACACGAAGGGAATTACACCACCCTGGATAACTCACCAGGTCTTCCTTCACAATAGAAGGGCACAACAACACCCTGGATACCCCACCAGGTCTTCCTTCAACACAGAAGGGAACAACAACAACAAAGGTAAGCAGTAAAAACTGAAGGATCGAGAAAAGATGTGGACAAGATCTAGAAGGGGGGGTTGAATAGATCTAATACCAATTAACGCGGAAGCTTAAGCAATTTAAAATTACTTCGAATTAGAGATCAGATCACCTAAACAATTTACTGATCTGAAGTGTGATTAGAGTGTGTGAGCAAATCAATTAGCAGTGTGAACGAAATCCCTATGCATGCATCTAGCGAGATACAAAGGTAAACCACAATTCAAACCAATGCACAGAGGATTTTTAGGTGGTTCGGAAATCACCTTCAGTGACTCCTACGTCCACCCCTCACACAGTGAGGCCACACTACTCAAAAACCCTGAGTACAACTCACACAGGAGCACGACGACTCCAAACACCCTTGAGCACGACGACTCAAGAAACACCTGGAGCACGACGACTCCAAACTGAGCACGACGGCTCAAACAACAACTGGAGTACAACGACTCTAAATTGAGCACGACGGCTCAAACTACACAGTGAGTACGACGACTCACAAACAACTGAGCTCGACGGCTCACAAATAACTTGCTAGAAAAACACAAGACTTAGATCCTCTAGCAACATATCTAGTCCAACAAGAGTTAATTCATGAGACTCATGCAACAACCCATGCACAATCTCAGAATCACTCAGAAGAGAAAAGGAAAATGAGAATTGTATTGATGAGCTTTTCTCTTAAGATGTACTCCCTTATAGAAGGTCGAATTGTGAAGAGCTTTGATCTCTGGAAGTTCCTGGGCGATGCTCTGCAATCGGATATTCAGGATCTTCCTTGAATTCTTCACAAGAGTCGGCTTCTACTTGATCTGCTTCCTTGAGGTGATTCACTTGCTTCTTCAACGATCAATCTCCACTTCTCATGCTTGAACAGATGAGAATTTGGCTTGAGGAAGCACCAGGAAGGCAAGAACAGGGAGGAGAAACCTTCTAGCCGCCAACAGGATTTCTGGGAGTCTTTGAAAGGGTTCTTTCCTGTTGGATAGCCAATAGAAGGGTATTTATACCCCTAATAGTCCAAATGTACCCTTGGGGGTCGTGGGCACATGATCCAAGGCTAATCCAACAGTTCCCTAGGGTGCCACGTGTCCAGGACAAAGTTTAAGTCACAGAGATTCTGGAGTGTGTCGACCTGCCCATGAGGTGTGCCGACACACTGTCCCAGACTGGCAAATCAATTCCCTGGGAGAGGTCTCTAGTGTCGACCTGAGATGATTCAATGTCGACACCATGTCCCAGACAGCAAAACAGGCCTTCTGGGAAGGCTCTCTAGTGTCGACCTGATATCATCTCGTGTCGACCTGCTTTGGCCATCTGAAAAACAGGCCTTCTGGGAGAGTCATCTAGTGTCGACCTGCCTGCATTTGGTGTCGACCTGCTTTAGCCATCTGAAAAACAGGCCTTCTGGGAAGGCTCTCTAGTGTCGACAATATCTGATTTAGTGTCGACCTGAGATAGAAGCCTGTTAACATATTTCTCTGGGATCTGTCTCTAGTGTCGACCTGCCCTGGACTAGTGTCGACACTAGTTGATCATTTCTTCACCTTTTGCCTTAGATCTTGGAACATTGTGTCGACACCAGTGTGAGGTGTGTCGACACCATCCTTGCAATAAATGTTTGTCCCTGAGAAATAAACATATAAATCATTAGTTAAATATATTATCATGAATATCAATGATAAATGTGCTTGGAAACATGCTTTTTGAATATTGTTATTTCAGGTGTGATGTATTTCACATGTTCCAATTGTTATGCATTAAAATCACAGCTTGTCATCATCAAAATGTGAGGAGAAATGTATTATATTCACACTCAACCCAACATTCTCCCCCTTTTTGATGATGGCAACATTAAATTCATATGGAAGTGGAAAGTTTCAATGAAATGTGATTTTAAGCATTTTCATTTCCTTTTATTCATACTTGTCAAAGACCTTTGAACATTTTTTAGTGACATTTGAGAGTTGCACACATGAAAGACACAATGTTACTAGAGATAAGCTATTCTCACACAAAGGTCAAGCAGCTTGACAAGCATTCATCACATTCACATTCATTCAAAAGAGTTTTCAATCACATTGAAGACACAAAGGTTTCTATTCATTTCATTCACAAAATATGAACATTGCAATCTTCAAAAAACACATTTAAAAAGCATTACAATTTCTTGCTATCTTCTCCCCTTTGACATCATCAAAAGAAATTACATTAACGGGGAGGAGGAGGAGGAGGAATGAGTATCAAAATGGTCTCAATATCTGTCAATCTCTTTTCCATTGAAGCCAGACTGAATTTCATTTGAGCTTGGATAGTTGAGAGTCTTGTATGCAAAAGATTTTCCATTCTCTCTGAATTCTCTGGCATTGTAGCTTGAAGGGCACTGAACTCAGTTGACATTGGCTGTGAAGATGAAGAAGAACCAGCGGACCAAGCAGGTCTATTCAAAACTTTGAATTCCTTTTTAAGTGCAGACATCTCTTCATCAATATGAGTAGACAAATTCTTCATGCTCTCCAAGTCATCTACCAAATGTGCAAAAGACAGCCTTGTCTTAGAAATCTGAGAGAGTGTCTCCTTGGTGTTGAAGACATCAGCTTGGGAATTTGCCAAAATTCCCTTAAGAACTGTTTCCAACTCTTCTTGATGCTCTTTTAGCTCAACTGAAGCATCTGCCAATGTGCCTATCAGCCTGTTAAACCTTTGCGTTGCATGGTCAGAAGCTGCTTTTTGTTCAATAAATTTGGCAGACACAGTGTTCTCCAACCTCTGAATCCTCAACTCAAAATTTTCTGACATAGTCTGAATGGAGGTGTTCAAAACATCAAATTTGTCATTTAAAAAGGTGTATAGCTCTGGTGGAACAGAAGGTCCACCAAAGGATGTGGATGCATGAACTGGAGGTTGTGGAGAAAAAGATGGAATTTCAGTTTCAGGGTTCAAGGAGGAGGAGGGCTGAAGTTGAGGTGAAAGAGGGGCATTAATGGGTACATCAACTTCAACTGCCACATGAGGCTGATCCTCATTCATTGGAGGCTGGTCCTCATGCACTTGAGGCTGATCCTCTTGAGCTGGAGGCGATCCTCTTGCACTGGAGGCTGATCCTCTTGCACCACAGGGGCCTCTACTGCAGCTGGCCCTCTCCTAACCTGATCACCCACAATCCTAAAGCCCATAAACTTTTGAACATGCTTAAAGCAATAAAATTAGACTTAGGAATTTTCTGAGACTTCTCATTCTCCAGAGACACACCAAAGTGTTTGAAGACTTGAGTTAAATGGGCTGCATAAGGAAGTGATCTATGCAAATCTGCCTAGTTGTCTCAGAGATGATCTGGTACATGATGACATGGAGGTTGATCTTTATGTCCTTGCTCATGCAGTATATTACAAACCTTTGGATGTCTGTGAGTCTGTCTCTCCACCACCTTGAGGTGTTATGATGGTGGTGAGGATATGATGGGTAAGCCTCAACACTGGAGGAAAAGTGTTGGTGTTGAATTTAGTGACATGAGTTTGCTTGAGATCAGACTCATCTGCCTGCAATCCAGTCAAGATGGTATATGCTTCATGAAGGTTGAACTCAAAGTTATGGTAGTCTGCTCCTTCATCTGGAATTTTGAATATGGTAGCTGCTATGTCTGTAGGCATATCAATCTCAATCCCTTTGACTTTTGACTTGTAGCCCTCATCTGTGCATTCCAAATGCATGTAGAACTCCTGGACAAGTCTAGGGTATATGATGCGAAAGTCTGAAATGAAAGATTGCCAAGACTGAAATTTAAAGAAGTTGAGGACTTCAGGAAAGGCAGCATTCAGTTCACTGTCCTCTAAGTCCACAGCTTTGAGCTTTAGAGTGATCTTCCCTTCACAGAGTGGTTTGGAGGGAGTTGCTTCAGAGGATGAGGAGGAAGACTGCTCAGAGACTTCAGGAGAAGATTCCAGAATTTTCCTCATAGGGTACGCAGACCCTCTACCTCGACCAGAAGAGGAAGCCCTACCTCTCTTAGAAAATGATGGGGATGCAGAGGATGGCCCTGGTTGCTCTGCAGGGTCATGGCGCCTCTTGGTTCTCCTTTCAGAGGGAGGAGCATCATCCGCCGGAATGGGCCTTGCCATAGCCCTTGACTTTGCTCCACGGCGAGGGGCCTGCTTGGGTGCCATGGGAGCAAGATGGAGTAGAATAGGAGAGGATGGAGAGTGAGGAATGAGAGATGAAGGACAGGGATGGAATGGAGGAGGGAAGAGGTGGAAATGGTTCAAAGCCTGCCGGATTCAAGGAAGAGGACGGCCGTCGGGTCGACCTGGAGAAGAAAAGGGGATTTAGGGTAAGCTATCCCCGCAGGAACACCAAACCCTTAACCGGCGCCCACGGTGTATATGACTCTGGCAGGGGGTCAGTGTCGACACTAGAGGAGGTGAGTGTCGACCTGAGCTAGAGTGTGTCGACACGAGATGTAGGTAGTGTCGACCTGGCCTGATGAAAAAGTGAGATTTGAGTATGGAAAAATTTTGTGACTTTTGGGATATCTTTATAATGATAAGAAATGGGTGGAATAATCATTTCAAGGATTTTTAAGAGGCTAAAAAATTCATGTGTTAAATTTTGCAAAAAATTCAATATCATTCAAGTTTTACACAACATCCAACAGGATATGAGCATTCAGTGACTTGAGTCATTAAAATGATGATTTGAGGGATATAATACATTTAAAAAATCAACTACACACTACCATATTCTTCAAGTCCAAAGAAATAAAAAAATCTTTTAGACTGAAATCAAGTGTGTTGAAAGTAAACAACTTTTTAAGAACAACTTGATGATGGATAAGAATGATTTTTTTAAAACAATTCTCCAATGATATACTCATCTTGTTTTTGAAACAAACTATCAAATGAGATACATCTTGTTCACTCAAGAACTAATGCTTTTCACACACTATAGTCCCTGGATACTAAAGATTTATCTATTATCAAGTCTCAAAGGGGTAAATGATGACCTTTTGACATGAAAATATACGTTTTTTAGACGCCAATATTTTCAGTTACTCAGTCATCATCAAAAAAGAAATAGGACATATTTATTTTGCTTTGCATTTATTTTGATTTTGAACCCCTTTGAACAGAGATAGCATTAGTGCCTCATGACATACATGGCACTTCATTCATTGTGAAGGTGTGCAGTTTCTCAGCACATGTGCCATTGCTCTGTTGAATTGACATATTTTGGAGAGTTTGTGACAAAAAAGACATCATCTATATCCAACATCAGTTGCAAACAAAAACATGTTTAAATTCAAAGCACACATTATTCTTCAGTCTTTGAAAGAAATATGAATTTCTATAGTTTTGAAGAATATAGATGAGAGTTGACAAACGAATATAGTAGATCACTCAAGGGATCATTTTGAGACTCTAGACACCTAAATGAGGACATCATGTAAGGAAATTGATGTAATGCAAGAAAGGTTTTGAATTTTGCAAAGGACATTATTTGAATTTTCTAGCTCCCCCTGAGATGAGGATTTCAACCACTTTTCATCAGAATAAAGATATGCAAGTTTTTGAAATCAGGAAAGATTCTCTTTAAACAATAAAAGCTCCCCCTCAATAATTGCATTTTCATTTCTTGGTACTTGGCGGAGACACATACTCTCGCATAGTGAAAGTGTCCAGACAAGCAGAACTTGTCCTTCTTCAAATCACCATTTGATATACCAAGAAGTTCAACACAATGTGAGTTGAAGATTCATTGTCAAAAAGAAATAGAGGTGAAATGGAGAGAGATATGATCAGTATGAATCAAGGAAGCAAATGAATATGATGATGCAAAAAACTCCCCCTCAGAAGATGCCTAACACTCAACCCAATCCCAATGAGAGAGATCAAGAAAATAGACATTTACAAAGACCAAGTTCTCTCCTTAAAGATGAGAATCTACTGTCAGGAAGGGGTTTGGTGAAGATGTCAGCAATTTGCTTTTCAGTTTCTATGAAGTGGAGCTCAAAGGATTTCTTTGCTACCTCATCTCTCAAGAAATGATAAGTCAGACATGAAAGAATATTTCTCCAGCATTTCACTCAAAGATTCTTTTGACTCACTTCCATAAGATATGCATGATATGAAATGATCATACAAGCAATTCAGATATGTTCATTCAAAGTAGTTTGCACCGAAAGAATATGAACATGATCAAGCATGCATTAACATGCAATTTATTGAAAAATATTTTTGCACTTTTTCAAATTTACTCCCCCTTAATATGTGCATGGAATGAAAAAGTTAGCACGCAATTCACACATGATTATGAGCATAATTAGCTTTAATCATAACATGAATTTTGGTACTTGGCGGAGTATTTTACTCACGCATAATGATAGTTTCCAAACAAGCATAACTTGTTTTTCCACATGTCATCATTTGATATACTAAGAAGTCAAAGCAATTAGTATGCACACAAACTCATGGAAACAGTTAAGCATGCATGATAACATAAACATGATTCCAATTGTTATGATATAAAGATCATTGTTGGGAGTAGCATTGAAACACATTTCTCATTGTTCAGATAAAAATTAAACATTCATTCCAATTCAAGCAATTCAAGTTTGAAATGATAAAGAAATTTTACTTGAACAGTCTTCATTTTTTCTCAAAGATTTTACCTGTGTTCTCCAGTCATTTCTAGTCTTGCACAACCAATATCTTGAATCCATTTACAATGTATGGCTGCAAGACTTCTCAGCTTGCTGATCAAGCTGGTTTTGGGACCCACACTTGTTTGGGTCCTGCAATGAAATCAATGTTAGATTGCAACAAAGATTTCTGAATCCAACATGCTTTTAATTTTTGTATAGATGCATTTCTTTCATTGATAGAACTATGAGCAGAATTAGTTCCAGATTTTCTTTTTGCCTTGACCAATGCATCTATGTTTTCATGAAGTTTTCTATTTTTAGGATTTTTAATATGAGCAGAAATAAAATGATTTTGTGCAACATTTCTATGCCTATACACATGGAATTTCTGAACATTTTCAGTATGAACATGATGTTTATTCCTATGCGTATGAGCATGTGCATTAGACTGGAATTTCTGAGCATGCACAACAAAATCATTTATGTACCAACAGTCCTTAGAAATATGACCAATTTTATGACAATGAAAGCATTGGACTGATTTGGCATGTTTATTGAAATTTTGATTTCTATTCCAGCAATGTTTGGCAAGATGACCATGTTTATTACAATTAAAGAAAATGAGAGCATTTTTTACCTGGTACTTACCTTGGCATGTATGGATTTGCTGAAATCTCCTTTTCACGTGAGGAGGCTCACCATGAGGAGAAGGAGGTACCTTTTGATGGCTCTTGGCATGATGTGAATTTTGAACTTGCCTTGGAGCTTTTTGGACTGATAGAGGAAGTAGATTATTCTTCTTGACATCAGCATTTTTCTTCTTCTCTTTCTATTTCTGAACAAGAACTTTCACAAGTTTTTCATTAGAGATATCAAGGTTCTTGTTCACAGCAGTTTAACAGAAGTTATTGTGCTCTTCTTTTCATTTTTCTTATTTTTAACAGAAGCAAGACTTGTGTTCTTCAATTCATTTTAAATCTTCTGTTTTTCAGATTTTAATGCAATTACTTCCTTTTCTGAAATTTGAAGCTTGTTTAGCATGACATCCAAACCATTTTTCATCTTGTTCTTTTCATTTTCAAATTGAGCAATTTGTTTTTCCAAATCGGCGATTTATTACTCAAATTGCTACATTCATTGTCCAATGATTTGTCATGGTACAAGCATTCAATCTTCCTTTTTAAATGATGATTTTCTTCAACAAGTTGTTTGCATCTTTCATTTATTTGATGATCATGAGCCATATTAGAGATTTTTTGTTTAATTGATCATTATCAAATTTGAAGTTGTTATTGAGATCAATCAATTCTTCTTTTTCATTTTCCAGATCAATGACTTTTGATTTCAATAGCTCATGATTTTCTTTCAATCCATTCAGTTTATTTTCACAGATTTGGAGTTCATCTTCCAAATTCTCTTTTTCAGAATTTAATTTTTCAACTTCATTTTTCAAATTATCATTTTCTTCTGAAAGATCCTTATCATTGTTCTGGTGCAATTCAAGTGTATTTTCAATTTTCACTTTCTTTATGGCAATGTTTTAAAGTATTTTTCAATCTTTATTTTAGTGTTCAGCTTTGCATTAAGATTTTGTAATCTTACAGAATTCAATCAATTCAACATAAGACATACCTTCATCTTCATCAGAATCAGAATTAGAATACACAAATGGATCTGGAGTTGATTTACCTGACCTTTTAGACTTATTGAGCTCTTGTGTCTGAAGAGGATGAAGAATGCTCTGATCTCGTGGAATGTGCTGTTAGAGCCGAAGTATTTTGAATTGTTGATTTTCTGGATTCATTGAAGCTCTTCTTTGCCATTGAGTGCTTGTGGGTTTCTTTTGCTCTTTTTTTGTGAGTCCTTTGAGAATCAATGAAAATAAGCTGGGGATTTCTATGAAATTGTAACAGGAAATTCATGTAGATTAGATAATTTTTCATTACACAAAACTCAAAAGACTATTAGATCTAATCACAGAATCAATGTAACAAAGAATTAGATCTAACAATTAGAGTGGTTAACTGCTCTAGTACCAAAGGTAGGAATCAGAGCGATTAAAACACAGAGACAGTGAACGATCAAGCAAACAGTTTAAGCAATTAGTACATAGATCAAACAGAAGCAATCAATTCAGATCAGAGATAGACATCAACCGCTCTGATACCAATTGAAGGATCGGAAAAGATGTGGACAAGATCTAGAAGGGGGGGGGGGGGTTGAATAGATATACCAATTAACGCGGAAGCTTAAGCAATTTAAAATTACTTCGAATTAGAGATCAGATCACCCAAACAATTTACTGATCTGAAGTGTGATTAGAGTGTGTGAGCAAATCAATTAGCAGTGTGAACGAAATCCCTATGCATGCATCTAGCGAGATACAAAGGCAAACCACAATTAACCAATGCACAGAGGATTTTTAGGTGGTTCGGAAATCACCTCCAGTGACTCCTACGTCCACCCCTCACACAGTGAGGCCACACTACTCAAAAACCCTGAGTACAACTCACACAGGAGCACGACGACTCCAAACACCCTTGAGCACGACGACTCAAGAAACACCTGGAGCACGACGACTCCAAACTGAGCACGACGGCTCAAACAACAACCGGAGTACGACGACTCAAATTGAGCACGACGGCTCAAACTACACAGTGAGTACGACGACTCACAACAACTGAGCTCGACGGCTCACAAATAACTTGCTAGAAAAACACAAGACTTAGATCCTCTAGCAACAGATCTAGTCCAACAAGAGTAATTCATGAGACTCATGCAACAACCCATGCACAATCTCAGAATCACTCAGAAGAGAAAAGGAAAATGAGAATTGATTGATGAGCTTTTCTCTTAAGATGTACTCCCTTATAGAAGGTCGAATTGTGAAGAGCTTTGATCTCTGGAAGTTCCTGGGCGATGCTCTGCAATCTGATATTCAGGATCTTCCTTGAATTCTTCACAAGAGTCGGCTTCTACTTGATCTGCTTCCTTGAGGTGATTCACTTGCTTCTTCAACGATCAATCTCCACTTCTCATGCTTGAACAGATGAGAATTTGGCTTGAGGAAGCACCAGGAAGGCAAGAACAGGGAGGAGAAACTTCTAGCCGCCAACAGGATTCTGGGAGTCTTTGAAAGGGTTCTTTCTGTTGGATAGCCAATAGAGGGTATTTATACCCCTAATAGTCCAAATGTACCCTTGGGGGTCGTGGGCACACGATCCAAGGCTAATCCAACAGTTCCCTAGGGTGCCACGTGTCCAGGACAAAGTTTAAGTCACAGAGATTCCGGAGTGTGTCGACCTGCCCATGAGGTGTGCCGACACACTGTCCCAGACTGGCAAATCAATTCCCTGGGAGAGGTCTCTAGTGTCGACCTGAGATGATTCAATGTCGACACCATGTCCCAGACAGCAAAACAGGCCTTCTGGGAAGGCTCTCTAGTGTCGACTGATATCATCTCGTGTCGACCTGCTTTGGCCATCTGAAAAACAGGCCTTCTGGAGAGTCATCTAGTGTCGACCTGCCTGCATTTGGTGTCGACTGCTTTAGCCATTTGAAAAAAGGCCTTCTGGGAAGGCTCTCTAGTGTCGACAATATCTGATTAGTGTCGACCTGAGATAGAAGTCTGTTAACATATTTCTCTGGGATCTGTCTCTAGTGTCGACCTGCCCTGGACTAGTGTCGACACTAGTTGATCATTTCTTCACCTTTTGCCTTAGATCTTGGAACATTGTGTCGACACCAGTGTGAGTGTGTCGACACCATCCTTGCAATAAATGTTTGTCCCTGAGAAATAAACATATAAATCATTAGTTAAATATATATCATGAATATCAATGATAAATGTGCTTGGAAACATGCTTTTTGAATATTGTTATTTCAGGTGTGATGTATTTCACATGTTCCAATTGTTATGCATTAAAATCACAGCTTGTCATCATCAAAATGTGAGGAGAAATGTATTATATTCACACTCAACCCAACAAAAACAAGCCCCTAGATCAAGCTTCAACAAGCTAAGATCTGAAGCAAGTAGGACTGAGAGTAGAAGATCTAGAAACACAGTAGACTCTCAGAACTGCACAAGCTCTCTCAAGATTTTCACTATAGTGTGAAGAGCAAAGAGCAACACAAGAAGGAATGAGGTTATTGGCTCTAGAATTCTCTCAGAAGATTTGAATTGCTTGTTCGTTGATCATTGTTATTTTCTTTTGATCTTCTCTCTTGTATTTATATCTCCATTTGTAATATGGCCATTGAAGTAACCGTTGTCTCTTAGATTGGTAGACGTTGGACTGCTTGACATTTGGAAGCTTCTAGTCAACAATCTTTTATCCACTTGAGCATGCAAAGAGATAAGGTATTCTAGCGTCTATATGGTCCAACGTTGTATGACAGAATGTCTTTAGGACCCTGCACATATTAAATGCTAGAACAGTAGACAGCTAGGCTGTCTCTTGTTGTCAGTAAACGTTGATATTATATTCACCAAAATAGCAATGGCAAAAGCTTGTTCTAAAAGATGTTGATAGTATATGCACAATAATGAAAAGATATTATCTGCATGCATGCAGAGATACGTTCTATCTTCATTAAATGCACAGCAGTCAGACAGATAAGAGAAGACTTTGACTATTCAACGCTTTAAGAGATAAGATAAATATCAAGTCATATAAACCATAAAGTCGTTGTCTATAACTTATGAAATCGTTATGAATACAACAAGTCATTATAGAGAGAAAATCGTTGTATTCATTAAAGAAATCGTTATGAATACTGAAGAAATCGTTATAGAAAGTAAGTCGTTGTATTCATTAAAGAAATCGTTATGAATACTGAAGAAATCGTTATAGAAAGCAAGTCGTTGTATTCATTAATGGAATCATTACATGAAGCAAGTCGTTATGAGCTTTAAAGAAATCGTTGTGCAAAGCAAATCGTTATGAGCGCTAAAGAAATCGTTACGTGAAGCAAATCGTTATGAGCGCTAAAGAAATAGTTGCACGAAGCAAATCGTTGCGAGTTCTAAAGAAGTTGTTGCGATAACTTAAGGAATCGTTACGACGGGCAAGTCGTTACGAGTTCTAAAGAAATCGTTACGACATCTTAAGGAATCGTTACGACGGGCAAGTCGTTACGAGTTCTAAAGAAATCGTTGCGATAACTTAAAGAATCATTACGACGGCAAGTCGTTACGAGTTCTAAAGAAATCGTTGCGATAACTTAAAGAATCGTTACGACGGGCAAGTCGTTACGAGTTCTAAAGAAATCGTTGCGATAACTTAAGAATCATTACGACGGGCAAGTCGTTACGAGTTCTAAAGAAATCGTTGCGATAACTTAAATAATCGTTACGAGGGCAAGTCGTTATGAGTTCTAAAGAAATTGTTACGATAACGACTTGTTTGTAACCACATGATATTTCAGTCTTATAAAGAAATCGATACTCACATAAGGAAATCGTTGTGACTTTTAACAGGAGTCGATGTGGACTTAGAGAAATATGAACTTGAAATGATTAAAGCTTCAGAAGGGTAATACTTACCAATATTGGCTTGTTTGACCTTGGTATATTTCCTGTACTTAAGACTTATGAAGTATGTGTTAGAAATTTGATAAGGTTTTGTTTGGTTTTGTTAATCACCAAAATAAATATGTAATTAATTAAAATTACATGGGGACAGACTGAGCATCAATCTCCCCCTTTTTGGTGATGACAAAACTTAACAATATGCATGAAAAAAGAATCTGAATATCTGCAGAATGTCATGCTAAGTATTTTTCTCCCTTTAACAATAAGCATGAATATTTGGAATGTATTTCAGACATGCTAAGTATTTTTCTCTCCCTTTTTGTCATTAAGCAAAAAGATAATCTGAGACAAAGAATGAAGAGAAAAGATAAGCAGAGACAAGCAAATGTAGTTCATTCATTCTGAGGAGGTACATGTAAGTAATAAGCAGGGGATAAAAGAGAGGCAAAATGAGAAATAATCTCCCAGGCCTGCTCTTCCTGCTTCTCAAAGTTCATCTTGAAGGGTCCAGGGCCAACAGAGTAATTTGGTCCCATAGAGGGAGCCATTCTTTTGAGGTGAAGGACCAACTGAGCTTCAAGGAAATCATGGTACGGATCTCTGTCCAAGGATATCTTGTAGTATGTGACTTTTCCAAAGCTAGCACAAGCAAGAAACTGATTAAGGGAAACAGGATAGAAGATCTGCCTATGCTTCAGTTCCTGGCGCATGGCGACATAGACTTTGTACCTTTCCACCCAAATTTGAAGAGGATCATTTACAAAGTGGAGGGAATTCATGTCCAGAAATGTTGCAGCTGAGATTGGAGGGCGGCCTTCCCTGGCTAAGGTTGCATTTGTATCCGACAATTGCTGAGCAGATAAGGGATAGAACTTGGCCCATCCTGCAGGTGTCAGTCGTTCACATTCTGACAAGGCAGGGGCTAGAATCTCAGCACGGATGTGGCCTAGGTGGTACCCCTAAAGATAAATCTGGGAAAAGCTACCACACTGCCCTTCTGAATTTTAATTCTGCCCATTACTCTCGCTAAACGGTCAAAAATAACTGAGCCCACAGGTGTATCCATGAGCAAAGAATGAAGGGGAGGAAGATAGGTAGCCTCTGGCAGCTGAAGAGTAGCAAAGTCCACTTGAATTGCTGCAGTGTCACACTCATGTCTAAGATTTCAGATGGCTTGCCTGAACTGACTGAGCTGGACTTCAGGTAAACGATGAAGATACCTATAATAATTAAACATCTTGAATTGCCTGATCATCTTGATCTCTTTCTGGATGAAGGGAGCCCAAGTGTTGTGATGGTTGACCAGAAACCATTCTGACAAGGTGAGAGAGTGATCCCTGGGAGGAAAAACTTCAGATTTGGCAGAGAGAAACTTGTTGTAGAGGACTTTATTTGAGCGTGCCCATTCTTCTTCAGATAAGGAGTGAGCAGAAGAGAAGATCTTGGTCTTTGCAAACTTGGTAAGAGAGGTGTAAGGTAGGATGGTTTGAAGATGGTCATAAAGGTTTAGGAAAGGAAGATTGAAGAGGGTGGCAAAGACAACCTTGGTGAGATATTCCCTGTAGAGAGGCTTGTTTTTAGTGACCTATGTGAGAGAAAACCACAGGGGAGGATATAATGGATTGAAAGATGAAGAGGAGGTTTTTTTTTTCTTAGAGGGAGGACAAGAAGGATCAGAGACATGAATATGCTCGCCAACTTTGAGAACAGAGCCAAGAATGGTGTCCTCAAATTCGTCTTTGATGGGGCTCAGATAGGGACCATCAATTTGAGCTCCTTCTGGGATGATGGTGATGAAGGAGGGAGGAGGATGAGAATGAAGAAGGGATGGTGGATGAGATGAGGTGTGAGGAGATGGGCCAGCTGATGATGAGGGACCAGAGGAGGAGGCTCCAGCTGATGACGAGGCTGTGGAGGAACCTCAAAGATAGGAGGAGGTGGAGGAAAGGGTGTTGAAGATGCAGGAGGTGAGGTGGATTGAGAGGAAAAAGGTGTTGGTGAGGAGATGATTCTAGGGTGTGGTTGCTTAAAGGTGGAGGTGCAGGTGGAGCAGTGGAGGTTGAAGGAGGGGAAGGAGGAGCAGGGGTTTGAGAGGGAGAAGAAATTGGGGGCACTGGATCTACAACAGGTTCTTCTGCTGGAATCTGCTTGTTCCTGTCGGCGGTCGGATGGTTCTGACCCTTCAGCTGGAGGCCTTGATGGCCCTTGCTCCTGAACTGAGGGCCCGGATGGCCCTGACTCCAAAGGTACTTCTTCTGAAACCATAGATGGCCCTTCCATTTCTGCAGCTGATGTAGTAGGAGGCTCAGAAGATGGAGGTGCTTGAGCTTTTATGGCTTGCAGAACTTCTGAAAGTAAGGCCTTCATTGATCCCATTTCCTTATTGAACCATTTCATTGCATTCCTTACTTGAAACATCTCTTTTGAGGTGGAGGCCTGGCTCATGAAAATTGAATTTACATCGGACTGCAAAGAGCACAGGATTTCTCCTTGAACATCTAGTCTTTCTATGACAGGCTTCAGTTATATCACAATCTTCTGCCTCTGGGTCCTTTGATATGGAGCATCTGCAAGAAGAGGAAGTTCCGGAACAGCTTCCTTCCCTTTCTCCTTGGCTTGGTTCACAGGAGCCTGTACTTCATCAATATTGGCATCCTCATCTTGGAAATGTTCTTCTGGTAGGTTTTCAGTGCTCTCCCCCTGAGGTAGGCCTTCATTTCCTTCCAATGAAGTGCCTAAACTGGAGGTATCTGCCATTGGTACAGAGGTTTCTTCTGGGATATTTGGGCTGACAGACTGCTCCCCCTCAATAGGAGCATCTTCTGCAACACTTCCTTGCTCCCCTGAATGGGAGCTTCTTCCATCACAGTGTCATCGGGAACAATGGTTTGCTCCTTCTGAATGGGAGCTTCATCCACAGATACTTCAACATTGTGGCCCACTGCCACGGATTCTGATATTGAGGCTCACTAACATTTTGCTCCTCATGGCTGGGAGCATCTTCTAGCTGCTTCTTCAAGGTGGCGGATGCCACAACTTCTTCCTCTG
Organism: Colocasia esculenta; assembly: GCA_014218235.1. Taxonomy (NCBI): domain Eukaryota; kingdom Viridiplantae; phylum Streptophyta; class Magnoliopsida; order Alismatales; family Araceae; genus Colocasia; species Colocasia esculenta. Next base: position 72,386,921 of record CM024757.1, read on the forward strand.
TACTTTCTACTGCAACTGATGATTCTGGTGCCTCTTCTGCTGCGGATGCAACTTCAGCTGGTACTCCTGCTGCTGGTTCTACTGAAAATTCTGTCTCAAAAACTGCTGCTTGAGTTGAGGTTGATTCTGGTGCATCTGGTGTCACTGCTGCTGCTGTTGCTATTTCTGCTTCTGATGCGGTCACTGGTGCTGCTACTGCCCTGCTGTGGTGCTACCACTTCCTCTGGCTGGACTTCAGGGGCTTCGCCAATTATAGCCTCACCCTCAGCCACTGAGGTCTTGTCCATACACCCATAATGATTGAGAAACCACTTTTTCTAAGATTTATGGACCTAATGCTCTGGCCCATCTTCTCAACTACTGCCCCAGACAGGTCAACACCAAAGTGTTTGAAAACCTTGGTGAGCAAGTGAGCATAAGGCAGAGATATATTGAGCTTACTCTTGGTGTCCCAAATATGATCACGAGCAAACTTCATCCTCTCTATCATTACTTCGGCCATGTTAATCTCCTTGTTCTGTATGGCCAAGAACATCATATCCGAATCTACCTTGGTACAGGTTGAAAAAGTTGCACTTCTAGGAACTAGAATTTGACAAACAATAAAGTGCAGAAGATGGTTGAATGCATTCAACTGATTGATATCTATTTTCCCATCTCTCAACCGGAATTCAGGACCAATGATTCCAAGACCCTTGACCTGGGTATCCACAGTGTGGATTCCATTGTGACCAGTCGAGCTTACATCAAACAGAGTCTTCAGAAGATTGTGATCAATCTTGATCGTGGTTCCCTTGACTGAAGATGTCAGGGACCCATTTGCCTCTGATTTCAAGCAAATGTAGAACGCCTTCACAAGGTCCGGATAGCTTACCTCAGAGAAGGTCGAAATGATTGTCCACTGCATTCTTCTCACTGCGGCCACTATGCTGTGCATGCCATTCTTCTCAAGATCAACTACATCCACTGCCTTATTTCCACAGAGCTTGGTCTTCACGAACGTGAACTTTTCCTGCTGCTCAGGAGTAAGAAACTTAGCGCCGTAGCCCCCAAGACTGCCGAAAACAACTGGTGTGGCCATGGATTTGAGTGGAGGAGGGTTTCAGAACGGAGGAGATGGTGGCAGAAGTGAAAGCCCTCAAGAAATTCTTCGCGGGAAGAAGTGAAAGGCTTCAAATTTGCAGAGAGTCGATGTCGAAGTCGTTAGGGCATCGGCTCAGGCAACCAGATGAAGGAGGAAAAAGGTAGAAGATAGGAGATGAATCGTTCTCACATCGATTTTCGGAGTTAAATAAATGCTATACCGAAAAGTGAAGCGCCAAAAGGTGGCAGAAAACGACAAATGAGTTTGACCAACTCAACAGACTTTATGAAGAGAGCAGCCCGGAAAGATAATTTAAATTACTTTTGCTTAAGGTTATAGAGGGAAAACTTACTTAATTCTGAAAATTTATATGCCAGTTTTAAACAGAAATCTCTTCACAAATTACACATGCCCAATTCCCTTCTAAGAGACGTAAATCTCTCCTCGGGTAAGGCTTTTGTGAAAATATCTACTAACTGACCATTTATGTCAATAAAAGATATTTCAATGTTACCATTTGCTACATGATCACGAATAAAATGATATCTAACCTCAATATGTTTGGTCCTTGAATGCTGGACTGGATTTTTGGTGAGATTGATAGCACTGGTGTTGTCACACAGTAGTGGAATTGATTTGATATTTAGTCCGAAATCCTCAAGTTGTTGCTTTATCCATAGGAGTTGTGTACAGCAACTTCCAGCAGCCACGTACTCAGCTTCAGCTGTAGACAGTACCACTGAATTTTGTTTCTTTGAGGACCAGGATATCAAACATCCTGCAAGAAATTGACAACAACCACTGGTGCTTTTTCTATCTACTTTGCATCCAGCATAGTCAGCATCAGAATATCCTACTAAATTAATTTCACAAGATTTTGGATACCATAATCCTAAATTATGAGTTCTAGCTAAATATCTAAATATTCTTTTTACAGAGATTAAATGAGATTCTCTAGGATCCGCTTGATACCTAGCACACATGCATACACTAAATAAAATATCGGGTCTGCTAGCTGTTAAATAAAGTAATGAACCAATCATACCTCTATAGATCTTTTGATCTACTTTCTTACCATCCTTTTGACTGTCCATCCTTGTAGATGTGCTCATTGGTGTTGATAGTGGCTTTGTGTTCTCAAAACAAAATTTCTTCAAAAGCTCCTTGGTGTATTTTTCTTGACAGATGTGGGTGCCATCTTTTCCTTGCTTGATTTGTAGTCCAAGGAAATAATTGAGCTCCCCCATCATGCTCATCTCAAACTCTCCCTGTATCAACCTTTCAAAATACTTGCAAAGGGATTCATCAGTAGAACCGAAAATAATATCATCTACATAAATTTGAACTAGTAGTATGTGCTTGACTTTTGACTTTATAAAAAGAGTACTATCTACTTGACCTCTATTGAAACCATGATTTAGAAGAAAAGAACTAAGCCTTTCATACCAGACTCTAGGTGCTTGCTTTAAGCCATATAGAGCCTTATGAAGTTTAAAAACATGATTAGGAAATTCTGTATCATCGAAACCTGGAGGCTGTTCAACATACACTTCCTCCTTAATAAAACCATTTAAAAATGTAGATTTAACATCCATTTGAAATAGCTTTAAATCTAGAGCAGATGCATATGCAAGTAAAATCCTAATAGCCTCAAGTCTAGCTACAAGAGCATAGGTTTCATCGAAGTCAATGCCTTCCTCCTGGGAATAGCCTTGAGCTACCAGTCTGGCCTTGTTTCTTAAAATCATACCAGCCTCATCCAATTTGTTTCTGAACACCCACTTGGTGCCAATAACTGGATGGTCTGGGAACAAGTGACCATACTTGGTTTCTCTTGAACTGGTTAAGTTCATCTTGCATGGCTATAATCCAGGATTCATCAGTGAGAGCTTCATTGACTATCCTAGGCTCTATTTGAGAGACAAATGCTAGATAATCACAAGGTATTACATTACCTCTTGTTCTTACCCCTACAGATGGATCACCAATAATGTTCTCAGGTGGGTGATCTTTCTTGAATCTCCACTCCTTTGGAAGATTTTCATGTGTAATATCTTGTTGTTGCAAGTCTTCCAGAGGTGGATCATCCCTGTCTTCAATTGAGGTATCCTTTAGTTTCTTGGACAGTTCGTCTGCATCATCATTGTCACTTTCTTCTTCCTTTCTCAAGGAAGGGTTAGTCTCATCAAAAATAATATGTACAGACTATTCAATCAATAAGGTACATTTGTTAATATTCTATAACCTTGGGTTTAGAAGCATACCCCATGAAGATGCCTTCATCTGATTTGGCATCCAACTTACCAATGTCTCTTTTGCCGTGTTGTGGATGAAGCATGGACATCCAAAAATTCTGAAGTGACTGATCTTTGGGTTCTTCCTTTGAACAGCTCATAAGCGATTTTCTTCAATATTGGTCTGATCATTACTCTATTAATGATGTAGCTTGCTATGTTTACTGCTTCAGCCCAAAAATACCTTGGTAAGTTATATTCTAACAACATTGTCCTAGCCATATCCAATAAAGTTCTATTCTTTCTCTCAGCAACTCCATTTTGCTGTGGTGTTCTTGGTGCTGAGAAATTGTGTTCAATCCCTTCGTTTTCACAGAACTTTGCAAATTTCTCATTCTGAAATTCACCTCCATGATCCGATCGAATACTAATAATACTGAATTTCTTGTCTTTCTGAACCTTCTTTCTAAAACTGATAAAGCTTTCAAATGTATCATCTTTATGATCTCGGAATGACGCCCATGTGTATCTGGAGTAGTCATCGACAATAACAAATCCAAAATTCTTTCCTCCTAGACTAGTGGTTCTCATTGGCCCAAATAAATCCATGTGAAGGAGTTCTAAGGGTTTAGAGGTGGTTACCACAGTCTTTGAGTTGAAGGAACTCTTGGTGTGCTTCCCTTTTGCACAAGGTCTGCAGATGCCATCCATTTTAGTGCTGACCTTTGGCAGACCTTCCATAAAACTTCTCTTTATAAGCTTGTTCATGCCATCCAGACTACAATGACCCAGTCTTCTGTGCCACAATTCAGTTGATTGATCTTTATTTGCTGCTAAACAGACATTTTGATCCTTGAGTTCTTCAAGATAGAGCACATATAAGTTCTTTTCTCTATTTGCCTTGAAAATTACTGCTCCATCCTTTAATATGTTGCACTTTGACTCTTGAAACTGGATCTGATGACCTCTGTCACAAAGCTGGCTGATGCTGATGAGATTGTGCTTCAGCCCTTTGACAAGCAATACATCTTCAACGACTATCTTTCCTTTGTTGCTCACAGAACCACTGCCAATCACTGTGCCTTTCCCATTGTCTCCATAGGTAACTGTTCCTTCTTCAGTTTGTAGATGGGTGAATAGCTTCCGATTCCCTGACATGTGCCTTGAGCACCCACTGTCTAAATACCATTTGGATGCTCGAGTGTTACCCTGAAATAAAATCATCAAGTTTTAGGTACCCAAATTCTTTTGGGTCCTGATTGGTTAGGATCATTGATTTTTACCTTTGATTATCTATTTCTTATGTCTTGTTGGGCATGATGTTATGATATGTCCTAACTTGTTGCAGTGACTACAGCAGGATAATTTAGTTATTTTTTCTATATATTCGAAGTTAGCTTTGTATGCTATATCTTGTTCGGGTACAAATTTTGGTGTTGGATATGTTTTAGGATAAACTATGGTTTCTTCATTATCTGGGGGTGTATATCCTAATCCATTTTTCTTCTTACCTGATCTTCTAGCACCTTTTAATATGAGGGAGTTTTTACCATTTGTGAATTTTTCCAATGTGCTAGATAATTCTTATTTTCATCTGTTAATGATTTTATTTTTGTTTTCAGTTCATCTGTGCCTTCCTATTTTTCCAATTTAATTATTTGTTCATTCTTATCCTTTAGATCTTCACATAATAACTCATTTCTTCTTTTAAGTTCAGTTAACTATTTTTCTAGTTGCTCATTTTCAGATTTTAGATCTGAGTTTGTATTCTCTAAACAAGTAATGTTTTTCTTACTAACTTTTAGTAATTTGGATACATCTCTATATTTATCATATAGTTCATTGAATGCATCCTCTAAATTATCAGAATCAGAATCATTGCAGGAATCAAAGGAGGAATCAGATGTTACCTTATCATCTGTATTTGCCATGAAAGACAAGTTGGCTTCTTCTTCATCACTAGTTGAGCTTGGCTCACTGTTTGAGTCGTTGCTGTTTTCCCATGCGGCTGCCATTGCCTTCTTCTTGTATTTCTTGAATCGTCTGAAGTTATCTTTCTTCTTGTGTCCATCTTTCTTAAGCTTTGGACACTCTGCCTTGATATGTCCATGCTTCTTGCACTCATAATATGTAGGTTCTCCTTTCTTCAGATCTTTTCCTTCTGGCTTCTTAAACTCTTTATTTTTCTTGAAGAATCTTCTGCCATATTGAAACTTCTTCTTTTTGGCTAGAATTCGTTGTAGTCTTCTAGACAACATAGCTTCTTCATCATCACTATCCTTGCTGCTCTCACTGTTGTCCAGTGATTCTTCTGACAACTCTTCATCAGCCTTGAGCGCATTTGACTGCTTCTTTCTGTTGGAGGATTCTCCTAATCTCTCCATATTTATCTCATGGGCCATAAGGGACCCAATGAGCTTTTCCAAAGACATTCTCTTTAGATCATTAGCTTCTTCAATGGCTGTAACTTTGGGAGTCCATGAAGATGGTAGGGATCTAAGAATTTTCCTCACCATGTCTCCCATTTCATAGGTCTTTCCTAGTCCAGCCAATCCATTTGTAATATCTGTGAATCGACTGAACATTTGAGTTATGGACTCACCTGATTGCATCTGAAATTTTTCATATTGAGTAACAAGAATGTCAATTCTTGTCTCCTTCACCTTGTCTATGCCTTCATAGGTAATTCTAAGCTTTTCCCACATCTCCATTGTGGATTTGCAGGCTGAAACTCTGTTGAATTCCCTTTTACTTAGTGCACAGCACAGAATACTCTTAGCCTTACAGTTCAAGGAGATCTTTTTCCTGTCATCATCTGTCCACTGAGCTTTATCATTTGTGACCAGGTGATCGCCTTCTTCTACTATTGACCATATCTGATAGTCGTGACCTTGGAGAAAATACTCCATTCTGGTCTTCCAATAAGCATAATCTTCACCATCAAAGAGAGGGGGTCGGTTGACAGACTGACCTTCAATGTTACCTTGGGCTGCCATGGATCTTTACTCTTCAGATCGTTGGATATTTCTTCTTTGTCAAAGAGACTCGCTCTGATACCACTTGTTGCCCAGTTGACAAGCCCAGAGGGGGGGTGAATGGGTCTTTAAAATTTATTTGATTAGTACCTGTACTTAAAACATACACACAAAGACGTTTTTTGATGAAGGTTAGTGACAGTTAGTTCAAAAAGCAATCACACTAGAAAAACAACCACACAACATAAGAAATTATCCTGGTTCGGACCTCCTCTCCTTAGGAGTCCTACGTCCAGTCCCTGAGCAATAACTCAGGATTCCACTAACTAGGGTACAGTCCCCCTATGGACACTACAACACCCAGCTCAGCTGGTCTTCCTTCACACGAAGGGAATTACACCACCCTGGATACCTCACCAGGTCTTCCTTCACAACAGAAGGGAACAACAACACCCTGGATACCCCACCAGGTCTTCCTTCAACACAGAAGGGAACAACAATAGCAAAGGTAAGCAGTAAAAACAAACCCCTAGATCAAGCTTCAACAAGCTAAGATCTGAAGCAAGCAGGACTGAGAGTAGAAGATCTAGAAACACAGTAGACTCTCAGAACTGCACGAGCTCTCTCAAGATTTTCACTATAGTGTGAAGAGCAAAGAGCAACACAAGAAGGAATGAGGTTCTTGGCTCTAGAATTCTCTCAGAAGATTTGAATTGCTTGTTCGTTGATCATTGTTATTTTCTTTTGATCTTCTGTCTTGTATTTATATCTCCATTTGTAATATGGCTGTTGAAGTAACTATTGTCTCTTAGATTGGTAGACGTTGGACTGCTTGACATTTGGAAGCTTCTAGTCAACAATCTTTTATCCACTTGAGCACGCAAAGAGATAAGGTATTCTGGCATCTATATGGTCCAACGTTGTATGACGGAATGTCTTTAGGACCCTGCACATATTAAATGCTAGAACAGTAGACAGCTAGACTGTCTCTTGTTGTCAGTAAACGTTGATATGAATATTCACCAAAATAGCAATGCCAAAAGCTTGTTCTAAAAGATGTTGATAGTATATGCACGATAATGAAAAGATATCATCTGCATGCATGCAGAGATACGTTCTGTCTTCATTAAATGCACAACAGTCAGACAGATAAGAGAAGACTTTGACTATTCAACACTTTAAGAGATAAGATAAATATCAAGTCGATATAGACTATAAAGTCGTTGTCTATATAACTTATGAAATCGTTATGAATACCAACAAGTCATTATAGAGAGCAAATCATTGTATTCATTAAAGAAATCGTTATGAATACTGAAGAAATCATTATAGAAAGCAAGTCGTTGTATTCATTAAAGAAATCGTTATGAATACTGAAGAAATCGTTATAGAAAGCAAGTCGTTGTATTCATTAAAGAAATCGTTATGAATACTGAAGAAATCATTATAGAAAGCAAGTCGTTGTATTCATTAATGGAATCGTTACATGAAGCAAGTCGTTATGAGCTTTAAAGAAATCGTTGTGCAAAGCAAATCGTTATGAGCGCTAAAGAAATCGTTACGCGAAGCAAATCGTTATGAGTGCTAAAGAAATAGTTGCGCGAAGCAAATCGTTGCGAGTTCTAAAGAAGTTGTTGCGATAACTTAAGGAATCGTTACGACGGGCAAGTCGTTACGAGTTCTAAAGAAATCGTTGCGATAACTTAAAGAATCATTACGACGGGCAAGTCGTTACGAGTTCTAAAGAAATCGTTGCGATAACTTAAAGAATCGTTACGACGGGCAAGTCGTTACGAGTTCTAAAGAAATCGTTGCGATAACTTAAAGAATCATTACGACGGGCAAGTCGTTACGAGTTCTAAAGAAATCGTTGCGATAACTTAAATAATCGTTACGACGGGCAAGTCGTTACGAGTTCTAAAGAAATCGTTACGATAACGACTTGTTTGTAACCACATGATATTTCAGTCTTATAAAGAAATCGATACTCACATAAGGAAATCGTTGTGACTTTTAACAGGAGTCGATGTGGACTTAGAGAAATATGAACTTGAAATGATTAAAGCTTCAGAAGGGTAATACTTACCAATATTGGCTTGTTTGACCTTGGTATATTTCCTATACTTAAGACTTATGAAGTATGTGTTAGAACTTTTGATAAGGTTTTGTTTGGTTTTGTTAAGCACCAAAATAAATATGTAATTAATTAAAATTACATGGGGACAGACTGAACATCAAGGTTTACATGGATTCATTATTGAGATGTTTGTTTTTGATGATGAGCAATCAATGAGCATTTCATGCACAATACAATTTCATGTGATATGTATGTGTGAAACATGATAAGAATGACAAGTCAAGTAAATGTTAATCAAGAATCACATGTTTAATTTGATTATCTAAATGTTCACATTATCTCACTAACAATGTTCTTAAATGTAGGTGAGATTGCATGCAAGACAATGTACCAAAACAAGAGCAAAAAGATCAAGAAAAGCACAAAAGACAAGTACCTGTCGACAGCCCCCAAGATGCCTGTCGACAGTCCTGCACAAGCAGATCTTATAGGGTACTGGCAAGGTGTACCTGTCGACAGCCCCACTGATGCCATTTGACAGATCTGCACAGATAGAACACACAGGCTCCTGGCAAGGTGTGCCTGTCGACAGACTCAAATTGCCTGTCGACAGATCCACAGAGGGAATTGTCTCCCGGAAAGCCAGCCTTCTGCCTTTTGCAAATCTATCTACATCTGTTGACAGATAAACTTCTTGCTGTCGACAGACGAAGAGAAAATCTCAATACGAGATCTCCATATGTTTCCGACTTGGGTGTTTCCTTTTACCACGACTCTCCATACTTGAACACCCATATAAAAGGAACTCTTTGGAGTTATTTTCATACAAAAGCAGCTACAACTCAAAACCCTAAGCAAAGTCTCAAGAGAGAAGATCTTTCTGCTGCTCTACTTCAACCGTTCGTCCAAGCAACCAAAGAGACATCTTCTGAACAGAGTTGAAGCCAGATTATCCGTCTCCCAAGCTTCTCCATCATCTGATACTTGTCAAGACGAAGCTTGAAGTACATCAGGACAATCATATGAAGAGTTCTACATCAGGATTTGAAATCTCAACTCTGAACTCTTCTTTATCTCTGTTTTTCATATCTGTGTGTGTGTTGTTGAGTCAAGCGTCCTTGTGCTTGATTCACGTTTGTCACATTGTTCTGACCGTGGTTTACATCAGACTACGTGAGTGTGTGTGTGTTGTAGCGAGTGAACTTGATAATAAGCAGTCTTTCTGCATGTGTGTGTGGACGGTGGACGTAGGATACACAAGTTGTGTACTCCGAACCACCTTAAATCATCATGTCTGTGGTTTGAACATTTCACGCTAGATGTTTGGTAGGCACGTTGGTCTTTCACACGCTAGATAAATTGCTATTCTATCTACTTACAACTAACACACATCTCAGTTTGATTTAAACTCTGTTTGAAATATCAAAAGTCTGTGTTTCCACTAAAAAGAAGGTTATTATATTTTTAATTGATAGTAATCTATTCAACCCCCCTTCTAGATTACCATATTGTATAATTCCGCACATCTTTCAATTGGTATCAGAGTAAGATTTCTCTGTTTTATTGTCTTAATTGGTTGATCTCACGATCAAGAGATTCTCGATCTCATGGAATCTAACAAGGGGTATATGGCCGAGGGACATTCAGTGACCAGGCCACCCTTCTTTGATGGCACTGACTATTCTTATTGGAAAAATCGCATGCAGGTATTTCTGAGAGCTCAAAACTTCGAGCTATGGAAAATTGTCAGCAAAGGAGCATACACCCTTCCCGAGGATGAAGATACCTGGACGAAGGACCAGATTGCAAAGGGAACTCTCAACTGGAGTGCCCTGAACATGATGCAGTGCGCTGTTCATCCCAAAGAATACTCAAGAGTCTCCACATGCACTTCAGCGAAAGAGATGTGGGACAAACTTGAACTTATCTACGAAGGTACATCCGAGGTAAAGGAAACCAAGCAAGCATGCTAATTTCTGAGTATGAAATGTTTAAGATGAATAATGATGAAACTATATCAGATATGTTTGCAAGGTTCATGCTAATAATAAATGGATTGAAATGTCTTAAGAAAGAATACTCAGAAAGTGACTTAGTGAGGAAGATACTTCGGTCTCTTCCATCCTCATGGAACACTAAGGCCACTGTCATTGAGGATTCAAAAGATCTCTTAAAGATGAAATTGGATGAACTAATTGGCTCCCTGATGACATATGAAATAAATGTGAAAAGGAAAGAAACTGAAGAAAACCCAAAAAGGTCAATTGCCTTAAAAGCTTCAAGCAAAAGTTCCTCTAGATCCAGAAAGGAGGTTCAACAGGAAAGTGATGAACCTGAAACGTCTAGTGATAGTGAAAATGATGAAATGGCCATGCTCACTAGACAATTCAAGAAATTCCTCAAATTCAAAAGGAAAGGCTCGGGTAATTTCAAATCCTTCCAAAAGAAAGATTTCTCAAATAAATTTGAGTCTAACAAAAGATCTGACATTGTATGCTATGAGTGCAAGAAACAAGGGCATCTGAGAGGAGAATGCCCCGAACTCAAGAAAAAGCTGAAGAAAGAGAAATTCACCTTCAAGAAGGCCAAGGCAATGTTGGCAACTTGGAGTGATGAAGATGAAGATGAGGACGCACAAGAAGTCTCTGGAGATGAAGAAATTCAGTGTCTAATGGCAAGAAGCGACGACTCCAACGAGGTAAACTCTTCCTTTGAAACTTATATTGTTGATGAATGGGAAGAAGCATTCACTGTCCTGTTTGAAAAATTCTGTGAATTCAAATATGAAAACAAGGCATTGAAAAAGAAAATCAATTCTCTTGTTCATAACACACACAATGATGAACAAGTTGTTGCCTTAACTAAAGAAATTGAAATGATGAAAATTGATGAGGAAGCTCACATTGGAGAAATGAACTGTTTGAAAACAAAATTGCAAGAAATTCAAAAGGAAAAGGAAAGTCTGACTAACTCTCTTGAATCTCTTCAAAATGAACATAAAGAAACTAAGAATAAGTTGGAACAAGCTGAAAAAGACCTTAAAGGAAAATCTGAAGATTTAACAAGGTTTGTAAAGGGAAAGCAAAATCTTGATGCCATTCTAGGATCAAATATCTTTGTTGCAAAACATGGAATTGGATATCAACCAGTAAAACAAAAGAAAAAGGGAGAGACTTTGATAACTTCTTTTGTTGATTCTAGCCCAAGCATAAGCTATCAAGTCCCTTCCAAGAATCAGAAAAATCAAGTCCCTTCCAAGAATCAGAAAGGTCAAGCCAAGGGTAAGAAACAGGAACCCAAGAAAATCAGTTCAGCTGTTAACACAACTAAGAAGTTGTCTACAGCCCCAAGAAGGGTTGTCGACAGGTCTGGAAACATGCTCCCAAAGAAAAGATAACCAGGCAACAAAAGGGTAAAATGCCCATGCATGTTCCTCAGAATAACAAACCCACTGTTTTGAAAAAATCTTCATCATGCAATTTCTGTAAGAGACTTGGGCACAATGAAAAACAATGCTAGAACAATCCAAATAAACTGAAACTCAAACAAGTTTGGATTCCGAAGCATTTACTTTTTGGCATGAATAATACATTGGGACCCAAAGTAATTTGGGTACCAAAACCTCTTGTCTGATCCACATATGCAGGAATGCCTAGCAACCAAAAATTAAAACAAGTGGTACCTGGATAGTGGCTGCTCGAGACACATGACGGGCGACAAAGACAAATTCTGCTTGCTGGTGGAAAAAGACGGAGGTCAAGTTGTTTTTGGAGGTAACAATAAAGGCCAGATCATTGGTTCAGGTAAGGTTGGTAAGTATGCCTCCAACTCAATAGACAATGTACTGTTAGTTGATGGTCTTCACCATAACTTGCTTAGCATAAGTCAACTGTGCGATAACGATCATAAAGTTGTCTTTGAATCAAATTCATGTCAAATTGTTGATAAGGAAACATGAAGTCTTAAATTTTCTGGAAAAAGAATTAACAACATTTATTTGGTTGATCTAGATGATCCAGAAAATGAAAATTTGTGTCTTGTTGCAAGTAAACATGATAAGCTTACCTTGTGGCATCGTAGGCTTGGGCATGCAAGTTACAATTGAAGGATCGAGGAAAAGGTGTGGATAAGATCTAGAAGGGGGGGGGGTGAATAGATCTATGCCACTCTATGCGGAAGCTTAAGCAATTTAAAAATTACTTTGAGAATCAGAGGCAATTTTAACAGTGAAAAACACAGATCTGATGAGATGTTAAGAGAGTTGATAAAATAGATGTGAAACCAGTTGATTAAGTGAATCTTAAGCGATCCTATGCAAGCATCTAACAGATAATAGAATCAAACCACAAATAGACAAGTGCACAGAGATTTTTAGGTGGTTCGGAAATCACCCATGTGATTCCTACATCCACCCCTCACACCCAGTGAGGATTCACTAAACAACTTGGGTAACACACCCACTAGAGCCAGACAAATCCAACACCTGAGCTTACAACTCACACAACTCTAGAGTAAGACTACTCTAGATCCCTGAGCAAGACTGCTCAACAAACACTTGAGTTCGACGACTCAAACTGAGCACAATGGCTCACAAACAACTTTGCTAAACACCAACACAAGACATAGATCTTCTAGCAGCAGATCATGTCGAACATGAGAACATTCATGAGAATTATGCAGAAGCATTTGCACAATCTCAAAATGTCTCAGAAGAACAAAAGTACAATGAGGATTGTATGAAAAGACTTTGTTCTTCAGTGTACTCCCTTGTAGAAGCTCAGATTGGGAAGAGGCTTGGATTCTTGAAGTCCCAAACGATGCTCTGCAATTTTGAACTTGGGGATCTTCCTTGAAATCTTCTCCAACAGATGCTTCTACTTGATCTGCTTCCTTGAGGCGCTTCAAATGCTTCTTCAATGATCACACTCCAATTCTCACAATCGAATTGATGAGAATTGGTCTTCAGAAGACACCAGGAGAGCAGAGGAGGGAGATGAACTCTTCTCGCCGCCAAAGGGAACTTTCTTGAGGCTCCAAGAGTTCGTTGGGTCTCTTGATGTGATGGATGGCCAATTGGGGGCTTTTTATACCCAACGATTCCAAAGATACCCCTTGGGTACAAGGGCACACGATTCTAGGTTGATACACCATCGCCCTAGGATGACACGTGGCAATCATCCATCTTAAGTTGGAATCTTTCCATAGTGTGTCGACCTGCCCTGGTGGTGGTGTCGACACACTGTCCCAAACCTGAAAACAGGCTGTTCTGGGAATGAGGTCCAGTGTCGACCTGCTCTCATCTTGCGTCGACCTGCTGTCCCATTCTGCAAACAGACTGTTCTGGGAATTGATCCAGTGTCGACCTGCTCTGGTGGTAGTGTCGACCTGCTGTCCCAATTCTGAAAATAGGCTGTTCTGGGAACGAGGTCCAGTGTCGACCTGCCCTCATCCTGCGTCGACCTGGGTAGTCTAATTCCTGGAATTTGCAACTCGTGTCGACCTGCTTTTTGACTAGTGTCGACACAGTCTCAGCATTTCTTCAGCTTTTTGCCTTTGAGTCTGAGGTGTTGTGTCGACACCATTGTGGAGTGTGTCGACACCATCTTTGCAAAAAGTATTTGTACCTGAAAATTAAACACATATATCATTAGTAAAATATTTTATTATTAGTACAAATGATAAGTGTGCTTTGAAATATGCTTTTTGAATATAAATTTCAGGTGAAATGTGTGTATCATGTTTCAATTAGTTTGCATTCAAATCACATTTGTCATCATCAAAATAAGAGGGGAAATGATATGAAATTACACTCAACCCAACAATCTCCCCCTTTTTGATGGTGTCTTGAGACTTGGAAGACTCAGACGAAGATGATGATGACTCTGTAGAATCTCCAGAAGAGGAGCCCGGATTCTTAGGTCTAGAAACCCTACCTCTGCCCGAAGAAGAGGGTCTACCTCTCTTGGCTGCTGGCTGAGGTGCAGAGGAGGACCCTGGTTGCTCTGCAGGGTCATTGCGCCTTTTGGTTCTTCTTTCTAATTGAGGAGCATCATCCTCTGCCAGAACTGGCCTAGATGAGGCCTAAGATCTTGCGCCACGGCGAGGACCCATTTTTCTCACCATGGTTGCAAGGATGGAGTGGAATCGGGAGTTGATGAAGGAGAAGAGAGATGATTGAGAAAGGTATGTGATTGAGAGAGAAGATGTGGAATTTCTTTCCGGAAATGAGAGAAAAAGACCGTCGGGTCGACCTGATGCCTAAAAAAGGGTTTGCAGTGGTGCAATACCCCGCAAGAACAACAAGGGCTAACCGGAACCCACGATTTAAAAAGGTCTGGCAAGGGGTGCAGTGTCGACACTGGAAGACTGTAGTGTCGACCTGACCTAGGGTGTGTGTCGACACGGGATAGGGGTGGTGTCGACCTGGCCTTTGAAGAAAAATTGAATTTTTGTGAGAAGAAAATTTGAGAAATTTTGGGACTTCTTTAAAAGGATAATCAACGAGAGAAATAGTCATTTCAAGAATTTTTAAGAGACTTAAAAATTCATTTGCTATATTTTGCAAAAATTCATCACAATTCAAGTTTTAAACAATTTCCAATAGGATATGAGCATTCAAAGACTTGAGTAACTGAAATGATGATTTGAGGGATATAATATATCTAACAATCAACTATAAGCTACCATATTTCTCAACGTTAAAGAAATAAAGATATCCTCTAGACTGAATGCAATTGTTTTGAAAATAAAACACAATCTTAAAGAACAACTTGATAATAAATGAAAATGATTCTTTCTAAACAAAACTCCATTAACATACATATTTTGTTTTTGTAACAGACTATCAAATGATATAAATCTTTTTCACTCAAGTACTAGTACTTTTTACACACCATAGTCCCTGGATACTTAGGATTTATTCATTGTCAAGTCTCAAAGGGGTAAATAATGACCTTTTGACATGAAAATATACGTTTTGTAGACGCCAATATTTCCAGTTACTCAATCATTATCAGAAAGTATAGCACATTTTTGCTGTATTTTGAATTTATTTTTGAATTTATATCCCCTTTGAACAGAGATAACATTAGTGCCTCATGACATACATGGCACTTCATTCATTGTGAAGGTGTGCAGTTTCTCAGCACAAATGTCATTGCTCTGTTGAATTTTCAAAATTTTGAGAGTTTTGTAAGATAGAAATCAATTTTATCCAACATCAGTTGCAAACAAAGAGTTGTTTTAATTTCAAGACACAAGTTGTTTTCAATCTTGGAAGAGTTTTGAGTTTCTGTGGGTTGAAAAATATAGTTGACAGTTGATTAGTAAAAAATATGATAGATCACTCAAAGGATCATTTGGAGACTGTAGATATCTGAATGATGACATCATGCAGGAAATTGATGAAATGCAAGAAAAGTTATGAATTTTGCAAAAGTCATGATTTGAATTTTCTAGCTCCCCCTGAGATGATGATTTCAATCATTTTCTATCAAAATAAAGAGATGCAAGTTTTTTTTGAAATCAAGAAAGATAATTTCTTTTAACAATAAAGGCTCCCCCTCAGCAATTGCATATTCATTTCTTAGTACTTGGCGGAGACATATACTCTCGCATAGTGAAAGTGTCCAGACAAGCATAACCTGTCATTCTCCAAGTCACCATTTGATATACCAAGAATTTCAACACAATAAGAGTTGAAGAATTTATTGTCCAAAGGAAATGGAAGTGGAATTGAGAGAGATATGGACAATGTGACTGAAGGAAGCAAAGGGTTATGATATGAAAAGAACTCCCCTTAAACAGTGCATAACACTCAACCCAAACTTAAAGAGAGATCAGAATGTGGACATTTACAAAGACCAATTCTCTCCTCAGGATGAAAATCTGTTTTCAGGAAGGGGTTTGGTGAAAATGTCTGCAACTTGTTTTTCAGTTTCAATGAAATGGAGTTCAAAGGACTTCTTTGCAACCTCATCTCTCAAGAAATGATGCCTAATCTCAATATGCTTGGTTCTAGAATGCTGAATGGGGTTCTTAGACAGATTTATTGCACTTGTGTTATCACATAGGATGGGTACACTACCTAAATCTGGTTGTAATCGAGAAGTTGATGTTTCACCCGAGAAATCTGAGTTCCACATCTACCTGCTGCAACATATTCAGCCTCTGCAGTTGACAGTGCAACTAAATGTTGCTTCCTGGAAGCCCAAGAAATAAGGCACCCACCTAGGAATAACACAGCCACTTGTGCTTTTTCTATCTAATTTACACCCAGCATAGTCAGCATCACAATAGGCAATCAAATCTAGCTTGCAATTAGCAGGATACAAATTCCTAAATCACATGTTCCAACAAGATATTTGAAAATTCTCTTAACAGCTAACATGTGACTTTCCTTAGGATTAGACTGAAATCTAGCACACAAACACACACTAAATGAATATCTGGTCGAAGTTGTAAGATAGTATAGAGCCAATCATACCTCTGTAGGTCTTGAAGGGTTGCGGAATTCCCAATATGGTATCTAGAAGGGGGGTTGAATAGATTACTGTCTCTTAAAAACAATTATCACGTTCTTTTTATTAAAGCACAGAGTATCAAGACAGTATCAATATCTAGACTATGTGTAGATGATGTAGAAACCTATCTAACGTGTGAATATGCAACGTGTCTATCAAACATCTATCGTAGAAATGATCAAACACGGGACACGCA
Source organism: Colocasia esculenta (assembly GCA_014218235.1). Classification (NCBI taxonomy): domain Eukaryota; kingdom Viridiplantae; phylum Streptophyta; class Magnoliopsida; order Alismatales; family Araceae; genus Colocasia; species Colocasia esculenta. The sequence continues at coordinate 72,404,009 of CM024757.1, forward strand.
GATTTACGTGGTTCGGAGTACACAACAGTGTATCCTACATCCACGGCACACACACACACACAGAGTAAACTGCTTATGAGCGAGTTCGGTGACTACAACTCACACACACACGTGTTTTCTGATGTGCACCCACGATCAGAACACACACACACGTGATCTCAAGCACAGAGACGCTTGAATCACACAACCACACACACGGTTGATGAGATTATGAAACAGGAAGAGTTCAGAGTGTAGGAGTAAATCCTGATGTGGAACTCTTCTGAGAACGTCTGGATGGAGTTCAAACTTCGACTTGACTGCTTTGTTGATGAGGAAGGTTGAATCCACGACGATCTATCTTCAGTACTGCATGATCAATTGATCTTTCGGTCTCTGCACTGCAAACTTGAAGCAGAGCAGCAGCAACTCTTTTCTCTTGGACTTGGCTTTAGGGTTTTTGGTTGTGGCTGCTTCTATGCGAGATTCTCTTCAAAAGGATGCTTATATAGTTGTGTTTTCATGTGGAGAGTCGTGGGACTTGAAAACACAATCTTGGATATGAAGGAAGGTTTCCGTATTTGAAGATCCTCTGCGTCTGTCGACAGGTTCTGAGTATCTGTCGACAGATTGCAACAGATTTGCAATAGACACTTCAGGTTGCTCTGGTCTGTGGCATCTGTCGACAGGCGATATCCATCTGTCGACAGGCAGAGACTTTTTACCAAAACACAGAACTCTGGCATTTCTGTCTGTGACATCTGTCGATAGGTCTCTGAGAATCTGTCGACAGGTGCTCTCAGTACTTTTCTGTCTGATCACACCTGTGGCATCTGTCGACATATGCCTTTGGGTCTGTCGATAGGTACATGTCTACACTGTGATTGTGATCATTTTCTCATCTTGATTTGAGGGCTTGGTTATATGCATTTGTACCTACATGATAAAACATGTATAGTTAGGTATAATGAAGACGTAGATAACCAAATATTGTATCATGTTAATTGACATGTATGAAACCTCAATTCAACTCATTCATCATTAAAAACATTGTTGGACTTTCATTTATCACTTAGAATGTGAATTCACTTAGTTTCCAGAATATGAACCCAACATTCTCCCCCTTTTTGATGATGACAAAATTGTTCAATTAATGCTCATGAACTTGAGGTTTCTTCTCCCCCTTTTGACAACATCAAAAGTAAAGACAACAATCACATATGTAGATTGGCACAGAACATGTGATTTCATTCATTGGAAAGTGAAGCATTCACATGACAAAAGTGTGACTGAGGTAACATGAATTGAAGATTCTTAAAGAAATAACGAAGGACAGAAACAACATTGCTCAGACTGAAATGAAAATACAGGACATGACCCACTCAGACATCGAGTATATCTAAGCAGCATCATCTTCAGGAGCTTGAGGATGGGCATGACGCTCAGTGGTAAGCCTGTCAATGCGTGTGTCCAAGGTATCCATTCGTGCATTCAGCCTCTCAAAGCCATGTGTCATTTGGACTTGTAGCTGGGCTATCAAATCCCTAATGGAGGGCTGAGCAGCTTCACCAATACCAGCATCTCCCGGAGCATCTAGTGGCTCTGACTGGGAGTCTCCATCACCGTCTTCATCATCTTCTTCATCATCAGCTTGATCGTCATCCCCAATGACGTCTTCATCCTCGGCAGCAGCAGGTGCCTTGCCCTTCAGTTCCTGGTGCCACCCCATCCACTAGCTTGTATCCCATGCGTGAGGCGGCGGTGATATCAAAACTGTTGCGGGAATTGAGTGAGACACACTCACCATCTGGAATGGGAATGCCAATAAACTTCAAAAGAGAAGTAATTTGGCAAGCAAAGGGCATGGATCTCCGGGGTTGGTAGAAGCACTTGGTGATCAAGTGAACATGAGGAGAGAAGATTTATGGGTTCACAATTAAGGAAGAAGGTGAACAGTGATTTGTGAACATTTGTGACTAGTTCACGACTGCCATGCTTTGGCGCAATGCATGTGGTGAAGATTTGGTGAATCATGCGGTTGAGTGGAGGGAAGGTGTTGGCATTGAGCTTAACAATCTCCTTTGTTGTATCATAAGGTTGAAGAGTAAGGAGAGGATAATAGACAGAGGCGTCTGAGTATGAGCAAGAATATCCGCCCCGGTGTTCGGAATCTGGAGGGCAGTGCTAAAAAGGTTAGCAGTGAGTTTAAAGGGAGTGCCCTTCACAGAGGTGTAGAACCCTTGATCGGAGGAAGAGAGGTTGTTGAAGAACTCAGTTACGGCAGTGGGAGAGTATGCCGTATGAGCGTAGAGAAAGACCGTCCAACCCTGGGTATCGAACAGGGGTTGGAGGTTGGGAAAGAGATCGGCCAAGGAGTGGAAATCCACAAAACGTGGAGGAACGAACTTTGTGAATGTACCGTGAACCCGTTTGAGATGGAGACGGGGGGTACAACCAACTCTGGAAGGCGATCATCCCGGTGTTTAGTCCGACGTTCATCGTGAGCCCTGGATCCTTCGCCGGGTGAGGAGGAGGCGGGACGACGACGTGAGGCCAACTTCTTCGCCTTGGGTGCCATGGAAGGATGAGGCACGGATGGAGAAAGGGGAAGAAGTGCTGGAGACAGTGGGAAGAAGAAGAAGGAAGATGGAGGTAGGGTTTCCCGTCCAGAAAGGGGAAAGGATGTATGTGGGAGAGGAAAGGGATGGCTGGGGTGTTGTTGGAGTTGGAAAGGGCCGGAGTGCCCTATAAAGAAGGAGGGGGAAGTTTAAAAGGCAATGGCCCACCAAATCTGCCCCAACGGCGTGTCCGTTGAGCTTCCATAACAGGACAGCCGGCGTCTGTCGACAGACAGATTTGTATCTGTCGACAGATTCTTGCAGAATTGACTTGGTTGGATTTTTTTTTTTTTGTTTAATGAATTTGAAGTGGACCTCTTGAGCAGTGTTGTTTAACAGATTACCTAAGGTGAATAGATGACGAATACATATATAAGAACCTATCATATACATGAAGATGTAAAGCCACTTCAAATATCTTAATGGTTCAAACATAATACTGAATTAGCCTAAGTTGAAGCATGAAGAAAACACTTATTGATGTCAAAAAAAACACTTTGACTCTTCTTTTTATAATTAGGTTGGTAGCACACAATCCTCAGTTTTGAGGTGCAAATGAGCAAGGAGGGAAATATCTAAATGCCAGGATATTCAAAAACATCAATTACTCATGGGAATTATCACTCAGTGGAGGCTTCACACTATTCCATTATTTTCTTTATTTGCCATTGTTTTATGCAATTGAAAAAATGGTAAGTTAGATAACTTTGCACCTTTTAACATGAGGGTAGACATTATTCGTGCCCGTACCCCCAGTTATGTGGTGAAAGTGTCCATTATACCGTTGTACAGAGTTGACGAACTAGCCTTTTGACGCGAGGGCAAACATTTTTGATGCCTACTCCCCGGTTACTTAGCAAAAACTCATCATTGCTCTGCATTTTTCCAAATTTAAGTCAATTTTTTTTTTTAATGTAATGAAATTGGTTAGAAATAGGTAGCTTTTCTCCAAGTATTGTGGTAAGAACCCAAGTTTAATATAGTGATTGATTATCTAGGAATTGTAAACATTAAGCTCAATGATCATAATACCCTTAAAAAAAAAATCATGTTTGCCTACATGTAAATAATGAAGAAGAGTTAGGTGTTATTTTTGAAAATGGTAAAATGTTTCCAGAATGATGGAACCTAGACTGAACTTGAGTATTATGTAAAAATCACAAGATTGTTGAAAATTGCTTTTATATCTTATGCACATGATGTGATCAAATATGTTATTAACATCAGATAAACACCTTAGACATTTTAAAGAAACCAGCTCAAAGAGGTTTGGAGTTAATGGGCTTGGAATGCCAGGTAGAAATGAGTCTGTCGACAGCTAATTTGAGCTTGTCGACAGGTGCACTCAGACAGAGAAATGGATGTTCAGCTAGTAGTGAGTACTGTGATGTCTGTCGACAGGCGAGGGTGTGTCTGTCGACAGCTACACACAGACAGATTAGAGGCTGTGCGGGGAGGACAAAACCTGTGAAATCTGTCGACAGATGCATGGTCGTCTGTCGACAGATACACACAGGGTTCAAAACCTGTGGTCTGTGGATGCCTATCTGTCGACAGGAATGGATGGAGCTGTCGACAGATCCTTGTTGAAGGCCAGTTTAGAAAGAAGGGAATATGAAAAGATCATCCCAAGTGAAGGAGTAATGAACAGCAAAGGAAATGATTTCCTTCACAATAGCACCCAACTTTAGAACTAGCTCCCCCATAATGTGTGCTCATGAAAAAACACAAAGTTTGATCAATACAAGTCAATTCAAGCAACATATGCACACATGTATTCAGCAGATCATTCATGGTATTGAGACTGTTTTGGTGTTTTCCAATTTATGATTTTTTTTTTTTTTTTTTTAGATGTGGAGTATTTTGGCTACTGAAATGAGACGTACCCTTTATCCAACATGAATGTCCCGTCATGGGCTCCAACGACGGGTACTTGGCGGAGAAAATTTCTCACGCATAATGAAAGTTTCCAAACAAGCCGAACTTGTTTTTCCACAAATCACCATTTGATATACCCCATAGTTGTTGCTTACAAGGAACATTCATGAAGGACTTGGGATATGTGTCACTGAATTTTACATAAGCCTAATTCTCTTCTAAGAGATGTGAACCTATCCTCAGCCAATGGTTTTGTAAAGATATCAGCTAGTTGTTTTTCTGTGGGTATGAAGCTAATTTCCAAATTTCTATTGGCTACCTCATCTCTCAAGAAGTGATGACGAATTTCTATGTGTTTTGTCCTAGAGTGTTGATGGGATTTTTGGATAGATTGATTGCACTAGTGTTGTCACATAGGATTTGTGTGCATCCAAGTTCAATGTCGTAGTCACACAACTGACTTTTTATCCACAACACTTGTGTTGCACAACTCCCTGCAGCAACATATTCTGCCTCTGCTCTGGAGAGAGTGCAACCGAATGTTGCTTCTTGGATGCCCACGAAACCATGCAACCACCAAGCATCTGGCAATAGCCACTAGTGCTCTTTCTGTCAATTTTACATCCAGCATAGTCAGCATCAGAATATGAGATTAAGTTAAAGCTACCCTGCCGGATACCAAAGACCCATGTCATGTGTACCTGAGAGATACCTGAATATTCTCTTAACTGCAATTTGGTGGCTTTCCTTGGACTAGATTGATATCTAGCACAGAGGCAACACTGAATTGTATGTCAGGTCTACTTGCAGTAAGATAGAGGAGTGAGCCAATCATACCTCGGAATGTTTAGCATCTACCGGTTTACCTTTCTCATCACTTTCTAGCTTGATGCTTGTGCTCATCGGTGTTGAGGCAGGTTTTGCAGTTTCAAACTGGAATCTCTTGAGAAGTTCTTTGACATATTTTTCTTGTTTATGAAGAAGCCATCTTCCATTTGTTTGACCTGCAGACCAAGAAAAAATTGAAGCTCCCCCATTAAGCTCATCTCAAACTCACTGTGCATATGATGTGAGAATTCTTCACAAAGTGATGGGTTAGTAGAGCCAAAAATTATGTCGTCCACATACACTTGAACAACAATGATGTTGTGTGTGAACTTTCTTTGTAAAGAGAGTTTGGTCTACTTTACCTCGTGAGTAGTTTTTGCTTACCAGAAATTGGCTTAGCCTGTCGTACCAAGCTCGGGGTGCCTGTTTCAAACCATAGAGAGCTTGTGCAGTTTGTAAACATGGTTTGGTTTGTCATGAAGTTCAAAGCCAGGTGGTTGAGAGACATAGACTTCCTCTTTGATGTAGCCATTTAAGAAAGCAGTTTTAACATCCATTTGATATAATTTGAACTTGTTTGAGCATGCATAAGCTAACAAGATTCTGACTGCTTCTAGTCTAGCTACAGGTGCAAAAGATTCGTCAAAATCCACACCAAATTCTTGATTATAACCCTTTGCAACCAGTCGAGCCTTGTTTCTCACCACCTTTCCCTCTTCATTTAGTTTATTCCTAAAGACCCTCTTGTCCCTATTACAGAAATTTCAGGGGTTCTAGGAACTAAACTCCAGACATTATTTCTTTGAAATTGACCTAGCTCCTCATGCATAGCATCAATCCATGAATTTTCGTTCAGGCTTCTTCAACATTTTTGGGCTCCACTTGAGAGACAAAGGCTAAATGATCCTGTTCAACTATTTGATGAACTTGAGACCTAGTTTGAACTGAATCATTTATGTCACCTATGACATTCTCAAGTGGATGTGCTTTAGAGTACCTCCATTTGTGATTGTTGAAGGACCGGTTGATCTTGCACTTCAGAAGTCTGTTCTGGAGGAGGGGTGGCTGGAGGACTTCCATGTTGTGGTTCATCCTCGTGTTGTGGATCTTGTGCAGGTACTTCATCTTCTTTCTGAACAGAAGTCCGTCATCTTCATCATTGTACCTGCGTAAATAGCCATTGTATATTTTTGGAACTGTCTTGGAGATTGTGTTTGATTTTGTTTGCAGTTCTTCATGTGTTGTATCCTCATCCTGTTTATTTGCTACAAGACATAAATCATTATTTTCTGGATCATCCAAATCAACCATGTAGATGTTATTCATTCTTTTTCCAGAAAATTTGAGACTTCCTGTTTCCTTATCAAGGATTTGACATGAATCTGATTCAAAAACAATTTTATGGCCTTTATCACACAATTGACTTATGCTAAGCAAATTGTGATGAGACCATCAACTAATAGTACATTATCTATTGAGTTGGAGGCAAACTTACCAACTTACCTGAGCCAATGATCTGGCCTTTGTTGTTACCTCCAAAGACAACGTGACCTCCGTCTTTTCCACGAGCAAACTGAATTTTTCTTTATCGCCCGTCATATGCCTCGAGCAGCCACTATCCAGGTACCATTTGTTTTGATTGTGAGCTGCTAGGCATTCCTGCACATGTGGATCAGACAAGAGGTTTTGGTACCCAAATTACTTTGGGTGCCGTTTCATCATTCATGCCAAACAGTAAATGCTTTGGAATCCAGATTTGTTTAAATTTCTGTTTTAGTGGATTGTTCCAGCATTGTTTTTCATTGTGCCCAATCTTTTTACAGATCTTACATGATGATGGCTTATGAACAACAGTGGATATTGGATTCTTAGTTGCATGCATAGGCATCTTACCCTTTTGTTGCATAGTGAGCTTAGCATTAGGAGCTTGCTGTTTTGCCTTGGGACATCCCTGTTTGGGGTGGTAGCAAACTCCTTAAGCTTAGTTGGAACAAATTTGGTAGCCTTAGGTTCCTGGTTTTTGCCCTTGGTTTGATTTTTCCTTTTCCTTGAGGGATTTTGATTGCTAGAACTTGGGATAGGATCAGTGAAATTAGTCAGCAGATTTTTTCCTGTTTCCTTTGGCTGGGATTTTGAAACCCAATCCCATGTCTAGCAACAAACACATTGGATCCTAAAATTGCATCTAGATTCTGTTTGCTCTTGACAAAACTAGATAGATCCTTTGTTTTGCCTTTCAATTCCTTTTCAGCTTTCTCCAATTTCTCTTTTAGATCAGTATGCTCATTGTTTAGAGTTTCAAGGAGGTTCATTAGATCATCTTTCTCTTTTTGAGCTTCTTGAAGCTTAATTTTCATGCTATCCATCTCTTCACTGTGTGTTTGTTCATCTATTTTCATCATGTCAATTACCTTATTTAGAGATTCAATTTCATCATTATTATCAGTTTCATGAACAAGGAAATTAACTTTCTTCTTGAGTGCTTATTTTCTGATTTGAATTGACGGAATTTTTCAAAAAGGACAGTGTATGCTTCTTCCCATTCAGCAGTAGAAAAAGACTCAAAGGAAGTATTTACCTCAGAGGAGTCATCACTCCTTGCCATAAGACAGTGAATCTCGTCATCTCCTGAGGTAGCTTGACTTTTTTCATCTTCGTCTTCATCACTCCATGTAGCCAGCATTGCTTTGGCTTTCTTGAAGACGAACTTGTCCTTTTTCAGTTTCTTCTTGAGCTCGGGGCACTCTCCTCTCATGTGTCCCTGCTTCTTGCACTCATAGCACACAACATCAGATTTTTTATTGGAGGAATCAAACCTGTTGGTCCCTTTTTGGAAAGGTTTGGAATTTCCTGAACCTCTTCTCTTGAATTTTAAAAACTTTTTAAACTGTCTAGTGAGCATGGCCATTTCATCATTCTCACTATCAGTAGAGGTTTCAGACTCAGACCCTTCCTGTTGAGCATTCTTTTTGAAATCTGAAGATATTTTATTGGAAGCCTTCAAGGCAATTGACTTCCTTGGATTCTCTTCAGTTTCTTTTCTTTTTACATTTAGTTCATAGGTCATGAGAGATCCAATCAATTCATCCACTTTCATTGTTGAAAGATTCTTGGAATCCTCAATGACAGTGACTTTGGTGTTCCAAGAGGATGGAAGAGACCGAAGTATCTTCCTCACCAAATCACTTTCTGAGTATTCCTTCTTAAGACCTTTCAATCCATTTATAAGTACCATGAATCTAGCAAACATGTCAGAGATTGTCTCATCACGGTTCATCTTAAACATTCATATTCTGAGACTAACAGCTTACCTTGGATTCTCTCACCTCAGACGTACCTTCATATATCAACTCGAGCTTGTCCCACATCTCCTTAGCTGAGGTGCATGTGGAGACTCTCGAGTATTCCTTTGGGTGGACCGCGCACTGCATCATGTTGAGGGCGCTCCAGTTGAGTGTCCCTTTTGCAATCTGGTCCTTGGTCCATGTATCTTCGTCTTGAGGCAATCCATGGTCCTGTTATGACTATCTTCCACAATTCATAATTTTGTGCTCGTAGAAAAACCTGCATGCGGTTTTTCCAATATGGATAGTCAGTGCCATCAAAGAAGGGTGGCCTGGTCACAGAGTGTCCCTCGGCCATATACCCCTTGGTAGATTCCATTTGATCGTGAATCTCCTGATCGTTAGATCAAATAGATAAAACAATAAATCGGAGAAAACCCGCTCTGATACCAATTGAAGGGTTACGGAATTCCCAATATGGTAATCTAGAAGGGGGGTTGAATAGATTACTGTCTCTAAAAAACAATTATCACGTTCTTTTTATTAAAGCACAGAGTATCAAGACAGTATCAATATCTAGACTATGTGTAGATGATGTAGAAACCTATCTAACGTGTGAATATGCAACGTGTCTATCAAACATCTATCGTAGAAATGATCAAACCACGGACACGCAGATTTACGTGGTTCGGAGTACACAACAGTGTATCCTACATCCACGGCACACACACACACACAGAGTAAACTGCTTATGAGCGAGTTCGGTGACTACAATCTCACACACACACGTGTTTTCTGATGTGCACCACGATCAGAACAACACACACACGTGATCTCAAGCACAAGAGACGCTTGAATCACACAACCACACACACGGTTGATGAGAATTATGAAACAGGAAGAGTTCAGAGTGTAGGAGTAAATCCTGATGTGGAACTCTTCTGAGAACGTCTGGATGGAGTTCAAACTTCGACTTGACTGCTTTGGATTGATGAGGAAGGTTGAATCCACGACGATCTATCTTCAGTACTGCAGGATCAATTGATCTTTCGGTCTCTGCACTGCAGACTTGAAGCAGAGCAGCAGCAACTCTTTTCTCTTGGACTTGGCTTTAGGGTTTTTGGTTGTGGCTGCTTCTATGCGAGATTCTCTTCAAAAGGATGCTTATATAGTTGTGTTTTCATGTGGAGAGTCGTGGGACTTGAAAACACAATCTTGGATATGAAGGAAGGTTTCCGTATTTGAAGATCCTCTGCGTCTGTCGACAGGTTCTGAGTATCTGTCGACAGATTGCAACAGATTTGCAATAGACAGACTTCAGGTTGCTCTGGTCTGTGGCATCTGTCGACAGGCGATATCCATCTGTCGACAGGCAGAGACAGTTTTACCAAAACACAGAACTCTGGCATTTCTGTCTGTGACATCTGTCGACAGGTCTCTGAGAATCTGTCGACAGGTGCTCTCAGTACTTTTCTGTCTGATCACACCTGTGGCATCTGTCGACATATGCCTTTGGGTCTGTCGACAGGTACATGTCTACACTGTGATTGTGATCATTTTCTCATGATTTGAGAAGGCTTGGTTATATGCATTTGTACCTACATGATAAAACATGTATAGTTAGGTATAATGAAGACGTAGATAACCAAATATTGTATCATGTTAATTGACATGTATGAAACCTCAATTCAACTCATTCATCATTAAAAACATTGTTGGACTTTCATTTATCACTTAGAATGTGAATTCACTTAGTTTCCAGAATATGAACCCAACAGGTCTTTGGGTCTACTGACTTACCATTGGAGTCTTCTTCTAGCTTAGCATTATAGCAATAGGGTGCTTGAATGTTGAGGTTCTGAAAGTCAAACCTTTTGAGAAGTTCCTTGACATACTTGGCTTGACTGATGAAGATCCCTTCAGATGTTTGGTTAACCTGCAATCCCAAGAAAAATGTTAAATCTCTCATTAAAATCATTTCAAATTCATTCTTTATTTGATTTGAAAATTCAGTGCATAGCCCTTATTGGTGGAGCCAAATATTATGTCATCAACATAAATTGGACCACATTATTTGATTTTTGACTATTTTGTGAACAAAGTCTGATCAACATTTCCTCTAGAATATCCTTTTTCAAGTAAAAAGGTACTCAAACGGTCATACCAAGCTCTTGGAGCTTGTTTAAGACCATAGAGAGCCTTATTAAGCTTGAAAACATGATTATGATGTTTTTCATTTTCAAATCCAGGAGGTTGTTCAACAAAAATATTTTCCTTAATACATCCATTTAAAAAAGTACTTTTGACATCCATTTGATAAACTTTGAATTTCATGGAGGATGCAAAAGCAAAGAAAATTCTAACTGCTTCTAGTCTAGCTACAGGGGCATATGATTCTTCAAAATCAATTCCAAATTCTTGATTGTACCCCTTTGCAACTAGCCTAGCTTTATTTCTAATGACTTGACCATTTTTATTCAACTTATTATGAAAACCCATCTAGTGCCAATGTCTGTTTAGTCACTAGGTCTAGGTACTAATTCCCATACTTGATTTCTTTCAAATTGATGAAGTTCATCATGCATGGCATTAATCCAATCAGAACTTGATAAGGCTTCATCAATTGACTTTGGTTCAACTTGGAAAATTAGAGCTAGTGGGTCTTCTTCAATATCATGCAGGAATGAAGATCTAGTCCTAACTCTATCATTTACATTGCCAGCCACATTGTCTAATGGGTGATCTCTCAGAAATCTATGTTCAAAAATTACCTATTGATGTTGAGCAGGTCGACCTCTCCATGACTGGTGTCGACACAGCAACCACAGAAGCCTTCTTCTTGTGGACTGGTGTCGACCTGTCAGGAGACTGTGTCGACCTGGTTGTCTTCTTTTGTTTTTGAGTTTTTGATTTGTTTTGTGTTTTGTTTGATGTTTTGTCTGATGTTTGCTTGATTTCTGTGTTCTCAAGATTATGACCTTTGACAATTTAATTAATGGTGCTTTGCCCTTTTTCTCACCAGATTTGTCTTTCTTTGGTTTTTGCTTGTTGAATCCTAATCCATGAGAAGTTGTTGTCATGTTTGTTCCTAGCAGTGCCTCCAAGTTATCTTTACCTTTTGTGAAGGTTTGGATAACTTCATCCCTTTCTTTTAGCTGGTTTTGAAGAGTTTTAATTTCTTCAATCTTTTGTTGTTTTTCTTGTTTTTCCATTTCCAGCTTTTCAGATAGGTCTTTGAATTCTTGGGTGGCCTTTTGAGAGGCAAGCTTAAGATCATCAATTAGGTTCAAGAAATTTTCTTTTTCTTCATTTAATTATGTTATTTCATTTTCTAGCTCACAAATTCTGTTGTTTGAAGATTGGTTATGATAAAGGTTTTCAATTTTCTTTTTGATGTGTTTATTTTCTTTTCTCATTTCAGAATATTTTTCAACTAGTTCAGCATAAACATCCTGCCAATCTTCAACAGTGAAATCTTCAAAAGAAGTGCTTACCTTTTCTTCAGAGTTGTGGCCATGAAGCAGATTTCCTCACTCTCAGAGCTTGAGGATTTTTTGTCTTCTTCTTCTTCACTTGAGTCTTCATCAGACCAAGTGGCTACCATGGCCTTGGGCTTCTTAAACTTCTGGAACTTCTTGTGCTTTTCCTTCTTGATCTCAGGACACTCTCCCTTCATGTGTCCTGGCTTATTGCACCTGTAGCAAATGACAGTTTCGTCAGATTTTTGATTCTTGTTGAAATTAGAAGAGGAAGTGTTTCTTTTACCTGAGGAAAACTTCTTTTTCCCAGACATTTTTCCTTTTCTAAATTTCAAGAATTTTCTGAATTGCCTGGTCATGAGGGCAATTTCATCCTCATTTGACTCAGACTCCTCAGAACTTGTCTTTTCCTGACTTTTGTCTTTACTACTTGAAGAGGCCTTAAGTGCCATTGGTTTGGTTTTAGTTATGTGTTCTTCATTTCTTTTCAAATTTATTTCATATGTCATTAAAGATCCTATTAATTCATCCAAAGACATTTTGGACAAATCTTTAGAATCTTCAATGACAGTGGCCTTTGTGTGCCAAATTGAAGAAAGTGAACGCAAGATTTTCCTTACCAAGTATGCATCTGTGTAGTCCTTACCTAAGGCCTTCAGTCCATTGACAATAACCATGAACCTGGCAAACATTTCAGAAATTGTTTCATTAGACTTCATCATAAACAATTCATATTCTGAAACAAGAATATTTGCCTTAGTTTCCTTCACTTGTGATGTTCCCTCATAAAGTAATTCGAGTTTATCCCACATCTCTTTGGCAGATTTGCACATTGAGATTCTCGAATACTCTTTGGGATGAACAACACATTGAATCATGTTCATGGCACTATAATTCAATGTGGCTTTTCTTATTTGTTCCCTAGTCCAGGTTTCTTCCTCTCCCTGGTTTTCATAGGGACCAACCTCAACCACTTTCCAGATTTCATAGTTCTGGGCTCTTAGAAACACTTGCATTCTATTTTTCCAATATGAATAGTCCGTTCCATTAAAGAATGGTGGCCTATTTATGGAATGCCCCTCAGCTATGAAACCTTTGGAATCCATTGACTTAAAAGAAAGCACAGAAGAAATATTCAACAAGCAAGCAAACAATCAAGCAATCAGACACACAATACTCAAAAACTACTCAAATAAATCAGATCAAATGTAAACCTGCTCTGATACCAATTGAAGGATCGAGGAAAAAGTGTGGATAAGATCTAGAAGGGGGGGGGAGATGAATAGATCTATGCCACTCTATGCGGAAGCTTAAGCAATTTAAAAATTACTTTGAGAATCAGAGGCAATTTTAACAGTGAAAAACACAGATCTGATGAGATGTTAAGAGAGTTGATAAAATAGATGTGAAACCAGTTGATTAAGTGAATCTTAAGCGATCCTATGCAAGCATCTAACGGATAATAGAATCAAACCACAAATAGACAAGTGCACAGAGATTTTTAGGTGGTTCGGAAATCACCCATGTGATTCCTACATCCACCCCTCACACCCAGTGAGGATTCACTAAACAACTTGGGTAACACACCCACTGGAGCCAGACAACTCCAACACCTGAGCTTAAAACTCACACAACTCTAGAGTAAGACTACTCTAGATCCCTAAGCAAGACTGCTCAACAAACACTTGAGTTCGACGACTCAAACTGAGCACAATGGCTCACAAACAACTTTGCTAGACACCAACACAAGACATAGATCTTCTAGCAGTAGATCATGTCGAACATGAGAACATTCATAAGAATTATGCAGAAGCACTTGCACAATCTCAAAATGTCTCAGAAGAACAAAAGTACAATGAGGATTGTATGAAAAGACTTTGTTCTTCAGTGTACTCCCTTGTAGAAGCTCAGATTGGGAAGAGGCTTGGATTCTTGAAGTCCCAAACGATGCTTTGCACTTTTGAACTTGGGGATCTTCCTTGGAATCTTCTCCAACCGATGCTTCTACTTGATCTGCTTCCTTGAGGCGCTTCAAATGCTTCTTCAACGATCACACTCCAATTCTCACAATCGAATTGATGAGAATTGGTCTTCAGAAGACACCAGGAGAGCAGAGGAGGGAGATGAACTCTTCTCGCCGCCAAAGGAACTTTCTGGAGGCTCCAAGAGTTTGTTGGGTCTCTTGATGTGATGGATGGCCAATTGGGGGCTTTTTATACCCAAACGATTCCAAAGATACCCCTTGGGTACAAGGGCACACGATCCTAGGTTGATACACCATCGCCCTAGGATGACACGTGGCAATCATCCATCTTAAGTTGGAATCTTTCCGTAGTGTGTCGACCTGCCCTGGTGGTGGTGTCGACACACTGTCCCAAACCTGAAAATAGGCTGTTCTGGGAATGAGGTCCAATGTCGACCTGCTCTCATCTTGCGTCGACTGTTGTCCCATTCTGCAAACAGACTGTTCTGGGAATTGATCCAGTGTCGACCTGCTCTGGTGGTAGTGTCGACCTGCTGTCCCAATTCTGAAAATAGGCTGTTCTGGGAACGAGGTCCAGTGTCGACCTGCCCTCATCCTACGTCGACCTGAGTAGTCTAATTCCTGGAATTTGCAACTCGTGTCGACCTGCTTTTTGACTAGTGTCGACACAGTCTCAGCATTTCTTTAGCTTTTTGCCTTTGAGTCTGAGGTGTTGTGTCGACACCATTGTGGAGTGTGTCGACACCATCTTTGCAAAAAGTATTTGTACCTAAAAATTAAACACATATATCATTAGTAAAATATTTTATTATTAGTACAAATGATAAGTGTGCTTTGAAATATGCTTTTTGAATATAAATTTCAGGTGAAATGTGTGTATCATGTTTAATTAGTTTGCATTCAAATCACATTTGTCATCATCAAAATAAGAGGGGAAATGATATGAAATTACACTCACCCCAACAACAATGTCTGCACAAGATCATGAGGCTGAAACTGGTAAATGGACTTCCTGAAATTTCCTTCAATAAGAATGAAACTTTTTGTGATGCATGTGCACAGGGAAAACAAACCCGGAAATCCTTCAAATCAAAACACCGGTAAGTTCTAACCCTTATGAATTGTTGCACATGGACCTTTTTGGACCTACTAGAACACTGAGTCTCAATGGCAAACGATTTGGTTTTGTCATTGTAGACGATTTTTCTAGGTTCACTTGGGTAAAATTTTTGGCTCACAAAAATGAAGCACTAAAAATCTTTGAAGAATTCTTTAATAAGATTGAGCATGGAAATGTCAATAAGATATGCTCCATCCACACTGATCACAGGGGAGAGTTTGATAACAACTCTTTTTCTGATTTTTGCAGGCACCAAGGAATAGAACACCTGTTTTCCTCTCCAAGGACTCCGGAGCAAAATGGTGCAGTGGAGAGAAAGAATAGAACCTGGTGGAAATGGCTCGTACTCTTCTGGTCGAAAGCCAACTCCCAAGGAGTTTTTGGGCAGAAGCAGTAAACACCTCGTGCTACATTCTCAACAGAGCCATGGTAAGACCCGTGATAAAGAAAACTCCCTACGAACTGCTAAAAGGTAAGAAACCCAATATTGGGTATTTCAGAGTTTTTGGCTCAAAAGTGTTTATTCATAACAATGATAAAGCTGATCTAGACAAATTTGAAGCCAAAAGTGATCAAGGTATTTTTCTTGATACTCAGAACACTCTAAAGCATATAGGATGTTTAATGTTAGAATAAAACTGTGAAGAAACTCCACATGTTATTTTTGATGAGTATCATGCAAAAACTGACACTGAAAACCTTCACAGGACTCAAGATAGAGATGCAGAAACAACTCTTGAGGAACTACAAGCAAAGGCAAAAAACAATTCTAAAGTAGTTTCTAAAAATAAAAGTGGATATCTTCGTAGGTACAATGATGAAGATGACGAAAATCTGTTCAGAAAACAAGATGTTGAATCTGAAAAAGATCCACAAAAGGAAGAGCCTCAAGATGAAATTCCTCAAGCACACCCACCTCTAGCACAACCTCCACAAGATCAACTTCCACAAGTCCAAGATCAACCCGGTCCTTCAACAATCACTAATGTGAGGTATTCCAAAGATCACCCGCTTGAGAATGTGTTAGGGAATATAAATGATAAAGTTCAAACTAGGTCTCAGGTTAGACAAATAGTTGAACAAGATCATTTGGTTTTTGTCTCTCAAGTGGAATAAAAAAATGTTGAAGAGGCCCTAAAAGAAAATTCATGGATTGATGCTATGCATGAGGAACTTGGTTAATTCAAGGAACAATGTCTGGAGTTTAGTTCCCAAAACCCCTGAAATTTCTGTCATAGGAACGAGATGGGTCTTTAGGAATAAACTAAATGAAGAGGGTAAAGTGGTGAGAAATAAGGCTAGACTGGTAGTAAAAGGATACAATCAAGAATTTGGTGTGGACTTTGAAGAATCCTTTGCCCCTGTAGCTAGACTCGAAGCAGTGAGAATCTTATTGGCATATGCATGCTCACATAAGTTCAAACTTTTCAAATGGACGTTAAAACTGCTTTCTTGAATGGCTACATCAAAGAGGAAGTCTATGTCTCTCAACCACCCAGTTTTGAAAATACTTAAATGCCAACCCATGTTTATAAACTGCACAAGGCTCTCTATGGTTTGAAACAGGCACCCCGAGCTTGGTACGATAGACTGAGCAACTTTTTGGTGAGTAAAAACTACTCAGAGGTAAAGTGGACCAAACTCTATTTACTAAGAAAGTTCGCAATCACATAATTGTTGTTCAAGTTTATGTGGACGACATTATCTTTGGTTCCACTACCTATCACTGTGTGAGAGTTTTCCAAACATATGCACAGTGAATTTGAGATGAGTCTAATGGGGGAGCTTCAATTCTTTCTTGGTTTGCAGGTGAAGCAACATGAAGATGGCTTCTTCATTAATCAAGAGAATATTCAAGGAGCTTCTAAAACGTTTTCAGTTTGAGCAAGCCAAACCTGCTTCAACACCCATGAGCACAAGCATAAAATTGGAAAATGATGAGAAAGGTAAACCGGTAGATGCAAAGCAATTCGAGGTATGATTGGCTCACTCCTTTATCTTACTGCAAGTAGACCTGATATACAATTAGTGTTTGCCTTTGTGCTAGATATCAATCTAGTCCAAAGGAAAGCCATTGGTTGCAGTTAAGAGAATATTCAGATATCTCTCAAGTACTATGATTTGGGTCTTTGGTATCCAGCAGGAAGTAGTTTTGACTTGATATATATTCTGATGCTGATTATGCTGGATGTAAGATAGACAGGAAAGCACTAGTGGGTACTGCCAATTACTTGGTGGTTGCATGGTTTCGTGGGCATCCAAGAAGCAACACTCGGTTGCACTCTCCACTTCAGAGGCAGAGTATGTTGCTGCGGGGGGTTGTGCGGCTAAAGTGTTGTGGATAAAAAGTCAATTGTCTGACTACAATATTGACATTGGATGCACACCTATCTTATGTGACAACACTAGTGCCATCAATCTTTCCAAGAGCCCAGTCCAACACTCTAGAACAAAACACATTGAGATTCGTCATCACTTCTTGAGAGATGAAGTAGCCAACAAATCCTTGGAGCTTAGCTTCATACCCACTGATAAGCAATTAGCTGATATTTTCACAAAACCATTGGCTGAGGATAGATTCACAACATTGAGAAGAGAATTAGGATTGTGCAAAATGCAATGAAGCCCATACCAAACTTTTAAGTATATGCTCTTTGTGTGCACTGATTATGAGGTATATCAAATGGTGATCTGTGGAAGAACAAGTTATGCTTGTTTGGAAACTCTCATTATGCGTGAGAAAACATTCTCCGCCACGTATCCATAGTCAAGTTGCAAATCAGGGTCATCTACTTTGAATTAGGTATGTGGATTCTTTTCAATTTGCCCATTCACTTTTGCACACAAATGGTTTTTTTGTTTGATGGTCTGTCCTTATTCATGAACTTGTCTGCAATTGCTTGCTAAACTTGTGCAAATGTGTCTTGAATTTGTTGCTTGTTGAGTCTTCACATGCACACACTATGGGGGAGTAAGTTAGGCTAGGTGAGTGAAATTCATAAGGGATACCCTTCATATTCAATGTGTATTTATCCCTCAATCTTCTGGTTCACATCACTCTCAATTCAAAGCCTTAAAGCTGAAGTTTCAAAGCCCCTGTCTACAGCCCCAAACAGCCTGTCGACAGATATGCCTTCACAGAACACAGAAAATGCACCCTGTGTGCATCTGTCGACAGCCACTTCTTCTGCTGTCGACAGCCAGGCACAGTTCCGAAACTCATCATTCTTCAGACTGTTCCCATCTCTCGACAGACCACTCTATACCTGTCGATAGACTCCACCTACCTGAACTCAGTTACTTCACATTGTCTGAATCTGTCGACAGACACCCAATGGCTGTAGACAGATGCACCTCTTGCGAGTTTTGCTTGTCCTGTCTCAACATTCTTCATGAGCATGCTTCACTAATGTATCTAAGATGTAAATTAGTGCTTACTTATGTTATAATTGTTCATATCCACATAATATCAACGACATTGTCCACATCACAATGATGTTGATATAATATTTTGTGCTTGAGTATAGGTTGTGTCATCTAGACAACATTGATCAAATCTAATGATTTTAACCTAACTCAGTTGAATAACTCCCTTGTGGATTATCATGTTTGTAAAATGGTTTGATAAGTAAGAAGGTTTTTGAACTTAATGTTTTACATTAACCATTGACCTTAAATAATCATTGACCTTGATTGTTAAAAATATATATAAAAAAAAACAAAAAGGGAGAAAAGCTACCTATTTCAAACACTCAAATTCATAAAAATATTGAAATGAGACGAAGGCAGAGCAATGATGAGCATCACTGAGTAACCGGGGACATGGGCATCACAAATGTCTATCTTCGCGTCAAAAAGTCCTCTCATTATCTCTGCACAATAGTATGATGGTTACTTACACTGAGTAACTGGGGGTACGGGCATCCCAAATGTCTATCTTCACGTCAAAAGGTGACAGTGATCCTAATTACTACTTTTCCCACATTAACTTGACACCGAAAAATTAATACAAGAAATAGAGTGTAGCCTCCATGTTTTTATTAAAGGCAATGTGTTGTTTATTGTTAATCGCTCATGTAGACATTACTTTCAAGTACCATCTAAACATCATCCACAAAGGAACATGTTTTTCTACAACGGTTTTATCCAAAGGGGTTATTTTATGTTCATATCTTCTTGACCGGTGTTTTCTAAATGTCACAACTTAAGATTCCCAGAATATTATAACTTCACCATTGTCGATACTTGACATGTCCTAATTATTTGTGGGTATGTCATTTTATAATGTGTATTTACCTATTTTCATCTTATATACACATTGGACGCTCATTGCCTTGAAAAATTCTGTCAAAATACCTCACTGGCACATTTTCTGCAAGTGCCTGTCGACAGGACACTGTTCACCTGTCGACAGCCGGCGGCAGAACCTGTTTTGGAAGCCCAATGGGCGGCCATCTAGGGCGGATTTCGTGGGTCCCAGTCTTTTCAAATCCCTTCCCACTTTCTTTAAAAGGACCCCCCGACCCTTTCCTCCCTTTTCCACTTCCAAAAACTCCCTCCTCCTTCCATCTTCTCCCAAACCCTTTCTCTCCAGGGCGCAGAGCAGAGTCTGCCTCTTCGGGTGTCTCCTCCTGCTCGTGCTTCCTTCCACCCTTCACATCCCTCTCTACTCCGAGATCCCTCTTTCTGATGGCTCCCAAGAGCAAGAAGCTTGTCTCCTGTCGTCGTCCTCGTTCTCCCTAAGCAGGAGAGGGTTCCAGGGCTCACACCGAGCGTCGGACGAAGCATCGGGATGATCGGCTGCCGAAACTCGTCATTCCTCAGAATCTGCAACTTCTCAATGTTCATGGCACCTTCACCAAGTTCGTGCAGCCCAGATATGTTGATTTCAGATCTCTGGACGACATGTTTCCCGGGTTGCTACCACTTTTTGATACCCAGGGGTGGTCTCCCTTCTGCTATTCTCACACGCGGTACTCTCCCACTGCTGTGATGGAGTTCTACAACAATCTTCGGGAAACCGCTCAAGGTGATCTTTACACCAAGGTGAAAGGCACCCCGTTTCTGATCACTCCTAATCTTTTCTCCATTGCACTTCAAATTCCAAATACTGGCCTTGATATCATGCAACATCACCCATTGGCATCCGAGTACTATACACTCATCACTGGGCAGCCATACGATTCATCTAAAGATCGTGTGCAACTGAATGCCAACTCCTTATCTCCTCTTCATCATCTCATCCACCATATCTTTACCACAATCTTAGTCCCCAAGGATGGTAGTCGGGAGCTTGTGACTGCCATTCACAAATCCCTCTTTCACGTCTTTCTTAAATGTGAACAAGTCAACCTCCCACTCCTTTTACTCTCTCACATCCAGGTATGCCTTCGTAATTCCAATAGGTCTATGCCTTATGCATGTCCAATCACTTCTCTTCTTTTGTTCCTTGGCATCCAAATCTCCAAAGAAGAGATGACAAACCTCAAATCTCGTAGCTCCTTTGATCTCACTGCTGCTCACAGGATGGGCTACAAAATGGTTGATGGGGTTGTATCCAGAGAACTCAAGGGTAAGGGACCGACAATTGCTGAGGATGATGAAGAAGATGACGTTGCTGATGATGGTGAGGATGCTAATGAAGACTCCCAGTCCGAGCCAATAGATGCTCCGGGTGATGAAGATGAAGATGCTGCTGATGAACAAGCGCCTCCTGAGCTATCTCTTCGAGATTTCATCACTGCTCAAATGGCACAAATGCAACTTCAGATGACCACAGGTTTGAGCACCTAAATGCTCGATTGGACACTGTTGATACGAGCATTGAAGCACTAGCTGATACTCAAGTCCAGCTTCAGCTCCGACTTACTAGACTCTCCACAGAGATTCAGGAAATTCGTCAGGCCTCTGCACCGCCTGGCAATGCTGCTGCTTAGAGAGTTTAGGTGTCCACTGTGTTTGGGTCATGGTCTTGTTCTTGATGTACTGGTTTGCTTTCTTGGTCATGTTATTCTTCCCTACATTTCCTTTTGTCACGTTGTCACTACATTCTGTAACTGTGTGTAATGCTTCACAATTCAATGAAAATCACAGTTATTTGCTCTATTCATGTGTGCATGACGTGTCTTTTTAGATGTTGTCAAAAGGGGGAGAAACAACAATGTGCATTAATTGAAATTTTGTCATCATCAAAAATGGGGAGAATGTTGGGTTTACATGGATTCATAATTGAGATGTTTATTTTTGATGATGAGCAATCAATGAGCATTTCATGCACAATACAATTTCATGTGATATGTATGTGTGAAACATGATAAGAATGACAAGTCAAGTAAATGTTAATCAAGAATCACATGTTTAATTTGATTATCTAAATGTTCACATTATCTCACTAACAATGTTCTTAAATGTAGGTGAGATTGCATGCAAGACAATGTACCAAAACAAGAACAAAAAGATCAAAAAAGCACAAAAGACAAGTACCTGTCGACAACCCCCAAGATGCCTGTCGACAGCCCTGCACAGGCAGATCTTATAGGGTACTGGCAAGGTGTACCTGTCGACAGCCCCACTGATGCCTGTCGACAGATCTGCATAGACAGAACACACAGGCTCCTGACAAGGTGTGCCTGTCGACAGACTCAAATCTCCTATCGACAGATCCACACATGGATTGTCTCCCGAAAGCCAGCCTTCTACCTTTTGCAAATCTGTCTACATCTGTCGACAGATGAACTTCTTGCTGTCGATAGACGAAGAGAAAATCTCAATACGAGATCTCCATATGTTTCTGACTTGGGTGTTTCCTTTTACCACGACTCTCCATACTTGAACACCCATATAAAAGGAACTCTTTGGAGTTATTTTCGTACAGAAGCAGCCACAACTCAAAACCCTAAGCAAAGTCTCAAGAGAGAAGATCTTTCTACTGCTCTGCTTCAACCGTTCGTCCAAGCAACCAAAGAGACATCTTCTGAACGGAGTTGAAGCCAGATTGTCCGTCTCTCAAGCTTCTCCATCATCTGATACTTGTCAAAATGAAGCTTGAAGTACATTAGGACAATCATCTGAAGAGTTCTACATCAGGATTTGAAATCTCAACTCTAACTCTTCTTTATCTCTGTTTTTCATATCTGTGTGTGTGTGTTTTGAGTCAAGCGTCCTTGTGCTTGATTCACGTTTGTCACGTTGTTCTGATCGTGGTTTACATCAGACTACGTGAGTGTGTGTGTTGTAGCGAGTGAACTTGCTAATAAGCAGTCTTTCTGCGTGTGTGTGTGGACGGTGGACGTAGGATACACAAGTTTACTCCGAACCACCTTAAATCATCGTGTCTGTGGTTTGAACGTTTCACGCTAGATGTTTGGTAGGCACGTTGATCTTTCACACGCTAGATAAATTGCTATTCTATCTACTTACAACTAACACACATCTCAATTTGATTTAAACTCTGTTTGAAATATCAAAAGTCTGTGGTTCCACTGAAAAGAAGGTTATTATATTTTTAATTGATAGTAATCTATTCAACCCCCTTCTAGATTACCATATTGTATAATTCTGCACATCTTTCACTACAGTATTTGTACCCTTTGTTAACAGACATACACGCAATAAATACACTTGTTATAAATTGAACATTAATGGTAATTTTAAAAAGACATGCACTTGACCTCTTCTATCTATGATTTCTTGTCACATGTGTACACACTTTGAACCATCCATTATGCTTAACTTGGCATGAAAATATCTCATAATCCATCTGGTAATTTGATTCCAATTATGTATTTTAATTGCTCTATTTTAATGAACTTGTCTGCGTTTTCATGCGATGTTTTGGGAATACCCTTACCGACGCTCCACTATTCTAGAATTCCTCTAGAACGTCGGGCACCTATTTCTATATACACACTTTCTCTTGACTTGGACGAACTCTCCGTTGGATACTCCTTCTGTCGGACTAGTGAATCCTTGTTCAAGGCCTCCGTAAGTCTCCTCTGTCCATAGGTTCCCACATGGTCGATGAGCTGGTTGTACCCTAACACCTATGATACCCTTTAGGGATGAATATGATCCAAATGACTATTAGAAATTCCCTCTTATCTTAAATCACGCCGAACCTCTGGACCTGTGCTTAACATGGCCAGTGGAAGGTAGTGAGTTCCACCTGACTGCCAACACCAATCGCGCGTGTTATCAACTGTTACTATCGCCCGTTTACTCGACGATTTATGTGCACTGACCTGTATACTCTACTCGCTCATCTATTCACACTCTCTACTATCTCGTCTATTCATCTAGCGCTCACATCTATTTCTTGGAACTATCTATTGGCCATTGACTGATTGTCTAAAGATAAACAATATAACCAATGCCTGGCAATAATAAAGGGCCCGGTCTGGTCTTGGGATGTGTGCCCGAAAGTGCTATTTGCCCATGGGAGTTTAATGACTAGAGTGTTTGGCATTACACTCGAGTGCTATCTATCTCGACTATCTAAATGACAATCAAAAGTGCTATGTTCTCTCATTGTCTATTGACAACAAAGTGCTATACCATATACGTTGTGCTATTGCTATGCCTTGTACTATTTGTGCTATGGCCATCCTGCTATTTGTGCTATATTTGAAAACTTGTGCTATTTCAATCACATGCTATCTCTCACATTACTTGACTCTCTCGCTCTATCATTAGTTACTCTACCTTTTAATACATTAATTATTTAAAGCCTGCTTGATCCTGAGATTGAAGTCCTACTGGGCATTATTGCTTACCTTGCGTTATTGGTTATGTGTTCTTAGGTGAGACCGACGACGACACTTACACTCAAGAGGACGGGAATGACAAGAGTGAAGTCAAGCGTACCCTAGTGTCTTAGTAGTTGTTAGAATTTGGTTTAGTCTTTTGCTTTTATTCATTGTAATTGGGCCCTATAGAATGACTCTGATATTAGTGGTTGTAACTAGACATTGGAAATTATTAATGAGATGCAATTGCTTTAGTATTTTTCTTGCCCAATGTTGATGTCTAGTACACGCTCTGTACCTATTTACTTGCAACTGCCTCGCGTTCTAATATTCCGCATCGGGGCGTGACAACATTTATGGAAACTCCATTTATGGCAAGTATCATGAGTGCTAAATCATGAAGTACTAATCATGCATGACCAATTTTAGCAAGTAACTATATGTTTTAGCAAGTTCGATAACAAGGCAAGATGTGAATAATCGACAGGTAGAGAGCATGATCATAAACTTAAGATCAATTAAAAATCATGTGAACATGTTTTAAATTTCATATGGGTTTATAAATGCATGATAAGATGTTATAGAACCTTCCTAGAATAGATCAAACTCACACATGTAAAGAACGACACAAAACGACGGAAACCAAGAAGTATGCCCCTTAGAAGGCAGTGCAGTCCCATCCCTTTACTTCCTCAGGTCATAACTTATTTATTTCTTATTCAAATCTCACACATGAATATACCATCTTGAAGCCCTTAGAATTAAGAAACCAGCAAAGAAAACGGCTCGTCAATCCGAGGTCTATATAAAAAGTTATGGCCGGTTTAGTAGACATAGGAAGAAGGCAACACATTGCCTGTCGCCTTCTAAACATGAAGGCGACCATCATCTTGTCGCCTTCTGGAGAAGACCATGAAACTGTCTGATTTTTGTTATGGGTCGCGACCATGATGTTGTCGCGTTTTGGTAGCGACGTGTCGACCTGTTGCCACCTGAATATGACGTTTAGGTTACTTTTTCCCTATTTATTTCCAACTCCGACTTGGATTAGGTTTGACACCTGTGGGTTTGAAAAATTAAAAAAATGCTAGGGTGATCCAAATAGGGTGAAACCACCTTTGTTAGTTAGATTACTTCTAATACTTTGTACATTAGAAAATAATCAAGAAACAAAGGTTGTTTGACTGGGTAATAAAATGTATTGTGACTGACTACGTGATTCTGACACAGTGTTCATGTTTGGCTCATACTCTCAGTACGGTCAATGAAAATGGAGAAATTAGTGCCAAATGAAAGTAGACTCATAGGTAACAAGTTCTATGTTGAACACTCTGTCCAAAAATGACTCCACAGAGAGATATGGAACTCGTAAGACAAGTCAAGGTTAAATCATGATAGTACATCGTCAAGATCATGCAAGATTTAATTCGTGAAACTCTCAAGATAAAAATTGGGGAAAACAGTAAGAACATGATCTATACATATGGATGCAATCATGGACAAGTTTAATTAGAGTTTGGCATGGATATGACCTACCTTTTAGGTGAAAGAAAGTCGTGCTCCCCGAAAACCCTAGTTTTGGTAGTAGTGCAAAGATCGTCTTATTACGTCCAGCACACTGTGTTCAAATTGGGAAAAATAGTTTCATCTAAAAGTAGACTTGAAGGGATTTCTATGGTATATTATTTGATTGATTTTATTGAGATTTCACTAACCTTTGGTGATGATCAATCTGACTCTTATGTGCAGGTCGCTGTAGATCCGAGTTGGGAAGAGCATGCGGTTCTCCTTGCTCAAACCTTCTCCTCGAGATCTCCAGCCACCATACCCTCCAAGCATGCCTCCAATAACCCTAGGGGTCGTCCATGGGAGAGAGCGGCTTTATTTATAGAGAGAGCGGTCTTTGTTGCCTAATTAGATTAGGACACTTTTAGGGACGAATTTGGGTGTATCCTTCCTCAAATTGGAGATTTCTCTCCCCAATTCATGATGGAATTGATATACAACTTATTTTAGGTTGTAACCACGAATTGGCTCAATTTGAAGTCTAATAAGTATGTATTGGATGTGTATTTAACCTTTTAATCTTGATTAGTTAAAATTTTCAAATTTTGGGGTCATTTTTCTACTTGAATTTATTTGTGGTCCAAAATAATATTATAGCCTAATTCTTTCATTGGGTTGTCAATACCCAATGTTTGAAGTCCATCCATATTTATTTTAATTTATGACTCCTTTATGTATATGTGATAATATGGTTTTTCGACTTATTCTTTAAAATAGATAATAAGTCACAATAATTCTTAAACTCAATCCAAAAATTTTTATTGGCCCAAAGTTTTTTATGAGTCACTAGAGAATAATATTTAAATTCTAACTATGATTTTTACAAAATTTTTAGATGTGTTTTTACATCAGGGATAATGGTGTGTACGTATTTAACTAGTTTTAATTATTAAGTGGTCATATTTTCATTTATCTCTCAAATTTTCAATTACTGAAATGCTCGGGGTGCTATATGTTGGTTTTTTCATTCTATTGTTTTTGACAACATATTTTTGATGATGAACATCCATAATTGAGGTTTAATACATGACATCTTCAAGCAAGCAACATGATGGAATATTTGATCTTCTATGTATACATAATATCTTACTATACATGTTTGATCATGTAGGTATGAGTGCATGCAACAAAGATAAACCAAACAAGAGAAAAAGATCAAATACATTCATGAAGATAGTCACCTGTCGACAGCCCTTCAGGTCCTGTCGACAGATATGAACAGATAGACAAGACAAAGCTTAGGAAACAGCTACCTGTCGACAGACCCCATGTACCTGTCGACAGCCATCTACAGACAGAGCTCAGGAATGTGCAATTCTGTTCCTACCTGTCGACAGATGCAAGTCGACTGTCGACAGATAAGTACAGAAATCTGCTACCCGCAAAATCTGACTTCTGGCATTTGCAAAACTGTTTCTGCCTGTCGACAGATGCACCCAGACCTGTCGACAGACGAAGGAGATCTTCAGATACGGAAAGTTTCCAAGTTGCCGTAGATGGTGTTTCTCTCTACCACGACTCTCCATATGTAAACACCACTATATAAGCAACTTTTGTCAAGTGGATCTCGTACAGAAGCAGCCACAACTGAAAACCCTAGAGCAACTCCAAGAACAGAAGGTGTTGCTGCTGCTCTGCTTCAGACTACTGCTCAGAGACCAAGAGATCCATCGATCCAGTAGTACTGAAGATAGAACGTCGAGGATTCAACCTTCTCCATCAATCTGAAGCATTCAAGTCGAAGTTTGAACTTCCTCCAGGCGTTCCCAGAAGAGTTCTACATCAGGATTCATTCTTTCACTCTGAACTCTTCCTATTTTCATACTTTCACCATCCGTGTGTGTGTTGCGGTGATTCAAGCGACCCTTGTTCTTGAAATCACGTGTGTGTTGTTCTGATCGTGGGTGCACATCAGAAAACACGTGTGTGTAAGTTGTAGTCACCGAACTCGCTCATAAGTAGTTTTTTCTGCGTGTGTGTGTGCCGTGGACGTAGGATACACGATTTATGTACTCCGAACCACGTAAATCATCGTGTCTCGTGGTTTGAACGTTTTCACATTAGATGTTTGATAGGCACGTTGCATCTACACACCCTAGATAGACTACTATTTGATCCACACATCACCAACACATCTAAGTCTTAGTTTGATTCTACTGCAAATTCAGAAAGACTCTGTTGTGATAAAAAGGGCTGTATTAAACTTTTAATTGACAGTATCTATTCAACCCCCTTCTAGATTACCATATTGAGAATTTTGCAAACCTTTCACTACATCCTCCCCCACTTAAAAGAATTTGGTCCCCAAATTCATAGGACAATTTCTTCTTTCTAAACTGCGTCGAATCTCCCCCACTTAAGATTACGCATGTTGAGGAAAATTTTCAAGTAGATTACTTTGAGGTTATTGTATTGGTATGAATATATTAATTCTTCTCAATTATGACTTGATCAATAGGAGAAGATGATACTAATGACGAGATTTAGAAGAATCACCAAGATTACATGATGCTTGTGATGTCAATGTGAGTAGATCTACCACATGCCGCTCCGCCCCTTCTATTCTTCCAAGAGCGTTCCTTTACTGTTTTGCTTGAAGCCAGCCTTGATGTTGAGATCCCTTATTCTTCAATTGAGAGCAACCACTAATCTGGTGGCTCATACTTCCGCATCGCAGACAAGCCCCCATCTTTCTCCAACACTCCTTATCCTTATGTCCCGTTCGACTATAGTGCCAATAATTCTCCTTGAATGGTAGGATTGCGTCATGTGGTTGGTCTCCTCTCTTAGGCTTCTTATTCTTTAAGTGACCCTTGTCTTTATTTAATCTCTTCTTAGGGCTTTTGGTTGATAACCCTTGGAGTCAATGTTTTACCCTTTCATTGGGGTGGACTTCCCATTATCTCCTTTGGTCATCTCTATGGCATCTTCTACTAATTGAGCTCGTTTCACCATCTTGTTGTAAACTTGAATGTCCATTGATGCCAATAGGGGAATAAATGTTGGATTTAATCCATTTAGGAATCTTTTTGCCTTCATCTTCTCTGTCCCGACTAGGTGTGGTGCATAGCGGGACAACCTAGCAAATTGGGCTTCATACTCCGCCACTGATGATCCTTCCTATTTAAGAGCAGCAAATTCCACAGCTTTCTTCTCACGAACCCTTTCAGAGAAATATTTATTGTTGAAGTGTTCTATGAATTCAGTCCAGTAGTAGGAGTATCAGGCAATGTAGCTTTGGTGGCCTCCCACCAGGCCCTTGCATCGCGTTCTAGTTGAAAAGTGGCCAATAAAACCCTCTCTTGGTCCATGCACTGCATTACATTGAACATCCGTTCCATCTCTTGCATCCAGTTTTCAGCCTCCTCGGGGTCAGGAGATCCATCAAATTTAGGAGGATCCATTCCTCAAAAATTCCTATGTAACTCTCCTGCCCTGACACGAGCTCCACCCTGTACGACTTGTTGCAAGGCTTGTGCCAACTCCTGTATTGTGTTATGCATATCGCGCCATTGGCCACGCCTGGCTGCAATCTCCAAGAATGTTTAGGATCTTGAGAGAAGATTAATAGTTAGTTATAGTCTAAGTTATTCTTTGTGAATATGAATTATTAACTATTGAACTATTCTAACCACAGACTCTTCCCATCTCACTAGGTACTAACAAGAGACCTAGCTTAGTACTAGACACAAATAGCGTAGGAACCTAGATCCTCACAACATGATCCTTTAACGTAGTTTTATAACTTAGCCTCTAATGAATCCTAGGACTTTAGAAAGCCTAGGCTTTGATACCACTCTGTCATGCCCCCAATTTATATTTTAGTAGTGGAATAAATTGGGAGACACGACGAACAAGCCAGCATTCAAAAGCTATAAACCAATAGCTATTACAAATAGGGCCCACAATGCAATAATCAAATTTTCTTCCTTTATTTATCAAAACAAATATTACAACCTCCAATGTCAAATGGAACACTCCTTGCTCACCAATCTATCTATCTCTCAAAGAAAAGGGAAATTACATTAATGACCAATCTAAATAAAAATAAGAATGGACTCTCTAAGTGTACTTCACGCTCGGCGCACAAGTCCCATCACTTAGCTTTACCTTCACTACCTGAAATGTTAAAGAGAGCAGGTATGAGTGCACTCGCCCAGTAGGATTTACATCTTCCAGCAATGATATAAGTATTTACATTTTAAAAGCTAGAAGGTATCAACATGATATGTACAATACAATTAAAACGTCGATAGTAACACGTGTACAGTGTATCATGCAAGATAGTATGATCAAGAGATTGTAATGATCAATCTAGCAATAAGGTTGTATTCAAGAGTTCAAGATATTGTGAACAAAGATCTAGCAAGATGGTAACTTCATGAACAAGAGCAAGATAGCATGTAACAAGATGGCCATTTTACTAGCAAGCATTTTGAGTAACCCACTCGGAGCACTCCACAAGAATATCACGCAGGATCTACTAGTGCCTCATGCAAGTACGTCCATCAGCCACTCGGGTTAAGGACCATCACACAGTAGCAGGTAACAAGCAAGTAAGTTTATACGTGTAACAAGTACGTGCTATACCAAGCATCAATCATGATTCCGCACCACGCTAGGCACACGACTTTGTTAGGGGATCAACCTAACAATCAACTCCTGGGGTAATGAACATCTTTGGGAAAACTGGCAATCAACACCTTGGGGTAAACAAGACTTTGTCGGGGGCGAATCCGACAATCACACCCATAGGTAATAGGACTTTTCCAGAATCTTCAGGACTAGATATGGGCCCTCAGTCAGGTTCGTATTGCGCAACACTAGCATGTGTCCCAATGAGTTCGTCGACTCATGGGTGACAAGAACGAGTTTTGAGTCCATGACTCCAATATCATTAATGTACTTCAAGAACGTATCACAAGAAGGCAATGTGTGTCAATAAGGATAGACTGGTCGGGAAAGTTCAGGACTATCATGTCAATAGTAATGATTATCGAGAGTGTCATGTCAAAATGATATAGAGTTCAAGGGTATGTTGGGAATATCAAGTCAAGAGTTCAATCTGGAAGTATAACGACAAATTTACATAGATTCTATCTTTAATAACTTGGTTTCATGTGTTATACTCGATCACTCCGAGAAAGTCAAGATGAGAAGAGAAAGATCTCGTCAAGAATGCCAAAAGAGAAGAGATACGTGCACCCTAACTTCTGGGTACTTCATTGGTACAACCTGCTCATCGGCCATGTGGGAATCCATGGTCAGATGAGACCTACGGAGGCCTTGGTCAAGGGGTCACTAGTCCGGCAAAAGGAATATCTGACGGAGAGTTCACCACAAGCTAAGAAGGGGCTTTCCTATCGTGCTAGAGTGTATGCGCATGTCGCGCGTGAGAATCGTTCAAGTGTGTGTGTGTGAATCTGATTATAGAAACTCCAGTTATAGAAACTGCGTTTATGGAAACTCCATTTATGGCATGTATCATGAGTGCTAAATCATGAAGTACTAATCATGCATGACAAATTTTAGCAAGTAACTATATGTTTTAGCAAGTTCAATAACAAGGCAAGATGTGAATAATCGGTAGGTAGAGAGCATGATCATGAACTTAAGATCAATTAAAAATCATGTGAACATGTTTTAACTTTCATATGGGTTGATAAATGCATGATAAGATGTTATAGAACCTTCCTAGAATAGATCAAACTCACACATGCAAAGAACGACACAAAACGACGGAAACCAAGACGTATGCCCCTTAGAAGGCAAGTGCAGTCCCATCCCTTTACTTCCTCAGGTCATAACTTATTTATTTCTTATTCAAATCTCACACATGAATATACCATCTTAAAGCCCCTTGAATGAAGAAACCAGCAAAGAAAAGGGCTCGTCAATCCGAGGTCTATATAAAAAGTTATGGCCGGTTTAGTAGACATAGGCAGAAGGCGACACATTGCCTGTCGCCTTCTGAACATGAAGGCGACCATCATCTTGTCGCCTTCTAGAGAAGACCACGAAACTGTCTGATTTTTGGTATGGGTCGCGACCATGATGTTGTCGCGTTCTGGTAGCGACGTGTCGACCTGTCGCCACCTGAATATGACGTTTGGGTTGCTTTTTCTACCTATTTCCAACTCCGACTTGGATTGGGTTTGACACCTGTGGGTTTGAAAAATAAAAAAAAATGCTAGGGTGATCCAAATCGGGTGAAACCACCTTTGTTAGTTAGATTACTTCTAATACTTTGTACAGTAGAAAATAATCGAGAAACAGAGGTTGTTTGACTAGGTAATAAAATGTATTGTGACTGACTATGTGATTCTTACATAGTGTTCATGTTTGGGCTTATACTCTTAGTACGGTCAATGAACATTGGAGAAACTAGTGCCAAATGAAAGTAGACTCATAGGGTAACAAGTTCTATGTTGAACACTCAGTCCAAAAACGACTCCACAAAGAGATATGGAACTCGTAAGACAAGTCAAGGTTAAATTGTGACAGTACAACGTCAAGATCATGCAAGATTTAATTCGTGAAACTCTCAAGATATTGGGGAAAACAGTAAGAACATGATATATATATGGATGCAAGCATGGACAAGTTTAATTAGAGTTTGGCATGGAGATGACCTACCTTTTATGTGAAAGAAAGTCGTGCTCCCCGAAAACCCTAGTTTTGGTAGTAGTGCAAAGATCTTCTTAATACATCTAGCACACTGTGTTCAAATTGGGCAAAATAGTTTCATCTAAAAGTAGACTTTAAGGGATTTCTATGGGTATATTATTTTCTTGATTTGATTGAGATTTCACTAACCTTTGGTGATGATCAATCTGACTCTTATGTGCAGGTCGTTGTAGATCCGAGTTGGGAAGAGCATGAGGTTCTCCTCGAGATCTCCAGCCACCATAGCCTCCAAGCACACCTCCAATAACCCTAGGGGTCGTCCCATGGGAGAGAGAGACTTTATTTATATAGAGAGAAGTCTTTAGTTGCCTAATTAGATTAGGAAACTTTTATGGACAAATTTGGGTGTATCCTTCCTCAAATTGGAGTTTTCTCTCCCCAGTTCGTGATGGAATTGATATAGAAACTTATTTTAGGTTGTCAATTTGAAGTCCAATAAGTATGTATTGGATGTGTATTTAACCTTTTAATCTTGATTAGTTAAGTTTTGGGGTTATTTTTCTACTTGAATTTATTTGTGGTCCAAAATATATTATTGCCTGATTCTTTCATTGGGTTGTCAATACCCAATGTTTGAAGTCCATCCATAACTTTTATTTTAATTTATGACCCCTTTATGTATATGTGATAATGGTTTTTCGACTTATTCCTTAATTAAGATAATAAGTCACAATAATTCTTAAAATCAATCCAAAATATTTTTATTGACCCAAATTTCTTTATGGGTCACTAGAGAATAATATTTAAATTCTAACTATGATTTTTACAAAATTTTTAGATGTGTTTTTACATCTGGGATAATGGTGCGTATGTATTTAACTAGTTTTAAATTATTAAGTGGTCATATTTTCTATTTATCTCAAATTTTCAATTACTGAAATTCTCGGGGTGCTACATGTTCTTCCCCTATCTTTACTTGTACTAGTTGTGTGTGTTGGGACTATACTTAGAGCGATACGCAGCGGTCTCGCTCTTCTTTCTGCTTCCGCATGTGTGCTCCTAGTTAGCAGTTGACGTTTACTTCCTTTACATATTCTGTTAGACTTATATTATAGCCCTTCCGGTCTCCGGATCCATGGGCGGCGACTGTGAAAATCGGGTCCTCGGCGTGGGCCGAGGGTCGGGTTCTCGGGGTCGTTACAAAAAGTGTACTTTTGTTGCCACTTTTGGTCTTGTGACGGCCCTCATTATACCGGTACGGTTATACCAACCCACGTCGGTATAGCGAGAGTCCTCACAGTGGGACATTTACCCAAACGATACATACAGCTGAGATACACGCAAATATACAACAGAGTAGCGGAAGTAAAAGACAACTGTCTCCATTCATTCATCATCCACATTTAACATACATGAAGTTTGCAATTAACAATAAAGAACTAAAAGTCCGCATAATTTAAATTGCTGAAATAAAAATACATAATGTCCACACTTATATATTCTTTTCATGATACTCTAATACAATGTTCAAATTACATACTATGAAATACACAAGTCACAAAGAAACTCCAAAGTCTAATCTCCGCGCTCGGAGTCCGTCTCCACTGTCTCCTCCAACGGTGCCACGTCACCAACTACACCTGTACGCCGAAGCAAGGAGTGAGTCCAAAGACTCAGCAAGCAACACTACTCATAACATACACGTATAAGTCATAGGGGTTTCTACATGCACATTCAAAATTTACAACACATGGCATACTAATTATTTGAAGGTTTTAACCTATCATGAAAGTTTTACAAATTGATACATGGATCATGCTTTCAGATTTCTAAGAATAAAACTTTACCTATCACATGCTCTCTATTTAATTTACTCATGAAATTTTGTCTTTAAAGGACCAAGACATGAGAGCTACCAACATGAACATTGTGTATATATGAAAGGAAACACAACTAGCATGAGTTTTACATGTTCTTAAGCATATACATAGACATTTTCACATGTTTTAAGTTGCTGGTTTCACATGGTTTAATGGCTGTAACCTACACATGAGAGCTACAATATTGCTTAAAACAAATCATGTGAACAACCAATCATGCTACTTGCATACGTGCTCATCAATTATCCCTAACATGGATTCCAGACATTTTTGCACATATAAACATGATGATAACGACATGAATTCACTGATTTCACATGGTTTCAGATTTGTCTCACATGGATTTCAACAACGTATTTTCACATTTTCTTTACACAAGTTTTCTATTTCACATGGTTACACTTTGCACATACACATTCACATTGTTCACTTACACATTTACACATGAACACATACACATTACACATTTCACATTACACATTTTAGGTGCCGTGACACATAGTCCAAACCACCAAAGAAGGACATATACACATCACATTACACATAGACGCCATCTAGGCATTCCAATGGCGACTCTTGGACTGCGCAGACCGGGAGAACAAGTCTCCACCCTAACCAGTGGTACTTGTCCACCTCCAGGATTTCCCCCTAATGCCCTTAGGGTCACTTACACATTGAACTTTCTCAGGGGGACTTTTCCCTGATACAGTTCCACTGCCCTCTACGGAAGCAGTGTCACATTGGCACAGTTACACATTACACATTTTACCGATTTACACATGGTTTTACACATAGCACTTTTCATCTCATTCACTTCCTCACTCATATGCATTCCTCTGTTTTTCCTGACATGGCACTACAGATTTCAGGAGTTTAACACACAGTAAATTTCATCAATCAAGTTGGGTTTAAGCAATATCCAATCACATTACGATAACATATATAGATTACTATATTTCACATGGAAAATACATAACTCCTTATGTACTGGTCCAAATGACCTGAAATTTTAACCACATGCCATTTTCGGGTTCAAGGTCATATACTCAAATTTTTAGATTTTTCTGAGCTAAATAGAATTTACAGAAAATCAAATACCTATTTCGCATGCCATTCACAATTTAAGTTAACATGGAGTTTAACACATCATGCAATTTTGGCCACTTACTGTTTGAACAGAGATTACTGTCGCATACATGATCTGAGAATGCAGAATTTACCCTAAATCATACATCTATAGATCGATCACCACAAATCATTCTTGCATGCCGTTTTATTTACCGAACCGAGTTTATTAGCAATTTATACAAGCATGGACAATTTATCAAAACTGAGTACATGTACACTGATCCACTAATCTTCATGATCTAATAAAACTGAGGCATTCAGACTAATCCTAATCATAAAACATAAATTTGGCAAGATCATCAACAAGTCATGCTTATTAATTCATGGAATACACTCTTCTAACATCCATCACCACACATCACACTCATCCACACACCACCATTAACAATATACATAGTGTATAGGGTTACCATATATCCTCATCACGGAAACCATACCGAAAATAGTGTATAGGAAGGGCAGGACAAGTCACTGTTCTGTCCAGAGGAACTTGGCGGCAGTCTCTGGCCGCTGACTCAGGGTCAGCGGCATGGTCGATGGACGCCAAGCATGATCTCAGCGTCCATTGACCTTGCCGTCAATGCAGGTCTGTGCAGAAACACAGACCCGAGCTCTCAAGTTTGGGTGAATGGGAGGGTCTAGGACTCGAGGGAAAATTCATAAAAATATTAGAAACGGCCTAGACACATACGGGGACATCATGGTTAGGTCACTTGCCTTTTAAAAATTGCTCCAAAGGGTCTAGGGTGTTGGTGAAGCCCTCCTTGGGCAGTCCCAAGAAGGTGCATAAACGCCTCCTAGATCTTCTTCCTCCGGGCTCCTGGATGATCTCCACAGCAGGGGGATGTCGGGGAAGCCTCCTCCTTTGCTCCAGCTATCTTCTTGTCGGAGAAGATGGCCGGATCTAGCTCCAGGAAGCCTGATCTTTGGGTGCAAAAGGGGTGGGTTTCTCAGTTTTTTTCTTCTAGGGTTTCTTCTCCTGGTTTCTCTCTTGCAAGGGTGAAGAGAGGAGTGGGGAGAGGCAGATCCGGGTTCAGACATAAGGGGAGGCCTCTCTCCCACTCACAAGGTGACATGACAGCTCTCAGAGCTGTTGGGGACAGCCCCCCAATGGCTGGGCTTTCTTGTTTCAGAGGTTTCTGGCTCTGCTGCGCATGCAGGCCAGAGAAATAGGCGTCCATATCGCTCGAAGCCAGGATTAGTGTTGGCGTCCATGTCTGGACGCTGACACTACCTCAACGGCTAGGGGTTGACGCCAAGGTGGCCTTCGGCCAGAACTCTAAAATATGCAGAAATCCATGCATACCATGCTTATATACATGCAATATGTATATGGTAGTGTATCCATACTATCACCATTCAATACATGCATTATCTACATCTAATATAAACATATGCACACGTAATATACTAATCAATACGTACGTAAATATGTATATACATACCCAAGCACAAATATACACATGCAAATACAAATAATGCGACGGAAATTCGAGGGCCTTACAGGTCTACCCTACGTCAATCTATCTGAACATCTCAATATTATTCCCATCTCCTTATACAAGCCTGACCAAGCAAAAATCCTCTCTCAGCTGAGTCCAAGACTAAGGATTAGGGGCCAGGGCTAATAAAGCCATCTACAAAAAATTGAGGTTGCCAGGGCCAACACTTTCCACCCTCAGACACCCTCTCACCTTGTCTGTGGTTTGTCTGCCAGCACAGATCAACTGGGGTCCCTTCATTCAGAAGGAGATCAAACTGGTTAGGCAATTCCAAATGTATCAGACTATTATTTTGTAAATCGCATTCCAGAAGTTCAGCTTGGCCATTCAGGGCAGCCATTGCTCAGCTCCGCACAGAAAATCCAGTCAATGTCCCTCTTCAAGTTGACTTTGCCACTTTGAAGATGCCTGAGGTTGCTTTTCTCTCTAAGTTACACTTTCTTCTTATGGACTCTAATGTGGGTCCTATCATCTTGAGAGATTTTCCAGAGTTATGGCAAGGATTTTTGTTCAGAAGGGAGCTCCTCTTGCCTTTCACCGATTCTTATTCAGAGAATAACAAAGCGGTTTCATCAAGTCTTCTGTTTTAGCTCCACTGCTAGCAAAATCTAAAAGATTGTCAACTCTGACTGGTGTAGAGTCTATCATGAGTTAGCCCTTCAGCTTGAGAAGATGAATCCTCCTTATCCCAGTCAAATCAGTTGACTCTTAGTCCAGAGCAGTTCATGGATCTCAACTCCATCAACCTAGTTTCAGATCTGTATTCCACTTGGGTTGAGAGATACAAAATTTATGTAGCTTACAGAAGGATTGTTTGCTCACAAGCTTCACTATCCCATTCTATAGATAAATTCCTTCAGCATGCCAGTTTTGGGACTGCTGGTCCCTACAAGTCATCACTCAGTAATCAGAAGTACACTCACTCATTGAAGAGCAGGGGCTACTCCACATCAAGAGAGACAGTCCAAAGATGGGGCCATCCTATAATATTAGTTGGGGTGTCTTTAGAGATTTTTTGAAGAGCAGGAAGTCAAAGCTTGGCAGTATTACTCGCCATGCTTCCCGTCTATCTCCTACTTTCTACATGTCTGTCCCCACTAATTAATAAAATTTCTTCCTTGGCTCCCATTTATTTTTTGTCTTTCTCTCTTTATCTTCTGCCTATTCATTTCTTTTTGCTTACTGACAAAAAGGGGGAGAAAATATTCTGAAATACATAATATTCTGAAATACATACTTTAAATTTTTTTGTAAATTTATTTCATCATTTTTATGTATGCATCTCTATGTTTTGTCATCACCAAAAAGGAGGAGATTGATGATCAGCCCATCTCCATAAAATTATTTATTTATTATATATTTTTTGGTGATTAACAAAACCCTAGAAATATTATGTAACATCATTTTCTGAAGATTATCAACATGTATCAAACAAACAAAATCAGTAAGTGACTACACTCACTGTTCTCTGAAGTTTATTACATGAGTTTTTGTCTAAGTATACATCGACTTCCATGTAAAAGCTCACAACGATTATTGTTTCACTGAAACATAGATTTCACTTAAACAACGACTTCACTCAAACATCGACTTTGTTTCTACAACGATTTCACTTAAACATCGATTTCGGTAGAACAACGACTTCATTTCTACAACAATTTCTCTTAAACATCGATTTCGTCAACGACTTCACTTAAACATCGACTTCATTTCAAACAACGATTTCATCTGTACATCGATTTCAGTTGAACAACGATTTCATTTAAACATCGATTTTAGTACAACAACGACTTTGTACAGACATCGATTTCATTACATTCATACATGGATTATGTTCACATCGACTTTGTTTCAACATGAATTATATTGTCACATGGATTATGGTTATAACATCGATTTCATATCAACATCGACTCTCTCTGATCACAGACTGTCTCTAAACATCAACTCTCTTTTAATAACGATTACGTTTTTGACAGCTGTTGAATATTCCTATTTAAATTCTTTTCAGACATTCTTAAATTACATTCCAATGATATTAAATATATTTTCAAATCTCTGTGGATTTCAAGTCTTCCCGCGAATCATGTTGTATCCGGTGCTCTCTAACATTTATT
Organism: Colocasia esculenta; assembly: GCA_014218235.1. Classification (NCBI taxonomy): domain Eukaryota; kingdom Viridiplantae; phylum Streptophyta; class Magnoliopsida; order Alismatales; family Araceae; genus Colocasia; species Colocasia esculenta. Next base: position 72,442,743 of record CM024757.1, read on the forward strand.
GTGTTGGTACAAAATCTCTGCACGATATATCTCCTTGCTTACCACACTTACGTCACATTTATTAGACGACATAATGGAATTTTCTTTTTAGTGTATATTCCTATAGCATGACTACTAACGTTGACTGATAGTTTAGACAAAGATAAGTTGTCTATGCTTCAACATTTATTGTGTGCAGGGTTTCTGGTAGAAACATACGATTGCTAAATTAGAACTGTCAACCTGACAAAAGCAAGAGAGATTCAGACAATCTTCCTCTGTGTAAGTGTCTATTCCAGCATTAATGGCTGCAGGTTCTCTTGCTCTATACTTCGGACAGACACTCCAACGTGCATGAAGATGTGAGACAATAGATACTTCAACGTTCAAATTTCAAAGAAGATAAATAGAAGACTTGTGACTCCATGAAACAGTGATCTCTCTTGAAACCTTTCAACCTGGGAATAGCTTGAAGATGTTAGTCACCTAGAAGAAAGAAGAGCTTGCTCGTCCATTCAAACTTTCTTTAGCTTAGCTCTCCACAGCAACCTGCTTACACCAACATATGCTAGTTTGCACCAACATATACCAATTTACACCAACATATTTGTTTTACACCAACATATGCCTATTTGCACCAACATATGCCAGTTTGCACCAACATATGCCATTTTACACCAACATATGCTAGTTTTAGACCAACATATGCCAGTTTGCACCAACATATGCCACTTTACACCAATTATGCCAGTTTTACAATGGTATGACGCATTGGCCTTTGACCTCAAACTTCATTGAACATGATGTGTAAATCAAAAAGAGGAGAAAATGTACCTATTTCTTCAAAAATTAAAAAAAAAAAAATAAAAAAAGGAGAAAGGTAGAGCAATGATGGTTCACATACTGAGTAACCGGACATTATGTAGCGGTCCTAGTCGTTCAAAACCATTAACCTAATAACGAGCTTGACCTGACTCCGCCTCCCGCAAACGAGCCGAAGCTCGCAAGGGATGCCATCACATGTCCGTAGAAATATAAAGGAAACATCTCAAATATATATAAGATTGTCACATCTCACAAATATTTACATGAAATATACATAGCCATTTCTCAACTGAAGTCAAACTCAAAGTACAACAACTAGGGCATACCTTGAGGTGAACAGAAAAGAAAGATTACTCTGCTGGTGGTGCAGACCCAACCCTGCTACGGTGCGGCTCTGAACTAGATGAAGGGCGAAAACCTCCTGCTCTCCCTCACCTGAAAGGAGTAGGGGTGAGCCTCGCAAGTCACTGGCTCAGTAGAGAAACTCCCCCAAAAGCCGAACAAACCAAACTTACAAAAAGCAAAAGCGAGAAGCTACACTAGGTAATTTATAGAACATCTACGCAGGTTATTAAAGCTATAAATAACAATTATCACATGCTAATATTAGAAATCAGCCTTTAATAAATAAACGGCAAACCTCGTCCAAGTGTACGTGCTAAAGTAGAAGAACGCCACACTCAGGTCACGAAGACTGGTTCGCGACACCAGCAACTAACCCGGACAAACCACACAGGACTACCTCTCAGTCTCACAACCACAGACGAAAGGTCTAGCTGCCGCTCCACTAGAACAAGCCAAGAAACTGTGGAGACCGACCAACACCACTCCTGCAGACCACACTACCGTAGGCCCATGCCTGACACTTTAGGGACTCCGGCCCGAGCTCCCTAAAGTGAGGCACTGGAAAACAGGACGAGCTAGGGCCCAGTACCTCTACTGGTGTCCGTAACCCCCAACCACGAGCACGCTGTAAGCGACAAACACAAACTCTCACAAGTCGCTATCCACTGTCATCTTTCCCTCAGCCGGATGTACAACTCTACACAAGAGTGACGGTGTCTAGGAAGACGACATAGATCTCGACGGTACACAAGTACCGGGACAAACCCGAGCACTAACGTTCCTGCTCACACAAAACCTGGGGTACTCGACTGGAGAGGTAACCACGGTAGGCGTCGTACTACTCGCCACGCACACACAAACCATGTGAACACCTCGCCATACACACACACACAAAAACCACGTGAACACTGCTGTTCTTACTCTCAACAAGTGCCGATGCACGCTTACCATTGCCATAAACATTAAATAATGATAATTCGATAACCACATAACCATGCAAAGGCCATAATCTTTCAAATACTCCATCCACCTACACTGCCTCAAATTCAAATCTTTCTGGGAGAAGATATACTTTAAACTCTTATGATCTGTAAAAATTTCAAACCTTTCTCCATACAGGTAGTGCCTCACATCTTCAATGCAAAAACCACTTCTACAAACTCTAAATCATGTGCGGGGTAATTCTCTTCATGCCTTTTTAGCTGCCTTGAAGTATATGCCACTACCTTTCCATGCTGCATCAGTACTGCTCCCAGCCCTCTTCTAGATGCATCTATATACAATACAAATCCTCCACTATCTGACGGAATCTCTAATATGGGTGCTGTAGTAAGTCTCTTCTTCAACTCTGCAAAATTGCCCCGACAATCTGAAGACCACACAAGGGCACTCCTTTCTTTGTCAATCTTGTCATAGAAGCTGCAATCTTTGAGAAATCCTAGATAAACCGCCTGTAATAACCTGCCAAACCCAGAAAAACTTCTGATTTCTGACACTGTCTTCAGCTCTTCCCATTTCATCACTGCCTCCACTTTAGCTGGATCAACTGCCACGCCTTGACCTGAAATTACATGCCCCAAAAATTGAATCTCCTTCAACCAGAATTCACATTTACTAAACTTGGCATACACTGATGATCTTGGAAAGTTTGTAATGTAATCCTCAGGTGTGCTGCATGCTCCTCCTTTGATACTGAATATACCAATATATCATCAATAAATACCATAATAAAATGATCCAAATAAGGGTGAAATACCATGTTCATCAAATTCATGAATGTTTCCGGTGCATTAGTCAGCCCAAATGGCATGACCACGAACTCATAATGCCCATATCTAGTCCTGGAAGCTATCTTGTCAATATCTTCTTCCTTAATCCTCAGCTGGTGATACCCTTACCTCAAATCAATCTTAGAAAATACCATGGCTGACTGTAGCTGATCAAACAAATCATCAATCTTGAGAAGTGGATACTTGTTCTTGATTGTAACATTGTTCAATTATCAGTAGTCTATACACATTCTCAAGCTGCCATCCTTCTTTCTGACAAATACCGGTGCTCCCTATGGTGAGTGACTGGCTCTAATGAAGCCATTCTCTAACAGTTCATGCAACTGCTTCTTCAATTCTTTCAATTCTGATGGTGCCATTTTGTAAGGTGCCTTTGAGATCGCATACTACCTGTGTAAGACCTAGCCCCCTTGGGCCCTGTGGCCCCATCCTCAGGGTCGCGACATGCTCCCTGATGCGCGACGTGGTCGCGACAGAGAGGCCGTCGCGACAAGGTTCGGGTCGCGACGACCAGGGCTGTCGCGTTTTAGTCACGACGGTATGGCCGTCGCGTTGTGGTTGCGACGTCCGATGGCATCGTGACGGCCCTTCTGACAGACGTGACCAGTGTCCTTTCTGTCAGAACAGCTCTGTTAGGTGTCAGGCGCATGTGCGGGAACGCGACGTGGGCACCCGTCGCGATCGCTTTCCCAGTCTTCAAGGTTTGACCCGCTTTTTGGGGTCGCGACAGAGGCGACCGTCACGATAAGGTCGCGACGCCTAGGGGCATCGCGACGAGAGCCTTGTCGCAACATGTCACTCCATCGCGTTCTGGAGGCCGCCGGGTTTAAAACCCAAGGCCGCGCTCCATTTCCCCCCTCGCCTCTCAGCTCTCTTTCTTCCCTCTCCTTTCCCTCTCGTGTTTTCCTTGCGGATTCTTGGCGGATCTTGGTGTTTGAGGCGCTCGTGCGAGGTGGTCGTCCCGCTCGTGCAGGGGACATGTTCGTGCGTTTGGAGCGAGGAGGAGGCATCCTTTCCTACGAGAAGGCCCTCACAGGTTTGTTCTTCGCGTGGAGGTAGGGACTCTTGATCCTCTCGCCCTAAGCCAGCTCCCTTCCCTCTAAAGTGTGGTTCTCTGTGGTTTGGGGTTTGGGAGTGTGAGAACTCCATGCTCGAGGTTGAATGAGATTTCTCTACGAGTGTATATGTTCTGTTGGGGTTTTAAGGGTGGTTTGGATGCTTTACTAGTTTATAAGCATGTTGAGCATGATCCCCCCCCTTGTGGGTTGTTTCCCTGTTTTTGGGGTGGTTCCCGGAGGGGTTGCTCTGGAACCCCCCTCTTATGAGAACGCGACGACCGTAGAGGTCGCAATCTGGTTGCGATGGCCTGGCGATCGCGACGAGATCGCGATGCTCTTCTGTGTCGCGAACCCGATCACTATGGCTCGGGCCGTCGCGACGGGATCGCGACAGGGTAGGGCGTCGCGACCAGGTCGACGCGACGGCCCGATGCGTCGCGATCTCAGCCATGAGACAGATTCCGATCTTTGCCATTTTCGCTACTTTTACTGTACCCGTGGCACCTGTGCTAGTTCCCTAGTGCGGTCTACACTAGTATTTCGCTCGGTGCTCGGCACTTGAGGGCTTGTCCCGTGGAGAGGTTGTTACCGTTGCCTGGGACCCCCATCCTCGGGAGCCTATTGAGGGAGTGCTCTGGGCTACGAGTGTGCTCAAGTTGGCAGCCACCAGGCGGACTCTGGAGCTTAGGGGAAAATGGTGGTTAGGACAGTGGCGTTGAGTCGCTTGTAGAGCTCTCGTGGTTGGATTGGGACGCCGAGGTCAGTTTTCGGAGTTTTCCCAGTGCAGTCTAGCTAGTCCTTTTCTCACTGCCTTGCTCTTGCAGCCCCCGAACTGCTAGAGAGGCCAGGCATGGGACCGTAGTCTAGCCAGACTACGGTGGTTACTGTTTGTGTACTTGTGTCCTACCTCGCTCTGACGAGACGTGAGGGTCAAAACCGGGTCTAGGATAAGACGTCGGCGGACGCACCTGACCTTGACTAGTGGTAGCATTTCCGTAGCTAGTGTCCTTGTCTAGGCGGAGTTCCCTCCATCTGTGTTTACTAGCGTGTGGTGGTCATGACGAGCAGTCGTACGGAGTTTCCGACTGTGTGTACTTTCCGTACCGTGCTAGTTGTAGTTTCGCTTCCGCACTTTTGTCGTAGTAGGTAGAAGATATAATTGCTGTCATTCATTTCATATTTATATTCTCCTACCTGTTTAGAGCCAGTTGGAGATGGTAGTCCCTACTGAGCTTTTGTTGTGAAGCTCATCCCTCTTTTCCCAGGTGAAACTTCTCAGCAGTAGTGGCAGGGCGCGCGCCGGGCGGAGGAGATGGGGCGGTTAGTCGGAGTCCCTGTAGCTAGCAGTGGTTCCCCTTTTTTAGTGTACGTCACCCTCAGGGTATGCCCGTAAGGGACATGTTCTTCCCCTGCTTTTACTTGTACTAGCATGCGTGCGTTGGGACTGTACTTAGAGTGGTACGCGGTGGTCTCACTCTCTTTTCTGTTTCCGCACGTTCACTTCTAGATTAGAAGTGACGTTTACTTTCATTGCATATCCTGTTAGACGTAGATTATAGCCCTTCTGGGTCCCCGATCCGTGGGCGGCGACCGCGAAAATCGGGTCCTCGGCGGGGCCGAGGGTCGGGTTCTCGGGTCGTTACAGTTGGTATCAGAGCGAGAGTCTGACAGGACTTGTAATGGATTAAACTGCAACAGAAAGTCCCAACGGTAGTACAAGTACATTGCTAGCCTCCCGAGTGGTTTGTCAACTTTTGTTGGCTGTGTTGCCATGCAATGGACATGGCTCCGCGTAGGCGCAGTCAGGCTAGACAGTTGGTTGAGCAGCAGGATGAGTCTGCTATGCCCCGCAGGGGCAGGTCCAGGAGAGGTGTTGGCAGACGAGTCAGTGGCACAGCCTCAGGCAGTAGCAGCAGCAGCAGTAGCAACAGCGGCAGGTGGGCAGCAGCATCAGGAGTCCCAGCCTCAACCGCAACAGTACGCAGACTGGTTTCCCTTAGCAGAGCAGTTCTTTAGGAACTTGTACTAGGGAGCGTACCAGCCCGGGCAGGCAGCAGCAGATGTTCAGTTCTGGTACCCCTCCAGTGGTGCCAGAGCAGCAGGTAGGCCAGAGGGGAGCAGCCAGAGCGTCAGCATCGGTCGGGCACTGGAGTACCGGGCCGGGCGGTGGAGGACGACGGTTACGGAGGACAAGACCGCTCTCCTCGAGAGGTCCTGCACCTTCGGCCACCGATGTTCCATGGTGAGTATGATCCAGACAAGGCAGAGAGCTGGACCCATGTTAGAGCGCATCTTCGAGACAAGGCAGAGGTTGGATCACATCTCTTAGCAGCGATATTCGGAGGTCTTCCACGGCGAGTACTTCCCCAACTACGCTCGAGCGTGAGAGACGGGACCAGTTCCACACGTTGGTTCAGGATGACCTCATAGTTTCGCAGAGTACCCCAGGGTTTGTCCAGTTGTGAGGCATGTGCCTCATGTCGCAGGCAGCGATCAAGCGTGTGCAGAGAGGTTCATAGCAGGATGGGACCAGACTGAGGTGAGGTGTGAGACACACATGCGTACCACCTTGGGAGAGGCCGTGGCGAAGGCCAACGCTTTGGACAGAGAGACCTGGTAGCCTCAGCAGCAGCATAGCAGCAGGGAGGAGCCTCTTCCAGGTCCTCGCCTTACAGCGTCCATCCAGGGTAGCCGCGGTAGTGCGACTTCCTCTTCCTCCGGTTCGGGCAGTTCCGGCAGCACCGGGATTCGCTCATAGTTAGGAAATTGTCTACTCGTGGGGCGGTCGAACCAGCAGCAGAAGCGCTAGTCCAGGTTTGCAGAGTAGTTAGTTGTCCAGGGAGCTGAGCAGGGCAGTCAGGAGACAGTTTTGCTATACCTGTGGCTTATCGGGCCACTTCAGGAGGGATTGCCCCACGGGGCAAGCCCCGCAGCAGCAGCAGCCAGTGTAGTACGCTCAGCAGCGCCTCAGTACCAGTACCCTCATCAGCAGCAGGCACCGCATCAGCAGCAAGCGGGGGGCGTACCAGCAGCAAGCTCAAAGTTTCTGCAGCCGCAGCAGTACCAGCGTACAGCAGCAACAGTACCCCCAGCAGCTACCGCAGCAGCAGCAGCAGCCCCAGCAGGCGCCGCAGCGTGGGCGTGGTCGTGGTCGCATGATGGCGCGCACCCTGAGCAGGCAGAGGTGTAGCACCCCAGAAATTTTAATTACATAAAAATTCAAAATAAATGGAAATAAATAATTTCTATAATATCGGAGTATTTAAACGTACGTATCATTATCGTATGAGCTAAAACACATCGGAAAAATCCATAAAAATTATAAATCAACCACAAACATTTTTCTAAAATTTTCACAAAGAAATTTATGCCAAGAAAAATTGGATTAGCCAAGTTTCAAGTGTTTCACGACTTATTATTGTAATTCATGAAAACGTCGGAAAATCATTATCACACGTACTTGGATGAGTCAGAAATTAAATAAAAAATCATATATGGGCTTTAAATAATATCTTCTAATGACCCATCAAGAAATTTGGGTCAATAAGAATCATTTGGACTAGGTTTAAGAGTTATCGTGACCGATTATCCAATAAGGAAATAAGTCGGAAAACCGTTAACACGAAAATACGACGCAACCAAAATTAAATAAAAATGTTGGAGAGACTATCAACATTATATATTAATGACCCATATCATAATTGGGCCAATGGACCACATATGGCCCAAAAATCAAATGAAGCAAGAAAATGCATGGAAATTCGTAACCATAAATAAGCTGAAATTGGAAAGTGGTAATTAGGGTTTAATTGGGATGCAATCATGCATTCTTGGAAACCCTAATTCGTGCCTACCCATCCATGAAGGTTGCTTGATGGCCAAGACTCTCTAATGGAGGGAGAGATCTTCAATTTTGGAAAGACACAAGCCAATCCCGCAACCCTTCTTTCCTTGTTGCATTAGGACTCCTACAACCATAGATGCTTAAATACTCTTCACCCAAACCCTAGGGACGAGTTTAGAACTTGCTGAGGTCGTCTGGAGGAGCTCTTGGTGGCTGGGGAGCTGTGGATCAACCACAAGAAGCTCATCTTCTTCCCCCATTCGTCTGCTACGACTTGCACAGACAGTCATCTTGAAGTCGACAAAGGTAGGTCAAACCTAAACCAAACCTTGCAAGGCTTATACCCCTGGAAAGAGGGTCAAGTCTACGTTCTAACCCAAGTGGAATGCCCAAATTCCATGCAGTATACACGGAGCAGTAAGCGTTCTCCTCCAAGTGGTCTGAACACAGGTTTTCTAGAAAAAAGAGACTTCTTCAACCCAGAAGGTAGGTTTTCTCGGGCCAAATCATAACATATCTATACCAATGTGTAGAGCATCAAGTTAACTTTCGTTTCCCACTAGTTTCATCGAATTTCATTGAGTAGAGTTTGAACTATAAGCGTTTTCCCAAAGTCGCACACTGTTAGGGATTTTCCATTTCTTTATATGTTGCACGTGATTCAAGACCGAATTAGAGCAAACCCACAACATGAAAGTTTTTCTACTAGTTGTCCTCGTCATGTCTTATGTTGACCTTTTGTCTAAATGTCAATATTTAGAGAGTAATAAGCGTGGTAAGAGGGTTGCTGCATGAAACTATGTTTTCAGGTTGCACTTGGTTTTACATTTGTGTTTGACTTGGTTAAAGCCTGTCGAAACCATCCTTGTTTTCTAATTCTGATTTACTGGAAGCACCCTTGCATGTCTAGGTTGGTTAAAAACTGGTTTCGTTATTTTTCATGCACTGTACAATTTGTTCTTAATTTTAGAACAACCCTGTGTCGAAGTAGGGAAAGTTCTGGTCCGCAATCCAAAGCACTACTTTCTCTGTCGGATTCAGGCGCAGACCCTGTGAACGCGACGGCCCGATAGGCCGCATTCTGAGTCTTGTCGCGACAGCACACCCGTCGTGTTCTGAACGCGACGAGAACACTGTCGCTATCTCGCTGCCTGATCTGACTGCCTCGTCGCGTTCTGCACATAGCATTGTCGCGTTCTGTTCCTGACCCGTCACGACCCTTACTGGGGTCCGTCGCGACCTGGCCTTCGGGTCTGACCGCCCTGTCACCTTCTACATAAGCACCCTTCATGATCTGCTTGCCTGATCAGGCAAGCCTGTCGCGATCCTTACAAGGCATGTCGCATTCTGATCTGACCCCATCGCGACCCTTACCAGGGTCCGTTGCGACCTCAGTATTTCACATGAAACCCACTTTTTCTTGTGAATTTTACCGCTATACCAAGGTCTGTTTAATATGATTTTAATGCGTAAATTATGTGTCTTGGGTCTGATCATTACATGATGTCTATTTAATGGCTTAAAAGCGTTTAACCCATTTAAAAAGCCTTAATTACATGAATATTATTCTAATTGCTTCTTAATGATATGATCATACATGAAACTTGTGATTGACTCTGTTACCGTTCTAGCTTGATTAAATAATAATTATTATCTTAAAATCTTGCAAACCCATGTGTAGTTAAATGCATTGTCTTTGCATGCCATCATGTTAAGGTTTTTCGCGAGTTGAGACCGTTGGATTGAGAATGAGACGTGTACGTCACTACACACTTGCACATCTAGGCAGCCCTTTCTTGGGAATTTGGAAGCTCTCTACCGGTCATTCCGAATCGGTAGACCAGTGACCTTTTCTCTAAGGCCTCCGTAAATCTCCTCTGACCATGGATTCCCACATGGCCGACGAGTTGGTTGTACCATTGAAGTTCCCTGGAGATAGCGTGCACTTCTCTCTCGTCTTGTTCTCGTGAGTGTGATTTACAATCTAGACTAAATCCATTAATGTAAAGATTAAACTAAAATATAAATCGTACCGTTATGCTGCCGAATTTATCTCTTGACCATTGTTATCATGAAATCATGTTCAATTGCTTATTACTTGTTCCCTCATCATCATGAACATGACATTACACATGCTTACTTATTGAAACTCTCATTGGCCATATTAATGACTGTGGGTATCTACATTTAAAATTTTACATGAGATGCTGACAGGGCACGACGTGTGTCCAAGGGCTCCAGTCTAGCCCCAATGACGGAGAGTCATAAATATACTGTTAACCATAGGGTATAATGATTATGGCGTTGCATCTGCGTGGGAGTCTTGCTTGCTTGTTGAATGATAGATACAATAACACATACACGTGTCCTGTGGCATTCTTGGTGGATCTTTCCTTGGTGTACATTAGTGTCTACGTGCCTGATTAGTGTTACTTGATCGTGCTCGTACATTCTGCGCTTGCTTGCTTGGGAGATATGGCCATCCTGCATTTAATGCAATTAGTGATATCTTGCGTTCTTGATATCAAGTGAAATCTTGCGTGCTTGTACAAAGTGATCTATTGCTCGTTCTATCTCGTATATCTTCTAGATCTTGTTCTATCACGATCACTCTCTCTAGCTTGTTGCATGTATCATGTTTTAATGAATTTTATTCGTACAGAATATGACATTCATTGCGCTACCTAGTTCTAAATTGTTAATCACTTATATCATTGCCCGCACATTGAGATATAAATCCTACTGGGCTAGTTGCTCATCCCCTACTTTTACCCAATCTAGGTGACTATGAAGTTCAAGAGGAAGAGCAAGTCGAGGATGGAATGCGTCTGAGTGATGAGGTTCCAATTATGAGTCTATCTATAGTTAGTTTATTTTGAGTGTTAGAACAATTAGTAGGAAGTGAGGTATTATGTACTTTTGCTTTTATTCAGTCTTAGTCCTATAATAGTTTCCATTTGGAACACAATGAGTTGAGATTGAATAAAAGATTAGTTGAGTTCAATATTGGGCCCTATGATAATGTATGTTATTATACATTAGTGCGTGCTAGCTAGATGCTTATTTGCCGACTGTTCACGTCTCAAATTATCGACTCGAATTATTTGAACTAATACGCTGCGAAATTCTCGGGACGTGACAGTTAAGTGGTATCAGAGCCTAGGAAAACCAAATAGGATATATGTCTCAGGAATAAGAGATACCTATGGAACCTAGGTCATAGAAATTAAATATAGTACTGGTGAGAATGGGTAGAGACTTGGAATATGTTAGAAAGAATTAAACACTCCTACCCATTGACTTTTTAATGTATCTAGAGACATTAATTGGTTTCCATTCTTTTCTTAGGAACCCTCATAACTCTTGCACTCAACTGCAATGGCCCGCAACCAGTGGCAAGCTATGCAAGACACTGTGGCTGGTCTGACCCAAGCATTACAAATGTAGTACAGGCTGGAAATCAGGCTGCCGCTGCAAGGAATGGAGCCGGTGATCTGCACTAGAATTTTAGGAGTTTAAACCCTCCTCGTTTCTCTGGATCCCCTGACCCAGACGAAGCAGAAAATTGGCAGGAAGAAATAGAAAGGATCTTCCAAGTAATGCAATGCACCAATAGGGAGAAAGTGGTACTGGCCACTTTTCAATTACCAAGGATGCCCGAGCATGGTGGAAGGCCACATCGGCCCATCTGCCTAATATAGCTGAATTGGGTGGGTTGGATTCCTGGAGATATTCCGGCGAAATATTTCTCTGAAAGAGTGAAGGAGAGAAAGCGCAGAATTTTCCGCACTGAAGCAGAAGGGAATGTCTGTGGCTAAGTATGAGGCTCAGTTCGCACGTCTTGCTGTGTACGCCCCACACTGGTCGAACTGAAAGATTGAAGGCAAATCGGTTCATGGATGGGCTCAGCCACATTCATCGAGAGGCTCGGACCTCACAACATTCAAACTTACACTGAGATGGTCCAAAGAGCTCAGCTGGTAGAAGACACCATGGCCAAAGTGGAAGGCATGAGGGGCAAGGACAACTCCAAGCCGATCTTCGTCAAGAAGGGAGCACCTAATGTTGCTCCAACGTTTCGTAAAACCAACGTCAACAATAACAACAAGAGGCCAAATGGCAGGAGAGATGTTGCTAGAGACAAGAGAATCAAAGTGGAAGGCAGGCAAGGACTGAAAACTGTAAATTTTACGATAAACCGGGCACCGAGTTGAAGAATGCTGGAAGAAGCTCGGGGCATGCTTGAGATGTGGTGGTCGTGACCACCGTATTCCTGACTGTTCAATGATGAAGGACCACCTAGGCAAAGCCCAGAATGTACCACGACGTCAAGGACGCCTTAATGCTATCGTAGAAGCTGATCTACCTGAGGAAGGGGGTATGGTGGAAGGTACCATTTCCATACACTCCAACCTGCTTTGTGCTTATTGATATTGGAGCTGCATATTCATTTATTTCCACTACATTTGCTACAACTCTACCTGTCAAACCTGTACCCTTGAAATCCAAGATCACTGTAGCTTCTCTACTTGGCTCAGAATCTAAACTTACCCACTACTTGCCAAAATGTGAAACTATAATTGGAGGACACAATCTCCCTGCGACCTTATCTGTTTAGACATGAAGGGTTATGATGCCATTTTGGGTGTCGATTGGCTAATTGAATATGATGCCGATGTAACTGTCGCCATAGGAGGGTCACTTTTAAAAGACCAAACCTTCCAATCTATTGCTACTTGGCACCCGTTATCACAAACACCATATCATGATATCCTCCTTAAAGGCTTCTAGACTGATCAACCAGGGTTGTGATGCTTTCCTAGTTTTCGTCTTGGCGATTGAAAAGAAGAAACCACCCTAGAAGACTCCAATAGCCAGGGACTATCTTGATGTATTTCCAGAGGAATTACCTGTCATACCACCTGAGCGGGAGGTAAACTTCACCATTGAGTTACTCCCTGGGGCAGCCCCTGTTTCAAAAGCTCTGTATCGCATGTCCCCTGTTGAATTACAGAAGTTGAAAAGACAGATCCAAGAATTGCTAGATCAGGGTTTTATCAGGCCTAGCACATCCCCGTGGGAAGCACCAGTGCTATTTGTCAGAAAGAAGGATGGGACAATGAGGCTATGCATTGATTACCGTCAGTTAAACTAGTTGACAATAAAGAATAAGTATCCACTGCCCCGCATCGACGAGCTGTTTGACCAGATCTCCCACAATATTTCTCCAAGATAGATCTAAGATCAGGCTACCATCAACTAAGAATAAAGGAGGAGGATATTCACAAGTCTGCATTCCGGAGTAGATATGGTCACTATGAGTTCGTGGTCATGCCGTTGGTTTAACAAATGCTCCAGCGGCTTTCATGCAACTTATGAACAATATTTATAGCCATACTTGGACCAGTTTATAGTGGTGTTCATTGATGACATCCTTATTTACTCTAATCCAAAGAAGAACATGAGGAACACTTGAAGGTTGCTCTACAAGTGCTCAGAGATAATCAACTCTATGCTAAACTTAGTAAGTGTGAATTCTGGATGGAGGAAGTGTCTTTCCTTGGTCACATCATATCCAAGGAGGGAATTTGTGGATCCATCTAAGGTGGAGGCGGTAAAGAACTGGGAAAGGCCGACAACCGTGTCGAAGATTAGGAGCTTTCTAGGTTAGCCGGTTATTATCGTCGCTTCATTAAGATTTCTCAAAGATAGCTGTACCATTGACCAGGCTAACAAGGAAGGAGAATCCATTTTCATGGACTGATGAATGTGAAGAAAGTTTCAAGGCATTGAAAGGCACCTTACCTCGGCACCCGTACTGACACTGCCAGTTGCTGGGGTAGTTTTGAAGTATACACCGATGCATCCGGGATCGGCCTTGGCTGTGTGCTGATGCAAAATGGGAAAGTTATATGCTACGCGTCCAGACAATTGAAGAAGCACGAGGACAATTATCCTGTACATGATCTGGAGCTAGCTGCTGCAGTCTTTGCCTTGAAGATATGGCGTCATTATCTATATGGTGAGAAGTTCATTGTGTTTTCTGACCATAAAAGCTTGAAGTATCTGTTTTCTCAGTAGGACTTGAATATGAGACATGGAGGTGGTTGGAGTATCTCAAAGACTTCGACTTCACGATCTAATACCATCCAGGAAAAGCAAATACTGTGGCGGATGCTCTAAGTAGAAAGCCATGATCACATTGTCAAGTTTAATGGTGGACAAATGGAAGTTATTAGAGACTTCGCCAAGTTAAATATTGATGCTGACATCAAAGAGAAGGGATGCCTGGTTGCTAGTGTTAGAGCACAACCTACACTATTGGAGGACATCACAACACTCCAAGATAATGACCCTGTACTTGTGGAGATTAAGGCTAATCTAGACCAGAGGCCGGATTTCTCATTAACTGAAGATGGAAGACTATTGTTCCGGGATCGAGTCTGTGTACCCGACATGCGGAGACAAGAAAATGATCATGGATGAGGCTCACAAGACCAGGTATACCATTCATCCTGGAACTACCAAAATGTATCAAGATTTGAAAAGAAGCTTTTGGTGGCCTAATATGAAGAGAGAGGTGGCAGAATATGTCACTCGATGCTTAACATGTCAAGGGTCAAGGCAGAACACTTGCGACCACAGGTAAACTCAACCCCTAGAAATCCCGGCATGGAAATGGGAAGGTATAGGGATGGACTTTATTTTCGGACTACCCAAATCTAGAGGTAGATTCGATGGTATCTGGGTTATTGTCGACCGCTTAACTAAGTCGGCTCACTTCTTACCAGTGAAGAATAAGTGGTCAGTAGATGTTCTGGCTGCATTATATGTGAAGAAAATAGTCAGATTACATGGAGTACTAGTGTCTATTGTATCTGATAGAGACCCTAGGTTTACATCCCACTTTTGAAAGGACTGCACTACTCCTTGGGATCTAAACTAAACTTTAGCATGACTTTCCATCCACAGACAGATGGTCAGACGGAGAGAACCAACCAGGTGATTGAAGATATGCTTAGAGCATGTGTCCTAGATTTTGGAGGTAACTGGCACGAACACTTACCTCTGTGGAGTTCGCCTACAATAATAGCTATCAAGCTAGCATTCAAATGGCACCATTTGCAGCACTCTATGGCAGGAGTTGCCGATCTCCATATGCTGGTATGAAGTTGGCGAAAAACAAATGCTAGGACCAGAGATGATAAGGGAAACCACAGAGAAGGTAAAGCTTATTAAAGAAAGAATGGCAGTGGTGAAGCAAAGACAAAAGGCATATGCAGATAATAGAAGAAGACCCTGGAGTTTCAGGTTGGGGAACATGTATTCTTAAAAGTGTCTCCAGGCCGTGGAATCAGGCGTTTTGGCATTAAAGGCAAGTTATCACCAAGGTTTGTCGGGCCTTTCAAATCCTTGAAAGAATCGGCGAGGTGGCATATCGTCTCGCTTTACCACCACAAATGGATGGAATACACGATGTGTTCCACATATCCATGTTGAAAAAGTATGTACGGGATCCGTGGCATGTCATAGAGTATGAGCTCCTGGAATTCAACAAAGATGGAACATATCAAGAGAAGACAATTAAGATCATGGACCGTGAACTGTGCCAATTAAGGAACAAGGTCATCCATTAGTAAGGGTTAGATGGAATCAACGCATGGATGAAGACGACACGTGGGAAACCGAGGAAGCAATGCGCAAAAGATACCCGGAGCTATTCACAAGTATGTACACCTCACTTGTACAATAACTTTCTATACATGAATTTGGGGACCAAATTCTCTTAAGTGGGGAGGGTGTAGCACCCCGGAAATTTTAATTACATAAAATTCAAAATAAATAGAAATAAATAATTTCCATAATATCGGAGTATTTAAACATACGTATCATTATCGTATGAGCTAAAACACATCGGAAAAATCCGTAAAAATTATAAATCAACCCCAAACATTTTTCTAAAATTTTCACAAAGAAATTTATGCCAAGAAAAATTGGATTAGCCAAGTTTAAAGTGTTTCATGACTTATTATCGTAATTCATGAATAAGTCGGAAAATCATTATCACGTACTTGGATGAGTCAGAAAATTAAATAAAAATCATATATGGCTTTAAAATATCTTCTAATGACCCATCAAGAAATTGGGTCAATAAAAATCATTTGGACTAGGTTTAAGATTATCGTGACCGATTATCCAAATAAGGAACAAGTCGGAAAACCGTTAACACGTAAATACGACGCAACCAAAAATTAAATAAAAATGTGGAGAGACTTCAACATTATATATTAATGACCCAATATCATAATTAGACCAATGGACCACATATGGCCCAAAAATCAAATGAAGCAAGAAAATGCATGGAAATTCATAACCATAAATAAGCTGAAATTGGAAAGTGGTAATTAGGGTTTAATTGGGATGCAATCATGGATTCGTGGCAACCCAAATCGTGCCTACCCCCCATGGAGGTTGCTTGATGGCCAAGACTCTCTAATGGAGGGAGAGATCTTCAAATTTTGGAAAGACACAAGCCAATCCCGCAACCTTCTTTCCTTGTTGCATTAGGACTCCTAAAACCCATAGATGCTTAAATACTCTTCACCCAAACCCTAGGGACGAGTTTAGAACTTGCTGGGGTCGTGTGGAGGAGCTCTTGGTGGCTGGGGAGCTGTGGATCAACCACAAGAAGCTCATCTTCTTCCCCCGTTCGTCTGCTACGACCTGCACAGACAGTCATCTTGAAGTCGACAAAGGTAGGTAAAACCTAAACCAAACCTTTCAAGGCTTATACCCCTGGCAAGAGGGTCAAGTCTACGTTCTAACCCAAGTGGAATGCCCAAATTCCATGCAGTATACACGGAGCAGTAAACGTTCTCCTCCAAGTGGTCTGAACACGGGTTTTCTGGAAAATGAGACTTCTTCAACCCAGAAGGTAGGTTTTCTCGGACCAAATCTTAACATATCCTATACAAATGTGTAGTACATCAAGTTAACTTTCATTTCCAACTGGTTTCATCGAATTTCATTGAGTAGATTTTCAACTATAAGCATTTTCCCAAAGTCGCGCACTGTTAGGGATTTTCCTGTTCTTTATATGTTGCACGTGATTCAAGACCGAATTAGAGCAAACCCACAACATGAAAGTTTTTCTACTAGTTGTCCTCGTCATGTCTTGTGTTGTACCTTTTGTCTAAATGTCAATATTTAGAGAGTTATAAGCATGGTAAGAGGGTTGCTGCATGAAACTATGTTTCAGGTTGCACTTGGTTTTACGTTTGTGTTTGACTTGGTTAAAGTCTATCGAAACCATCCTTGTTTTCTAATTTGATTTACTGGAAGCACCCTTGCATGTCTAGGTTGGTTTAAAACTAGTTTCGTTATTTTTCATGCACTGTACAATTTGTTCTTAATTTTAGAACAACCTGTGTCGAAAGTAGGTAAAGTTCCGTTCCGCAATCCAAAGCACTGCCCTTTCTCTGTCGGATTCAGGCGTAGACCCTGTGAACGTGATGGCCCGATAGGCTGTGTTCTGAGTCTTGTCGCGACAGCACACCCGTCGCGTTCTGAACGCGACGAGAACACCTGTCGCTATCTCGCTGCCTGATCTGACTGCCTGTCGCGTTCTTCACATGGCATTGTCGCGTTTTGTTCCCGACCCGTCACGACCCTTACTGGGGTCCGTCGCGACTTGACCTTCGGGTCTAACTGCCCTGTCGCCTTCTACATAAGCACCCGTTGCGATCTGCTTGCCTGATCAGACAAGCTTGTCGTGATCCTTACAAGGCATTGTCACGTTCTGATTTGACCCTGTCGCGACCCTTACCAGGGTCGTCGCGACCTCAGTATTGAAGGATCGATAAAAGATGTGGACAAGATCTAGAAGGGGGGGGGTTGAATAGATCTATGCCAACTAATGCGGAAGCTAAACAGTTTTGAAAAACCTTTGAATCAGAGTTAGATTGAAAGCAATTTTGCAGATCTGAAGAGAGATTAAGTGAGTTGAACAATTAGGGTGTGAGAAACAAGTTGATTAGATAAATTCAAACGATCCTATGCATTCATCTAACGAAGAGTAAATCAAACCACAAGCAGACCAATGCACTGAGATTTTAGGTGGTTCGGAAATCACACCACGTGACTCCTACATCACCCCTCACACACAGTGAGGATCCACTAACAACCTGGGTAACACACCCCACACTGGAGCCTGACAGCTCCACAACTGAGTTAGACAACTCACACACTACCTAGAGCAAGACTACTCTAGAATCTGAGCAAGACTGCTCAACCACACAACTTGAGTACGACGACTCAAAACCTTGAGCACAAAGGCTCACAACCACATGCTAGAACAAAAACAACAAGATGCAGATCCTCTAGCAATGATATGATCTATTAAGGCCAATTCAAGAAAATGATAATAGATTATGCACAATTTCTAGAATAGCCAAGAAGAAACAAGAAAGACTCAAGACATGAGGTTGATAGTTCTTGCTTCAAGAAAACTCCTTGTAGAGGCCGAATTGGAAGAATCTTGACCACTTGAAGTCCCTTGGCCGATGCTCTGCAACTTGATATTGGGATCTTCCTTGAGTGCTTCACAATTGCTGGCTTCTACTTGATCTGCTCCCTTGAAGTGATCCTAATGCTTCATGTTGATCAATCTTCGATTCTTGTGCTTGGAGAAGTGTGAATTGAGGTGTGGAAGCACAGGAGGAAGCAAAGCAGGGAGGAGAGACTCTGTTGCCGCCACAAGCAGTTTATGGAGGCTCTTAGAAGGTTCTCTTATGGATGGGTGCCCATTAGGAGGGTTTTATACCCTAAATATCCGAAAGATACCCTTGGGGTACGTGGGCACAAGATCCAATATTGATCCACCTTCTCCCTAGGGTGCTACGTGTCCAGGAGGAAGTTTAAGTCACAGAGATTCCGGAGTGTGTCGACCTGCCCTTGAGGTGTGTCGACACACTTGTCCAGACTGGCAAAACATTCCCTGGGAGAGGTCTCTAGTGTCGACCTGAGATGAGTAGTGTCGACCTGCTGTCCCAGACAGCAAAACAGCCTCCGGGAAGGCTATCTAGTGTCGACACTATCTGATTTGGTATCGACCTGAGATGGAAATCTGTTTACATATTTCTCTGGGATTGTCTCTAGTGTCGACCTGCCCTGGACTAGTGTCGACACTAGTTGATCTTTTCTTCACATTTTTGCCTTTGCTCTGAGCCATTGTGTCAACACCATTGATGGTTATGTCGACACCACCTTTGCAAGAATGTTGTTCCTGAGAAAATAACACATAAATCATTAGTTAAATATATTCATGAATATCAATGATAATGTGCTTGGAAAATGCTTTTGAATATTGTAATTTCAGGTGATGTATTTTACATGTTCAATGGTTATGCATTAAAAGCACAACTTGTCATCATCAAAATGTGAGGAGAAATGAATTATTTCACACTCAACCCAACAATCTCCCCCTTTTTGATGATGGCAACATTAAGTTCATTTGGAATTGGAAATTTTCCATGAAATGTGATTTAAGCATTTTCATTTTCTTTTATTTATACTTGTCAAGGACCTTTGAACATTTTTAGTGACATTGAAATTTTACACATGATAGACACTGTTACTAGAAATAAGCTATTTTCACACAAAGGTCAGCAGCTTGACAAGCATTCATCACATTACATTCATTCAAAGATTTGCAATCACATTTAAGGCACAAAATAGGCACAGAAATTTCTATTCATTTCATTTCATTCAAGATGTGAACATTACAATTTCAAACAAACTTCTCCCCCTTTGACATTATCAAAAGAATTACATTACTGGGAGGAGGAGGAGGAGGAATGGGTAACAAAATAGTCTCAATATCCGTTAGCCTCTTTCCATTGAAGTTAAACTAAACTTCATCTGAGCTTGGATAGTTGAGAGTCTTGTGTGTAGAAGATGCTCCATTCTCTCTGAGTTCTCTGACATGGCAGCTTGAATTGCAGTGAATTCATTTGACATTGGCTGTGATGAAGATGAAGATCCAGCTGACCAACCAGGCCTATTCAAGACTTTGAATTCTTCTTGAGTGCAGACATCTCTTCATCTATGTGAGCAGAGAGATTCTTCATACTCTCCAATCATCCACCATGTGAGCAAAAGACAATCTTGTTTGCTTATCTGAGATAGTGTCTCCTTGTGTTGAAGACATCAGCTTGGGAATTTGCCAAAATTCCCTTCAGGACTATTCCAACTCTTTTTGATGCTCTTTCAGTTCAACAGAGGCATCTGCCAAGTGCCAATCAGCCTGGTTTGGTCTGAGGCTGCTTCTGTTCAATAAACCTGGCAGACACTGAATTCTCCAACCTTTGAATCCTCAATCAAGTTTTCTGACTGACATGGATTGAATGAGTGTTCAAAGCATCAAACTTGTCATTTAGGAGGTGTACAACTCTGGTGGAACAGAAGGTCCACCAAAGGAGAGGATGCTTGAACTGGAGGTGGTGGAGAAAATGATGGGATTTCAGGTTCAAGGTTCATGGAGGAGGAGGGCTGAGGTTGAGGAGAGTGAGGGGCAATGAAAGGTTCCTCAACTTCATCTGCCACATGAGGCTGATCCTCATTATAGGAGGCTGGTCCTCATGAACTTGAGGCTGATCCTCTGGAGCTAGAGGCTGTTCCTCTGGAACTGGAGGCTGTTCCTCTTGAATTGGAGGCTGATCCTCCTGAGCCACAGGGGCCTACTGCAGCTGGCCCTCTCCTTACCTGATCACCAACAATCCTAAAGCCCATGAATTTCTGAACATGCTTAAAGCAATAGATGTTGGACTTAGGAATCTTCTCAGATTTTTCATTCTCTAAGAGACACACCAAAGTGTTTGAATACTTGAGTGAGATGGGCTGCATATGGAAGGATCTATGCAAGTCTGCCCTAGTGGTCTCAGAGATAATCTGGTACATGATGACATGGAGATTTATCTTGATGTCCTTGCTCATACAATACAACACAAACCTTTGAATATCTGTAAGCCTCTCTCCCACCACCTTGAGGTGTGATGATGGTAGTGAGCATGTGATGAGTAAGCCTCAACACAGGGGGAAAGGTGTTGGTATTGAATTTTGTGACATGGGTTTGCTTAGGATCAGACTCATCTGCAGGCAACCAGTCATTATGGTATAGGCTTCATGAAGGTTGAATTCAAAGTTGTGGTAGTCTTCACCTTCATCTGGAATCTTGAAATTGTGGCTGCTAGGTCTGTTGGCATGTCTATGACAATTCCCTTGACCTTTGACTTGTACCCTTCTTCTGTGCATTCCAAATTCTGATAGAATTCTTGTACAAGTCTAGGGTAAATGATACGAAATTCTGATATGAAGACTGCCAAGACTGGAATTTGAAAAAGTTCAAGACTTCAGGAAATGCAGCAATGAGTTCACTGTCATCCAAATCCACTGCTCTGGGTTTCAGGATGGTCTTCCGGCACTTAGGGTTTGGAAGGGGTCTCCTAGGGGCTGGGAGGACTCTGAGGAAGAGGATGAGGACTTCTCAGAAATTTCAGGAGAAGAGTCCAGGGTTTTCCTCCTAGGGTACATAGACCCTTGACCTCGACCAAGGAGGATGCCCTACCTCTCTTAGCAGATGAAGATCCTGGCTGCTCTGCAGGATCATGGCGACGCTTGGTTCTCCTCTCAGTGGAAGAACATCATCTGCCGGATTGGGCCTTGCCGAAGCCCTTGATTTTGCTCCACGGCGAGGAAGCTGCTTGGGTGCCATGGAAGCAGAGTGGAATCGGGGATGATGGAGAGAGAGGAATGAGAGAAGAACGGATGGAGATGGAATGGGAGAGAAGAGATGGAAAGAGTTCAAATCGTCTGCCGGAAATCAGGAAGAAGCGACCGTCGGGTCGACCTGGAGAAGAAAAGGGGGTTTTGGATAACCTACCCCGCAGGAACAACACGCTCTTAACCGGCGCCCACAGTTTAATTGAGTCTGGCAGGGGTCAGTGTCGACACTAGAGGAGGTGAGTGTCGACCTGAGTCAAAGTGTGTCGACACTAGATGAGTAGTGTCGACCTGGCCTGATGAAAAATTTGGATTTGAGTATGGAAAAATTATGTGACTTTTGGGACATCTTTATAATGATAAGCAATGGTGGAATATCATTTCAAGGATATTTAAGAGACTAAAAAATTCATTTGTTAATTTTGCAAAAATTCAACACAATTCAAGTTTTACACAATATCCAACAGGATATGAGCATTCAGTGACTTGAGTCATTAAAATGATAATTTGAGGGATATAAAACATTTAACAATCAACTACACACTACCATATTCTTCAATTCCAAAGAAAAAAAAAAATCTTTTAGACTGAAATCAAGTGTGTTGAAAGTAAACAATTTTTAAGAACAACTTGATGATGGATAAGAATGATTCTTTTAAAACAATTCTCCAATGATATACACATTTTGTTTTTGAAACAAACTATCAAATGATATATCTTGTTCACTCAAGAACTAATGCTTTTCACACACTATAGTCCCTGGATACTAAAGATTTATCCATTATCAAGTCTCAAAGGGGTAAATGATGACCTTTTGACATGAAAATATACGTTTTTTAGACGCCAATATTTCCAGTTACTCAGTCATCATCAAAAAGGGAATAGGACATATTTTTTTTGCTTTTCATTTATTTTGATTTTCCCCTTTGAACAGAGATAGCATTAGTGCCTCATGACATACATGGCACTTCATTCATTGTGAAGGTGTGCAGTTTCTCAGCACATGTGCCATTGCTCTGTTGAATTGACAAATTTTGGAGATTTTTGACAAAAAAGATATCATCTATATCCAACATCAATTGCAAACAAAAACATGTTTAATTCAAGCACACATTATCCTTCAGTCTTTGAAAGAAATCTGAATTTCTATAGTTTTGAAGAATATAGGTGAGAGTTGACAAATGAATATAGTAGATCACTCAAAGGATCATTTTGAGACTCTAGACACCTGAATGAGGACATCATGCAAGGAAATTGATGTAATGCAAGAAAAGTTTTGAATTTTTCAAAAATATGACTTGTGAATTTTCTAGCTCCCCCTGAGATGAGGATTTCAACCACTTTTCATCAGAATAAGATATGCAAGTTTTGAAATCAGAATAATTCTCTTTGAACAAAAAACTCCCCCTCAACAATTGCATATTCATTTCTTGGTACTTGGCGGAGACATATACTCTCGCATAGTGAAAGTGTCCAGACAAGCAGAACTTGTCCTTCTTCAAATCACCATTTGATATACCAAGAAGCAACACAATGTGAGTTGAAGAGTTCATTGTCAAAAGAAATAGAAGTGAAATGGAGAGAGAGATATGATCAGATGAATCAAGGAAGCAATGAATATGATGATGCAAAGAACTCCCCCTCAGAAGATGCCTAACACTCAACCCAATCCCAATGGACATTTACAAAGACCAAGTTCTCTCCTTAAAGATGAGAATCTACTGTCAGGAAGGGGTTTTGTGAAAATGTCAGCAATTTGTTTTTCAGTTTCTATGAAGTGGAGTTCAAAGATTTCTTTGCTACCTCATCTCTCAAGAAATGATGCCTAATTTCAATATGCTTGGTTCTGGAATGCTGAATGGGATTTTTAGACAGATTTATTGCACTTGTGTTATCACAAAGGATGGGAACACAACCTAACTCTTGGTTGTAATCAAGAAGTTGATGTTTCACCCAAATTTGGGTTCCACACCTACCAGCAGCAACATACTCAGCCTCTGCAGTTGACAGAGCAACTGAATGTTGCTTCTTAGAAGCCCAAGAGATTAGGCACCCACCTAGGTACAAACACAAGCCACTTGTGCTTTTTCTATCTAATTTACAACCAGCATAATCAGCATCACAATAGGCAATCAAATCTAACTTGCAATTAGCAGGATACCAAATTCCTAAATCACATGTTCCAACAAGATATTTGAAAATTCTTTTAACAGCTAGCATGTGACTTTCTTTAGGATTTGATTGAAATCTAGCACACAAACACACACTGAATTGAATATCAGGTCTAGAAGTTGTAAGATAAAAGTAGAGAACCAATCATACCTCTGTAGGTCTTTTGGTCTACTGACTTACCATTTGAGTCTTCTTCTAGCTTAGCATTAATAGCAATTGGTGTTTTGAATGCTTGAGGTTCTGAAAGTCAAACCTTTTCAGAAGTTCTTTGACATACTTGGTTTGACTGATGAAGATCCCCTCATGAGTTTGGTTAACCTGCAATCCCAAGAAAAATTTAGATCTCCCATTAAACTCATTTCAAATTCATTTTTCATTTGATTGGAAATTCATTACACAGGCCTTTATTGGTTGATCCAAATATTATGTCATCAACATAAATTTGGACAACAATTATTTGATTATTGACTGTTTTTGTGAACAAGGTTTGATCAACAGTTCCTCTAGAGTATCCTTTTTCAAGCAAAAAAACTCAAACGGTCATACCAAGCTCTTGGAGCTTGTTTAAGACCATAGAGAGCCTTATGAAGCTTGAAAACATGGTTAGGATGTTTTTCATTTTCAAATCCAGGAGGTTGTTCAACAAAACATTTTCCTTGATATATCCATTTAAAATGCACTTTTAACATCCATTTGATAAACTTTGAATTTCATGGAGGATGCAAAAGCAAGGAAAATTCTAACTGCTTCTAGTCTAGCTACAGGGCATATGATTCTTCAAATCAATTCCAAACTCTTGATTGTACCCCTTTGCAACTAGCCTAGCTTTATTTCTTATGACATGACCAGATTCATTCAGTTTATTTCTGAAGACCCATCTAGTGCCAATGACTGTTTGGTCACTAGGTCTAGGTACTAATTCCCATACTTGTTTCTTTCAAATTGATGAAGTTCATCATGCATGGCATTAATCCAATCAGAACTTGATAAAGCTTCATCAATTGACTTTGGTTCAATTTGGGAAATTAGAGCTAGTGGGTCTTCTTCAATGCATGCTGGAATGAAGATCTAGTCCTAACTCTATCATGCAAATTGCCAACTACATTATCTAATGGGTGATCTCTCAAAATTCGATGTTCAGAATTACCTGTTGAGGGGTACTTAAATCTGGAGCAATGTTACCTGATCCACTTGAAGATGGTGAATTGATGTTCAAGTCTCACCACAGTCTTCAAGCTCCTCAACAGTTGGTGAAGAGTCCACAATGAAATCATCCTCTTCACTGTCTTGTTTTCCCTGCAAGATTTAGAATTGTTAGTTGAAAAGGAATTTTCATCAAATATAATATGTGGAGATTCTTCAACATTTTTGTTTTTGAGAATGTACACTCTGAAAGCTCTTGACACTTCTGAATAGCCAGGAAGATGGCTTCCTGACTCTTAGCATCAAACTTGTCAAGATTTTCTTTATTATTGTTGTGTACATAACATTTGCACCCAAAGATTTTGAAATAGAAACAGTTGGCTTTTTGTTTTTCAATAATTCATAGGGGTTTTTTGATTTTTGGTCTGACCAATGCTCTATTGAGAATGTGATTTGCTGTGTTTACAGCTTCAGCCCAGAAGGATTTGGGCAAATTACTCTCAAGGAGCATGGATCTAGCCATTTCCACAAGAGTTCTGTTCTTTCTTTCCACAACTCCATTTTGTTCTGGAGTTCTTGGTGAAGAAAACTTGTGGAAAATTTGAAGTTCAGCACATAAATCAGAAAAGGATTGGTTTTCAAATTCCCCCCATGATCAGTCAAAATATTTTTGATTTTATATGAAAGTTTGTTAGGGCAGTGGTACAGAATTTCCTGAACTCAAGGCAAGTATCACTTTTGTGGGACAAGAAGATAACCCAAGTAAATCTTGTAAAATCATCAATGATTACAAACCCATATCTCTTGCCACTTAGACTTAGAACTCTTGTTGGGCCAAAAAGGTCCATGTGAAGTTTCTAGTGGCCTAGATGTGAGTACCTCATTGAAGTCTTAAAAGATTTCCTTGTTTGTTTTCCTTGGGCACAGATCCCACAAACTTGATTTTCAACATTTGAAAAGATTCAGGAAGACCCTTAACCAGATTCAGCCTTAACAATTTATTTAATGTTCTGAAACTTGCATGGCCAAGTCTTTTGTGCCAAGTCCATGCAATTTCATCTTTATTAGCAACAAAGCAAAGATTTTCAGAAAAGTTTTTATTAAGGTCGATCATGTAAACATTGTTTTCCCTTTTTTCCACAAATTTTATTTTATCAGTTGATGAATCAATGATCTTACAGAAATTGGATTCAAACACAACTTTGTGACCTTTGTCACATAGTTGGCTAATACTTAGCAGATTGTAATCAGACCATCAACTAATAAACACTATCAACAGAGTTTGAGGAAGTTTGACCAACCTTTCCAGATCCAATGATCTTTCCTTTATTTTACCTCCAAATTTACTGAACCTCCCTCCTTCTCTAGCAGGAAAGAAAATTTAGCTCTATCTCCAGTCATATGTCGTGAACACCCACTGTCAAGGAACCACACATTTGAATTGGGTGCACGACCTTCCTGCAACATCAATTAGTGGAGAGAAGATTTTGGTACCCAAACAGAGTTGGGACCATCAGAATGTTTGGACAATGTTAACAAATCTTTTCTCACCCAAATTTGACTTGTTTTTTATTTTTGTTTTATTACATTGGTGTTCTCTGTCTTTTTCACTTTCTTCTTTCCTTTAGAAATGAAAACACCAGTGTTTTTGTTTTTGGTAGGAGGGGAAGTTTTATTTGAACATGAGAGTTTAGATGAGGAGGTGGAATCCAAGGATTTTGTTGGTACATCAGAAAGTTTGGATAGAAGAATTGGGGATGATACCACATGGGTTATGATACCATTGGCTCCAGAATTGGTCCAATCAGCTTGATATGCTGTCTTGGAGGTCCAAGGTTCTTCATTAATGACTTCCTTTGACTTTTTCTTATTTTTCAATTTTTATTTGAATTTTTTATTTTGTGGTTGTCTTGGTTGTTGAGCAGGTCGACCTCTCCTTGACTGGTGTCGACACAACAGCCACAGAACCTTCTTCTTGTGGACTGGTGTCGACCTGTCAGGTGACTGTGTCGACCTGGTTGCCTTGTTTGATTCTGAGTTTTTGGACTTTTTGGTGTTTTGCTTGATTTTTGTTTGATTTCACTGTTTTCAAGACTAGGACCTTTGACAAATTTAATTAATGGTGCTTTATCCTTTTTCTCACCAGATTTGTCTTTCTTGTTTTTTGTTTGTTAAATCCTAGTCCATGAGAGATTGATTTCATTTTTGCTCCCAGCAAGGCCTCCAGATTATCTTTCCATTTGTGAATGTTTCAATAACTTCATCCTTTTCTCTTAGCTGGTTTTCCAAGATTTTGATTTCTTCAATCTTTTGTTGTTTATCTTGGTTTTCCTTTTCCAGCTTTTCAGATAATTCTTTGAATTCATTGGTGGCCTTTTGAGAGGCTAGCTTGAGTTCATCAATCAGTTCAGAAGATTTTCTTTTTCTTCATTCAATTCTATTACTTCATTTTCTTTTCTAGTTCACAAATTCTTTTGTTGAAGTTTTGTTGTGCAAGATGTTTTCAACTTTCTTTTTGATGTGTTTATTTTCTTTTCTCATTTCAGAGTATTTTTCTACTAATTCAGCATATGCATCCTGCCAATCTTCAACTGAAAAGTCTTCGAAGATGTGCTTACCTTTCCATCCGAACTATTTGCCATGAAGCATATCTCCTCACTTTCAGAGCTTGAGGATTTTTCTCTCTTCTTCTTCACTTGAGTCTTCATCAGACCAAGTGGCTACCATGGCCTTCGGCTTCTTGAATTTGTGAATCTTTTGTGCTTCTCCTTCTTGTTTTCAGGACATTCTCCCTTCATATGTCCTGGCTTGTTGCACCTGTAACAAATGACATTAACATCAGATTTCTGATTCCTATTAGAATTAACGTTAGAAGAGGAAATATTTCTTTTACCTGATGGGAATTTCTTTTTTCCTGAGAATTTTCCTTTTCTGTATTTTAGGAATTCCTGAATTGCCTGGTCATGAGGGCAAGCTCATCCTCATTGGACTCAGACTCATCAGAACTTGTTTTCTCTTGGTTTTTGTCTTTGTTACTTGATGAGGCCTTTAATGCTACTGGCTTGGTTTTGATTATGTGTTCCTCATTTCTCTTTAGATTAATTTCATATGTCATTAAGGATCCTATCAACTCATCCAAAGAAATTTTGGACAGTCTTTAGAATCTTCAATGACAGTGGCCTTGGTGTGCCATATTGAAGAGAGAAACGCATAATTTTTCTTACCAAGTCAGCATCCGTATAGTCCTTACCTAAGGCCTTCAGTCCATTGACTATGATCATAACCTGGCAAACATTTCAGAGATTGTCTCATTAGATTTCATCATGAACAATTCATATTCAGAGACAAGTATGTTAGCCTTGGTTTCTTTAACCTGAGATGTTCCCTCATAGAGTACCTCAAGTTTATCCCACATCTCTTTGGCAGATTTGCACATAGAGATTCTTGAGTACTCTTTGGGGTGAACAGCACATTGAATCATGTTCATGGCACTATAATTCAATGTAGCTCTTCTTATCTGTTCCCTAGTCCAGGTTTCTTCCTTTCCCTGGTTTTCATAGGGTCCTACCTCCACTACTTTCCAGATTTCATAGTTTTGGGCTCTTAGAACACTTGCATTCTATTTTTCCAATAAGAATAGTCCGTTCCATTAAAGAATGGTGGCCTATTTATGGAATGACCCTCAGCTATGAATCCTCTGGAATCCATTTATTAAACAGATGGTGCAAAGAAGGAAACACTCAGCAAACAAACAGCAAGCAAACAAATCACACAAAGTACTCAGAAATCACTCAGATCAAATCAGATCAGATGTAAACCCGCTCTGATACCAATTGAAGGATCGATAAAGATGTGGACAAGATCTAGAAGGGGGGGGGGGTTGAATAGATCTATGCCAACTAATGCGGAAGCTAAACCAATTTTGAAAAACCTTTGAATCAGAGTTAGATTGAAAGCAAATTTCACAGATCTGAAAAGATTAAGTGAGTTAACAATTGGGTGTAAAAACAAGTTGATTAGATAGATTCAAACGATCCTATGCATTCATCTAACGAAGAGTAAATTCAAACCACAAGCAGACCAATGCACAGAGATTTTTAGGTGGTTCGGAATCACACCACGTGACTCCTACATCCACCCCTCACACACAGTGAGGATCCACTAACAACCTGGGTACACAACCCCCACTGGAGCCTGACAACTCCACAACTGAGTTAGACAACTCACACACTACTAGAGCAAGACTACTCTAGAATCTGAGCAAGACTGCTCAACCACACAACTTGAGTACGACGACTCAAAACCTGAGCACAAAGGCTCACAACCACTGCTAGAACAAAAACAACAAGATGCAGATCCTCTAGCAATGATCTGATCTATTAAGGCCAATTCAAGAAAATTGATGCAATAGATTATGCACAATTCTAGAATAGCCAAGAAGAAACAAGAAAGACTCAAGACATGAGGTTGACAGTTCTTGTTCTTCAAGAAAACTCCCTTGTAGAGGCCGAATTGGAAGAATCTTGATCACTTGAAGTCCCTTGGCCGATGCTCTGCAACTTTGATATTGGGATTTTCCTTGAGTGCTTCACAATTGCTGGCTTCTACTTGATCTGCTCCCTTGAAGTTGATCCTAATGCTTCATGTTGATCAATCTTCGATTCTTGTGCTTGGAGAAGTGTGAATTGAGGTGTGGAAGCACATGAGGAAGCAAAGCAGGGAGGAGAGACTCTCTTGCCGCCACAAGTAGTTTCTGGAGGCTCTTAGAAGGTTCTCTTATGGATGGGTGCCCATTAGGAGGGTATTTATACTTTAAATATCCGAAAGATACCCTTGGGGTACGTGGGCACAAGATCCAATGTTGATCCACCTTCTCCTAGGGTGCCACGTGTCCAGGAGGAAGTTTAAGTCACAGAGATTCCGGAGTGTGTCGACCTGCCCTTGAAGTGTGTCGACACACTGTCCCAGACTGGCAAAACAATTCCCTGGGAGAGGTCCTAGACTGGCTGAACACTTCCTGCTGGGAGGTCCTCTACTGTCGACCTGAGATGAGTAGTGTCGACCTGCTGTCCCGACAGCAAAACAGGCCTCCTGGGAAGGCTATCTAGTGTCGACACTATCTGATTTGGTGTCGACCTGAGATGGAAATCTGTTTACATATTTCTCTGGGATCTGTCTCTAGTGTCGACCTGCCCTGGACTAGTGTCGACACTAGTTGATCTTTTCTTCACATTTCTGCCTTTGCTCTGAGCCATTGTGTCGACACCATTGATGGTTGTGTCGACACACACTTTGCAAGAAATGTTGTTCCTGAGAAAATAAACACATAAATCATTAGTTAAATATATTATCATGAATATCAATGATAAAGGTGCTTGGAAAATGCTTTTGAATATTGTAATTTCAGGTGATGTATTTTACATGTTCTAATGGTTATACATTAAAATCACAACTTGTCATCATCAAAATGTGAGGAGAAATGAATTATATTCACACTCAACCTAACAAGTATTTCGCATGAAACCCCACTTATTTTGTTTGTGAAGTTTACCACTTACCTAAGGTCTGTTTAATATGATTTTAATGCATAAATTATGTGTCTTGGGTCTGATCATTACATGATGTCTATTTAATGGCTTAAAGGTTAACCCATTTAAAAAGCCTTAATACATGAATATTATTTAATTGCTTTCTTAATGATATGATCATTCATGAAACTTGTGATTGACTCTTGTTACCATTCTAGCTGATTAATAATAAGTATTATCTTTAAATCTTGCAACCCCTGTGTAGTTAAATGCATTGTCTTCACATGCATCATGTTAAGGTTTTCCGCGAGTTTGAGACAGTTGGATGAGAATTGAGACGTGTACGTCACTACACACTTGCACATCTAGGCAGCCTTTTCTGGGAATTTGGAAGCTCTCTACGGTCATTTCGAATCGGTAGACCAATGACCTTTTCTCCAAGGCCTCCGTAAATCTCCTCTGACATGGATTCCCACATGGCCGACGAGTTGGTTGTACCATGAAGTTCCCTGGAGATAGCGTGCACTTTCTTCTTCATCTTGTTCTCGTGAGTGTGATTATATCTAGACTAAATCCATTAATGTAAAGATTGAACTAAAATATAAATCGTACCGTTATGCTGCCGATTTATCTCTTGACCATTGTTATCATGA
The DNA here is from genome assembly GCA_014218235.1 of Colocasia esculenta. Classification (NCBI taxonomy): domain Eukaryota; kingdom Viridiplantae; phylum Streptophyta; class Magnoliopsida; order Alismatales; family Araceae; genus Colocasia; species Colocasia esculenta. Next base: position 72,473,859 of record CM024757.1, read on the forward strand.
AATCATGTTCAATACTTATTACTGTTCCCATCATCATCATGAACATGACATACACATGCTTACTTATTGAAACTCTCATTGGCCATTATTAATGACTGTGGGTATCTACATTTACAATTACATGAGATGCTGACAGGGCAAGGCGTGTGTCCAAGGGCTCAGTCTAGCCCAATGACGGAGAATCATAAATATACTGTTAACCATGGGGTATAATGATTACTGGGGTGCATCTGCGTTGGGAGTCTTGCTTGCTTGTTGAATGTAGATACAATAACCACATACACGTGTCCTAGTGTGCATTCTTGGTGGATCTTTCCTTGGTGTACATTAGTGTCTACGTGCCTGATTAGTGTTACTTGATCGTGCTTGTACATTCTTGCTTGCTTGCTTGCTGGGTGACATGGCCATCCTGCATTTAATGCAATTAGTGATATCTTGCGTTCTTGACATCAAGTGAAATCTTGCGTGCTTGTACAAAGTGATCTATTGCTAGTTCTATCTCGTTATATCCTTCTAGATCTTGTTCTATCATGATCACTCTATCTAGCTTGTTTCATGTATCATGTTTAATGAGTTTTATTCGTACATGCATATATGACATTCATTGCGCTTACCTAGTTCTAAATTGTTAATCACTTATATCATTGCCCGCACATTGAGATATAAATCCTACTGGGCTAGTTTGCTCATCCCCTACTTTTACCCAATCTAGGTGACTATGAAGTTCAAGAGGAAGAGCAAGTCGAGGATGGGAATGCGTCTGAGTGATGAGTGTTCCAATTATGAGTCTATCTATAGTTAGTTTATTTTGAGTGTTAGAACAATGTAGTAGGAAGTGAGGTATTATGTACTTTTACTTTTATTGAGTCTTAGTCCTGTAATAGTTTCCATTTGGAACACAATGAGTTGAGATTGAATAAAATATTAGTTGAGTTCAATATTTGGGCCCTATGATAATGTATTATTATACATTAGTGCGTGCTAGCTAGAGGCTTATTTGCCGACTGTTCACGTCTCGAATTATCGACTCGAATCTTCGAACTAATATCTGCTGCGAAATTCTCAGGACGAGACAAGAGGCGTCAAACCTTGTTATAGGTACTCTACCTATCCTTGGCAGAGCTGCTCGTGTTTTGGTCAACCCTGGTGGTTCTTTGTGTTTTGCTTAGGGGTGTTCATTATTTGGTCCAACCGAAAAACCGAACCGAACCGACCGGTTCGGTTCGGTTTCATGAGTCTCACGGTTCGGTTCGGTTTTGAGTTGGGAAACGAAATGACCGAATATATATATATATATAATTAATTAATTAAATAATATGTTTATACAAAAAGATGCCTGTAGCGCAGTGGTCGGAGGCTCGGGGGCGCGCCCTCCACGCGCGGAGGTCGCGAGATCGAATCATGCGATTGTCGCGCGCGATCAGTTTTTTTGTCTAATTTAAACGTAATATGGGTATATAATAAATTAGTGTTACATATATACTTAAAGGCGCTTGTAGCGCAGTGGTAGCCCGTGCGTACCCTGTTCGCGCGGAGGTCGCGAGCTCCATTCTCGCGGCCGCCACGTAAACCCTTTTTTTTGAAAATTCGGTTCAAACCAAACCGAACCGGTTCGGTTCGGTTCGGGTTGCTATAGTAATCGGTTTGGTAAAAAATAAGGGGTGAACCGGACCGAACCGGACCGTGTTCACCCCTAGTTTTGCTTACGAGGAATTCTGTGAGTCCCTTGCTTGTCACGCTCCTGAGAGGCAGTGTGACGTGATTGTTGATCTCCCGTCTGGTGACTATATGTGTTCTTTTGGTTACCTGGAGGGTGTGGCAGTTGAGGTTGAGGGGCACCAGTTGCCGGCCAGGTTGTACGCACTGAGCTTGCGACTTTGACGTCGTCCTTGGCATGGACTGGTTGGAGGCTCACTCAGCCGTGGTTGATTGCCAGCGTAAGACCGTTCGGTTAGGATACCTAGAGAGCCCGTCCTCTGCTTCCAGGTATCCGGTCTACCCGTCGGCCATTATTTCCTTGTATAGAGCTCGCCGTTTGATCCGCGATGGCTGTGTGGCGTACCTTGCTTTGGTTTGTTCTTTGGAGCCTAGCGGATCTTCAGTTTTTGACGTACCAGTTGTTTTGAGTTCTCCGACGTCTTCCCAGAGGATCTACCTGGTTTGCCGCCTGAGCGGGAGGTAGAGTTCTCCATTGAGCTTTTGCCCGATACGATGCCTTGTCCAAGGCACCCTACCGGATGGCCCCGGCGGAACTACGTGAGTTGAAGCGCCAGTTGCAAGAGCTTCTTGAGCTGGGCTTCATTTGCCCGAGTCGTTCGCCGTGGGGCGCGCCTGTTTTGTTTGTGAGAAAGAAGGATGGCAGTCTTCGTTTGTGCATCGATTATCGATAGTTGAACCAGGTTACTGTGAAGAACAGATACCCATTGCTGAGGATCGATGATTTGTTTGATCAGTTGTAGTCGGCCAAAGTTTTCTCCAAGATTGACTGAGATCGGGTACTATCAGATGCGGATCAAAGAGTCAGATGTCGGTTTGACGGCTTTCCGTTCCAGATATGGTCACTTTGAGTTCGTCGTGATGCCATTTGGGCTGACGAATGCACCCGCAGCATTCATGGATCTGATGCATAGGGTGTTCAGTGAGTACCTAGATCGTTTTGTGGTTGTTTTTTGATGATATTTTGGTCTACTCGGCTTCTGAGGAGGAGCACGAGGAGCACCTGAGGATCGTGCTGGAGACCCTACGGAGTCACCGCCTTTATGCCAAGTTCGCCAAGTGCGAATTTTGGCTGAGGGAGGTGCACTTTCTCGGGCACGTGATCTCGGGTTCTGGTGTGGCAGTGGACCCTGCCAAGGTGGAGGCCGTGTTGTCGTGAGAGCAGCCCACATCGGTGTCAGAGGTCTGTAGTTTTCTAGGTCTGGCAGGTTACTACCGGAGGTTCATTCAGGATTTTTCCAAGTTAGCAGCGCCGTTGACCAGGTTGACTAGGCAGGACGTCAGGTTTGTTTGGTCAGAGGACTATGAGCAGAGTTTTCGAGAGCTGAAGACGAGGTTGACTTCAGCGCCAGTGTTAGTCTTGCCGTTGGGCAGCGGTGGTTTCGTGGTCTATACCGATGCGTCGAGGTCAGGTTGGGTGCCGTGCTGATGCAGCACAATGGGGTCGTTGCCTATGCTTCTCGGAAGCTTAAGAAGTACGAGAACTACCCCACCCACGACTTGGAGCTGGCAGCAGTGGTTCGCTCTCAAGTTATGGAGGCACTACCTGTATGGCGAGGCTTTTTAGATCTTCACCGATCACCAGAGCTTGCAGTATATTTTCACCCAGAGGGATCTGAACTTGAGGCAGCGTCGATGGATGGAGTATTTGAAGGACTATGACCTAACCTTTCCTACCACCCAAGAAGGGCTAACGTCGTAGCCGATGCTTTGAGCAGGCGCGTGCGCTTGAGTTCGCTGATGGTCAGAGATGGAGGCTGTTCGAGGAGCTGTCCCAGGGGTCGAGGACCAGAGACCGTGCAGTGGCGAGCAGTTTGTCAGTTCGGCCGTTAGTATTCAGGCAGGTGTTGCAGGCACAGTAGGTAGACCCTCAGTTGGCAGACATTTTGCAGATGCCAGATGTTGAGCTCGACGAGGACAGCGAGGTCAGATTCAGAGGTCGCTTGTAAATTCCTGAGGAGGCGCGCCAGGCAGTTTTGTCAGAGGCTTATAGATCGAGGTATGCTGTTCATCCTGGCTCCACCAAGATGTACCATTGCTTGAGGAGGTTCTTCTGGTGGCCAGGGATGAAGAGAGGAGTGGCAAGTTTGTTGCTCGGTGCCTTACCTGTCAGCAGGTGAAGGCCGAGCATCAGCCTCCTGGTGGTGAGCTGTAGCCGTTACCTTTCCGATTGAAGTGGGACAACATCACCATGGACTTTGTGGTTGGTTTGCCCCACACCCCGCAGAGGCACGATGGTATCTGGGCGATTGTGGATCGTTTGACCAAGGCAGCGCACTTTCTTCCGATCAGGATGTCATGGTTAGTGGACAGGTTAGCCAGGCTGTACGTGGACAAAGTTGTTTCGTTGCACGGGATCCCCATTTCGGTCGTCTCCGACAGAGATCCGAGGTTCACGTCAGGGTTTTGGCACAGTCTTCAGAGAGCACTGGGCACGGAATTGAGGTTCAGCACAACGTACCACCCTCAGACAGACGGACAGTTAGAGCGGACCATTCAGACACTGGAGGACATGCTGAGAGCGTGCTGTTTAGACTGGAGTGGCACTTGGGAGTCGCACCTTCCGATGGTAGAGTTCGCGTATAACAACAGTTATCACTCGAGCATCGGAATGGCACCATACGAGGCCTTGTATGGTCGCCCGTGCAGGTGTGAGACTTCGAATTTTTCCGTCATTTTATATTGAGCATGCGATATTTACATGTCATAAATATAGTGTACGTATTAAAATTTTCGCATACTATAACTACAAATTGTTCACGTGCATATGCGTATATGTATATTATTTTCATGAATATAAGTAATTAGCCAATTTTGTATATAAGGTATTTATTTAAATATTATGCATGATATATTAAAGTAATGTTCACATATAATGTGAAGTACTATCATGCATCTTGTAAGCATATATGATTTTACTTCTGTACATGTATTATAATTAAATGTATATATTATCTAATGTTGAGATGCATATTGTTGTTTTAATTATTCCATGCATATTATATGTAGCTATGATGTGTATATATGTGCACGTACATATTAATCTTGTTCGAATTATATATATATATATCTATATGTCCATCCTGTGCAAATGATATTTGATTATTATTAGCATGCTAAATTGTTTATAGTGTATATGGTACTTAAATAATACGGTGCATGTAAAATATATCAAAATATTATAAGCAAGCTATATTTATGTAAATTCATGCATGTTGTACTAATTATACTTTGTACGTGTATAATGTATAAATCTAATGTCGCACATATGATATTTACTTATTGCAATAACCATTGACTTGATTATGACATGTATGATATCTAAATAATAGAGTGTGCATTATATATATATATATATATATATATATATATATATATATATTCGTGCATAATACATGCAACTATGGTGCATATGTATACATATGTATGTCACTTCGTGCATATTATCTTTATTGAGATTATTGCAAATTATACTTATAAATAATGTAATGTATATAATTTATGTAATAAGTGTAAAAATATTTAATTATGCTCATACTATATTGTTGGAGCCTAAATGTATGTTTAATTGGACGAAATTAGGTGTTTGGGCTGTCTGGCACAGTTGGCGGCCAACACTGTGCCGCCAACTTGCAGGACCTGATTGGCGTCCACATCACTGGACACCAATAGGCAGTGGGCGGCCACCCCTTGGACGCCAACCCCATGTTGGCGGCCATCCCCTTGACGTCAACTGTGCAGTTGACTACAACCGATGTTGACGTCTATATCCTCCTGCGTAACGGTTCCATATTGTTAATGCTCGCATTATGGCCGGTTCCAGTTTAGGAAACCCATCCTAAACCGTAAGAAACCTACCCAGAAGTATACCCAACCCATCCAACCTTATAAAGACCCATCTTCTGACCGCACCAAGCCTTTTTGGTCATTGTGAAACCCTAGCACTTTTTGTGAGAAAAGATGAAGTTCCAAAGCTCTGATCTGGCGTCTGGAGGATTTTCTGGGAGATCTACAACAACTGGAGCGTAGTCCAACTATCAAGGGGCATCCCCAACCCCGAGGAACGACCTACAACGACTGGAGAACCAGATCAAAGGAGTTTCTGAGCACCCTCTTGCTTTGGCCGAGGAGGGCTTCAACGCAAGATTTGATCTTCTAGAATTTTATTAGAGGCAAGTAACCTATGTATATCATCTTAGACATGTCCCCTAGGCCCTACAATTTTTCTGGATTTTTCCTCGAGTCCTGGACCCTCCATTTTCCCCGTGCATGTGAGTGTTGTCTGTGCTGATTGCTGTTTGGAAGTTGACGACAACATCCCCTGCCGTCAAGTTCTTGAGTTAACGGCAAGGGATGCCGCAGTTAACTCAGTTGGCGGCCATGACTGTGCAGTTAAGTTCTTCAGTGTTATGAAAAATGCTATTTGATCTTCTTAATATATTTAAATGATTTCTGGGTATGTGTTCATGCTGTAACTTTTATGTGGGATCAAGGGTGATCAGTAGGTCATGTTATGAGGTTTTCATGAATTTTCATGATTTGTGTTAATTATTAAAATTCTGGAAAATGAATTATGAGCATAGAATAACCATGTTTAATGTGTGTAAATAGGTCAGATGTGAATTAGGGTTTGGTAAATTTTTTGTGATGATGTCTTGATGGTATATACGTGTTGACACTATTATATTAGACTATTTTACTAGAACATCTACTTTAGAGAATTAGTGAGACATGCACCTGTAAAATGATTTAATTGTTATAAATACATTTCCTATTCACAAACATCTAGAAAATTTAGAATATGTTATGTTTACTATATTTAACTTGTTATAAACATTTCATGAAGATCTGATGACAGTAAGTACTATTATAGTTTGAAATGAGAAAAATGGCCATGTTAAGCATGATAGAGTTAATTATATGTAAATCAAGAGTTAGCAGCATGTTAAAATCTTATTTTAAGTTATTTATCATTGTTTAACAGTAAGGTGAATTTCTGTAAATGGAAAAGTGAATATTATATATGTGTGTGAAATGGGATGAAAATATGTGTATTAGCATGAGTAAAATGTGATGAGAATGATAAAGTGATTAATGCAATATTTAGCCATGTGTGACACTGCTACCATAGGGGTCTGAGAGCTGTACCATAGAAAAGTCCATATGGAAGGCTCAACGTTATGAGATAAATCCTAAGGGCATTAGGATAAAATCCTGGAGGTGGACAAGTACCACTGGTTAGGGTGGAGAGGGCTTCTCCCGGTTCTGCGCAGTTACCTAGATTTACCACCGCATTGCCTAGGTGACAAATATGTGAAAGTGAGTGCTAAGTGATAAGCATTAAGTGCTAAAGTGAGTGTTTTCCTCTACTTGGTAGTTAGGACTATGTGTCACGGCAATTTAGAGATTAAATGTGATTAGAAGTGCAAAGTGATAAGTGAATGTGGCACGTGATAAGTACATTGTTGTGATAAGTGATAAACATGAATGCATGAGTAAATTAAATGAAAGAAGTGTAAATTATCTATGACACCCCGAATTTATATTCTTTTATATGATGAGAGGATATTCACTTGTTGTGTGCATAGCATGTGTAATTCATCGTGCCTACTATGAGTTTCATACTTCTCTTGAGCATATGCATGTATATCTATATATAGTGTATATATAGATATGATAATTCATATGGAGATGAGCAATTAGCTAATTAGAGGTGTATTATGAATACCAAGAATCTCTGACTTAGGATGCTTGAATAATACTATGCATATCTATATAAATATTGAAGAATATCCTATACTACCTATTTCATGGAATTTTGTATGAGAGTGTATGAAGTACATATGTGTATGTACGTATGTATGTTATCTTATGCGTGTGACAATTGTATACCTATTTCTACATGCATAACACCTTGGTGTACTTATGTATGCATGTGTATGTTTAGTTGTAAACATTGTTCATTACATGGTTTAGTTAATGTGTACATTGTACTTCGTACATTGCATGTACATAAAGAGTTCAAGCATGGTAGGTGTATTTAGTAGTTTATATTGGGATTCTATACTCCTCATGAATAACATGCATGTATTTTTATGATAATTAGGTGAGAATAGTCAATTGGCTAAATTATGCATATAGTGCATATTAAGGAATCCTATGCATATAGTACTTAAGCAATGTTAGGTAAAGTTGTGCAAGTTAATCTAATTACCGTGCGCATGTTGTATCCATCTATTTCAAGCATAATGTACATAAGTATGCTACACCCGTGTGTGTATACTATATATATGTCAAATCAAGTGTGTGTATGCAAGGACTATTTTATCGAATAGATTATTCCTAGCTAACGAAATTCATATCACCTCCTAATGATTTGCGAAGCCCTCACAATTCTTGTCATTTACTTTGCCGTGTGTTGAGTCACACTTATGTAAAACATCATGTATGCATAGGTAGATATCTACGTACATCTTATCTTAGTGTATTTATGTATGCTTGTGTATGCCTAGGTATAAATGTTATTGATTGCCCGGTGTAGTAATATACATATTATACCTTATACATTGTATGTATATACGTAGAGTAAACACAGTTCTTTGTGTGTTGAGTCATGTTGTGTGTTATATGTATATATATATATATATATATATATATATATATATATATATATATATATATATATTGTATGCGTATGAAGATATTCATGTGCGTGTTGTTATCTTGATGTACCTATGTATGTATGTGTAGGATTAGTAGTAAATATTGGATGTTTACATGGTGTAGTGGTGTATACACTATACTACATAGGTTTCATGTGCGTATATGTGGTTAAGCACATGGTTCTGCATGATTTTAAGTTCTGGCAGAAGATTGTCTTGGCGTCAACATGGATGGACGCCCATGATATGTCAGCGTCCATATCGACTGACGCCAACCCTAATGTAGCCGTCCATGGATGTGGACGTCAATATCCCTAATTTTCTGTGCGCAACAGAGCGCAGAGAGCACTCATTGGGCCAGGCTTCTGATTGGGGAGATGTCCCCCAACGGCTCTTACCTATCCCTTCGGCCCTGCACGAGCCCTCTTGTCCCTTAATCTATAAAACTCATCCCTCTTGCAACCTAGAGAGCTCTCTTGGCTCTTTACTAGAAAGGAAACCCTAGCTCAGAATGTGAGGAAAACCTGAACTTGAGAGCTCAGATCCGGCGTTCTGAGGCTTGGATCCGGCGATCTTCTTCGACAAGGAGGAAGTCCAAGCATAGGAGAAGACCACCCCGGTGCTGGACTGCGGCCTACAACCCCCTAGAACCCGGAGCAAAGAAGTTTTGGGAGGCTTCTTGGCACTGCCCAAGGAGAGATTCTCCGGCCATTAGATCCGTTTGGAGATTTATTCAAAGGCAAGTGAACCTAGATCGTAACCCTAAACATGTCCCCTTGGGTCTTAGTATTTTTATGGGTTTTTCCTCGAGTCCTGGAACCCCACATTCACCAAATCTATGGAGCTCGGTCTGTGCCTTGCACAGATAGGAACTTGGCGTCAATGCCTTGACGCCAAGATCTCCAGTGGGCGTCCAGCGATCTTGCCGTCAAACCGTGAACGGCCAGACACTGCCGCCAAGTTCTTCAGTGCAGAACAGTAAACTGTTCTGCCTTAAGTAATTAATTTCCGAACTTTTGACGCATGAGGATATAATGTAATTTCTATATGTTATGTAAAATAGCTAATGTGATGTGTGTGGTAAATTGCTTGCGCATTTCTGTGGATGGTGCAAATTTTTAGATTTATTGAAATGTATGTTAGCAATCAGTTTGGATATGTTCGTCTACTGTTTACATGAATCATGAGGAGTTTGGATGCCATAATTTTTCTAAACCATGTATAATGTATGTATGCATCAGTCCATGCCCTGCAAATTGAGAAACTTTTGTGTTCATGTGATTTACTGCATTTTCTGCAATAGGAATAGAAGTCATGTGTAGGTTATTAAAAAAATTACAATAATTGTGTGTCGTGCAATAAATCCGAGAAAAATTTTCTGTGACCATGTATATGACGGTTCAGGACTTTGAACCATCAAATTTGATATTCATGTTATGTTCCATATTAAATTGAATTATTAGTGGTATAAAGATAAATGTTTTATTTTCCGTAAATTCTATGTAATTAAAAAAATATGAAAATTTGCATGAGTAGTCTGAAACCTGCAAACAGTGTGTGGTTAAAATTTAAGGTGATTGGGTAACATTAGCTCAAACTGTGGAATTTCCATGTGAAAAATGAGTTATTAATGCATGTTACCATGACTGTGGATGACTGAGTGTTTTCCCAATGTGATTAGTGTAAATTTCTGAATGTGTGAACCCTGTTAATAGTAGTATCATGTTAGGTTACTGAGACATGTGGAGTTTATGGAATGTGACATATAAAACGATTCAACAGAATAAGTAAAATATGCGAATAACGTGTGAAAATGTGATAAAGTGAATGTAAAGTGTAATAATTGGGCCAAAATGACACGGCTACCCTAGAGGCCTCGAGAGCTGTACATAGAAAAGTCCCTATGGAAAGCTCTATGTGTGAAAAGTTCGTCCTAAAGGCATTAGGGAAATCCTGGAGGTGGACAAGTACCACTGGAATATGGTGGAGAGGGCTTCTCCCGGTCTGCGCAGTACCAAGATTCACCACTGTATTGCCTAGGTGGTGGGTATGTGATTATGAGTTGTGTTATGTGCTAAGTGTTGTGAGATGTGATGAGTTGTGTTATTTGTTAGTGTCCTCTACTGATGGTTAGGACTATGTGTCATGGCAAATTGTTTAAGCAATGGAAAAGAAAAAGGAATAAGTGTGAAATATGTGAATATGGCACGTGGTAAGTGCCCATGATGCACGTGGTAAGTGCAATCGATGTGATATGTGATAAGTGAAAGTGGAAGAGTAAATGATGTGGAAATGTGTAAATTGTGTAAGTGTGAACATGTGTACATGTGAAATGTGTAAAAGTGAACAATGTGAATGAGTAAGTGTGCAATCATGTGACATAAATGTGTTAGATTGTGAACTTATGATATATGTCATGAAAGTGTTAAATGCATATCCAAACAGCAACCTAAATGTATGCAAAACGATGTTTCACATGTGTAAGAATGAGTAGAATCCATATTAAGACTTCCCTTTCAAACATATGAGAATCTCACGTTAATTGCTATCATGTTGTGATTGAATTGTATATATATATAGCTCTCACGTGAATGAAATGGTAGTGAGCATGTAATAGGATTTTCATGTTTGCGAAAGGTTGATTATTGTCACGCCCCAACGCGGAATATCGGAGCGCGAAGGCAGTTGCAAGAAAAGGTATAGAGCGTATACTAGACATCAAACCATTGCACACTGAATAATACTAAAGCAAATCTTTCTCATTATTAATTTTCCAAATGTCTAGTTACAACCACTAATATCAGAGCCATTCTATAGGGCCCAATTACATTGCATTAGAAGGAAATAACTAACTACAACTCTAAGATAACATAACGACTCGAGGGTACTCCTGGCTTCACTCTTGGTCATTCCCTTCCTCGTGAGTGTATGTGTCATCCTCGGTCTCACCTGAGAACACAACATTAAATAACGTAGGGAGCGATAACGCCCAGTAGGACTTAAATCTCAGGCTCAAGCAGGCTTTAAATAATTAATGCATTTAATGGCAGAGTATCTAAAGATAGCAGGTACAAGAGAGTCAAAATATAGCAAGAGATAGAACAATAGCACGAGAGCGAGTATAGTTTCCAAAAAGAGCACAAGTATCGAGTATAGCACGAATAGCAGGATGGCCATAGCACAACTAGCACAAGTATAGTAATATCACGACGAGTATAGCACTTGTTTGTCATTCTAGACATCGAGAGAGTATAGCACGTTTTGTGTTTTTGATTGTCATATAGATAGTCGAGATAGATAGCACTTGAGTGTAATGCCAAACACTCTGATCATTTAACTCCCATGGGCACTAGCACTTTCGGGCGCACATCCCAGGACCAGATCGGGCCCTTTATATATTGCCAAGCATTGGTTATATTGTTTATCTTTAGACAATCAGTCAATGGCCAATATAGAGTACCAAGAAGTAGATGAGAGCACTAGATGAATAGACGAGAAAGTGGAGTGAACGTGAATAGACGAGCGAGTAGAGTATAGATAAGAGCTAGTGGACATTGCACGTAATGCGACGAGTAAACAGGCGATAGTAACAGTTGCACAACACGCGCACTTGGTGTTAGCAGTCAGGTGGAACTCACGACCCTACCACTGGCCTTGTTATGCACAGGTCCAGAGGTCCGGCGTGATTTAAGATGAGAGTGAATCTTCTAATAGCCGTTTGGATCATATAGATCCCTAAAGGGTATCATAGGTATTAGGGTACACCGGCTCGTCGACCATGTGGGAATCCATGATCAGAGGAGACTTACGGAGGCCTTGTGCAAGGGTTCACTAGTCCGGTGAAAGGAATATCCGACGGAGAGTTCACCACAAGCCAAGAAAAGTGTGTATAAAAACAGGTGCTCGACGTTCTAGAGGAATTCTAGGACAGTGGAGCGTCAATATCGGTATATAAACAACGCAAGAAAACGAATGCAAGTCCTTTAAAATAGGGCAGTTAATATGCTTTATTGTAATACATTATGAGATATTTTCTGTAAGATTTCAGCCATAATGGATGGTTCAAGTGTGTGCAAGTGCAAGAGAAATCATAGATAGAAATAAGTCGTGAACATGTATTTTAAATCATTCAATATAGCACCTTTTTTTAAGTAGGTTTTTACTACTGGGGTATAACCGTAAGAAGGCGTAAGAATTATTTAGAAAGTGACAAAATATTTTATTTTATTTTTTTATGGGTTTTTCATCAAAACCTGTGAAGGCGACATAGGGTTGTAAGGATGGCGACATGGGCCAGGCAGAATGCGACAACATCTTGCACAGGTCGCGACAGGGCATGCAATCGGGAACTGAGAAAGCGACGGCTCACCTGTCGCCTTCTTGGTCGCGACAGGGAGGTGTCGCAATCAGGCCCCAGAAAACGACATATCGAGGTGTCGCCTTCTGGTTGTCTGCGCCTGACTCCGACAGAGTCAGACCAGGCATTGGATTGCGGGCCAGACCATTGAAATTTCGATACAGGGTCGTTCAGGAAATCATAACTAATATATATAGTCAACGAAAAATCATGAAACCAGTTGCAAATTAAACTAGACATGTAAGGGTACTTCCAATAAATCGGAATTAGAGAGAGAGCATGGTTTGAACATGGTTTGAGAACGAACAAGAACAAGTAACATAGAACATGATACAGGGAGCAATCGATTTAATTCGAGTACATGCTCAATAGAAATTAGGGATTTTAGGGGCAAAAGATGCCTATCATGCATCAGTATCTCCCATTAAAATTTGGAGGCATGAGATAGAGTATTCAAGGAGATATGAATTAAGCATGAAGGTTCGGGGTCATAAGAACTGCAGAACTTTGAAAATTCATAAGAAAGATTTGATCGCTGGAAATTATGAAATTTGAGGGTTTTGTTCCAGAGGGTAGAAAGATCCTACAGAAAAAGTTTCACGGTTTATGCTTGTGAGAATGCCTACCTTGACTCGATTTCCTCTTCTAGGGCTAGAACTTGAAGAACGGGGTTGAGAGCTTGAAAGGTTCTCTCCCCATGAAATCTCCTCCTCCTTGGCCTCTCCTTCTGGTCCAGGAATCCTTTGGCACGAGCTTGGGTCGGCCATGAGGGTTTTAGGAGAGTATTTAAGCTTCTCCTCTTTCTATTTCCTAATAGGACTCTAATTCCTCTTTAATTCCGAAATTTCCTTACTTCCTCCTTCCTTCCTTGCTTTCCAATCTCTATTTAGACTAGGAGAGATCCAAATTCTTACTAACCCATATGGGTAGGTTTAGGAATCCTATTATAACTCAAACTAGCTATTTAATGCATTAAATACCCCTTTTCTATTTAGGTAATAATTTAGTTACGAATTTAGGATATTTTCCTATTATTCTCTCTTTGTAAATTCATATTTTTGACCCAATAAATTCTAGAAGATCCATTAAGCAAATCCCATTACTCTTTTCCATCTAATGAGTTTTATTTAATGCTCTATTAAATATCCATTTAGCTAGGTTTTAAATTCTTTATTTAAATTTTTATTTTTCGTAAAAATTCAGGTTGCTACAATTATGAATATGGCAAATGCATGAAAAATATTTGGATTCCATGCTAGTTGAAAGGCTCAATAGTATAAAAGTTCATACTTAAGTGCTCATGGATTGTTAAATGGTTTCGCCATGTTTTAACCTTCTAGTCATGCTACAAAATGTGAAACTATGTGCCTGTGATTTTATTATGTTAAAACAGCAAGTAAATTGTATAAATAAATACAAAAAGGTCATGTGAAAAGAAAGTAGTCATCGTGCTAGCTTGTTCTTTTTCTTCATGTTCAATTTTATGCTTTAGTAGTAGAGATATCTATGGAATGAAATAAGGTGTGGACGAACCACGCTACATGTTAGGTGTATGAAATATGTACATGCGTATGATGTAATGCTCATGATTTAGAATAGAAATATGATAGACGAAAGCATGCTCATGTGAATGTAATATGCGTTGCTGCTTCGAGAGTAAGGACCATGGGTACCTTCGTGATTTGATGATAACGTGCATCTCTTTAATGTTAATGCCATATTGTGAGTGTGACATGTTTAAGTTTAAGACTTTGGTTTGCTTGCTGAGTCTTTGGACTCACTCTTGCTTCGGCGTACAGGTTGACAGGTATCGTGTACTAGAAGGAAGCTTGGTGAGGATCGTCATTTAGAAGACTATTTTGTGGAGCTGTTACTAGTTGTACTTTTCTTTTTTCTCAAGCACGAAAAGGATTATTGTATGGACAATATTTGGACAATGTAGTTATGTTATCTTGTATTAATGTGGACATTGTCTTTCTATTTTGCTATTTAGATTGTGGAATGTGTGTTGGTGATGGGTTAGAGTTGAGTTATTTATTTTATTCCGTTGTACTCTATTGCTATCCAGGTACTATCAACCTATCGGCTAGTGTTGGGTACATGTCCCACTGTGACGACGCCCTTTATACTGATGGGGATTGGTATAATCGTACCGGTGTGAAGAGGGTCGTTACATTATCGGTAAGGAAGAGTAAAAGATAATGAGAGTGTAATCACATGTGAAAACCAATGTATTAATACATATTTATTTTGTTGTTCGTGCATTAACATCATAATTGTAGAATTATGTTAATATCATGTCTAATATCATGTGATATAGCTTAATAATATCCATATGGTAGTGTGTATGAATATGTGTATGTAATATGTAAAGAAATGCAAGGTAGAAGATCGAGTATGTAGAATTGACAAATGAATAAGATAGCATGAGAATAAGTGTAAATTCATATAATCAAGTTTGATTCATGTCAAAACAGCAAGCTAAATGAGATTATGATGTTGATAAACACATAAAATAATGCCTAAGTCCATGATAGAATTGCTATTCATTTAGTATGTAGTTCCATGGTTAATTTGTAGATTTGCCATCCGATTTGAATGTATTTCAAATCTTCAATTCATGTTTAATAAGGTGATGTCATGGTGAATTATTCATATTAAAATAGAAAATGAAATGTGTAAATAAATAAGGAAAAGTGCATGTGAAATATAAATAGAGATCATGTTAGATTGCTATCTACTTTATGTATAATTGCATGTTCTAATTGGTAGAGTTATTCCTCAATAAGGAAAATGTTTAGATTAATAAATCATGTTATATGTTAGGTGTTTAAGGGTGCATATGTTCATACCATGTATGTATCAACGTGATTATGCTAAATTATGTTAGAATGGTTAGTATCGTGTTACGTAGATTACTAGAAAGCATGCGCAAGTGTTAAGAGAGTATGATAAATTATACACTAAAACAACAAGTTAAATGTGTGATAAAAAGATATAAATGCATGAGAAATTGACTAGATACCATGCTAGGAATGTTTATTATCTTGTACATAGCCTTATTTTTAAAATGGTAGAATTGTGAAATGATATGATGAAGATTTGAATCATGCATCATAGGATATATCATGTGTAGAAAACATGTGTAGGTGTATGTTATCTTTCATGATTTAACATGAGCACGTGTTAGATAGGAAGGTATTTGGATGACTTATGTACAGTTGACCATAAGAAACATGTATCATGTGTAATGTTGTGATCAGAATGATAGCATGTGATTTTCCTTATTATTAGTGGCTTATTATGTATGTAATATGTGTAAGTTTGATATTTTAGATTACTTGCTGAGTCTTGTAAGACTCATACTTGCTTCGGCGTACAGGTGTGATAGGTTATCCAGTAGCTGAGGAGAGAATAGTGAAGATTGATACCGCATACAAGGAATAGCACTTGAGGAGATTTTATTTTTGGTAGTTGCTTTAATTTATAGTTTGAATAATGTTATTCATATGGATAATGTATGGACAATGTAGTTCTTTTCAAATTGTAATAATGTGGACTCTAGTATTTTCTTTTACTATATAGACTGTGGAATATGTGGTGATGATGGAATGAAGTATAATATTTATTTTAATTTCGTTGTACTCTTTTATTATTCATGGACATATCAACCTTATCGTTTAGTGTTGGGTTACTATCCCACTGTGACGATGCTCTTTGTACCGATGGGGATTGGTATAATTGTACCGGTATAAAGGTGGTCATTACAGTAGGACTCCACTTCACTGGTTCGAGGTTGGTGAGAGGCAGCTTTTGGGGCTAGAGTTAGTACAGCAGTGTGCCAACACGGTCAGTCTGATCAGGCAGAGGCTTCGGGCAGCACAGAGCAGACAAAAGAGTTACGCAGACATCCGCAGGAGACCGTTACAGTTCAATGTTGGTGACCTTGTTTTCTTGCGGGTCTTGCTGACCAAGGGCGTCATGAGGTTTGGTAGAAAG
Source organism: Colocasia esculenta (assembly GCA_014218235.1). Classification (NCBI taxonomy): domain Eukaryota; kingdom Viridiplantae; phylum Streptophyta; class Magnoliopsida; order Alismatales; family Araceae; genus Colocasia; species Colocasia esculenta. Next base: position 72,490,593 of record CM024757.1, read on the forward strand.
GGAAAGCTCAGTCCGAGGTACGTCGGGCCTTTCCCTATCACCGAGAGGGTCGGCGAGGTGGCCTACAGGTTGAGTCTTCCGGCAGAGCTAGCAGGTGTGCATAGTGTGTTTCACGTTTCGCAGCTCAGGAGGTACGTTGCAGATCCTTCACACGTGTTGGACCACTCGCAGCTTGAGGTGGAGCCAGACTTGTCAGTGCCAGAGTACCCAGTCAGCGTTGTCGACCGCAGAGTTCAGCAGTTATGTCGAAAGCAGATTTCGCTGGTGAAGGTCGTCTGGGAGAACCGCGTCGGTGGCGAGGCCACCTGGGAGCACGAGGATGAGATGCGCAAGCAGTTCCCCTATTTGTTTGATTGATGGTATGCTATCTTCCTTTTTCTACTTTCCGGGTTGAGACCGAGTTGCTTTCATTTCGAGGACGAAATGTCTTAAGGTGGGTGGGATGTAAGACCCAGCCCCCTTGGGCCCTGTGGCCCCATCCTCAGGGTCACGACATGCTCCCTGGTCGCGATGTGGTCGTGACAGGGAGGCCGTCGCGACAAGGTTTGGGTCGCGATGACCAGGCTGTCGCATTTTAGTCACGACGGTATGGCCGTCGCGACGTCCGATGGCATCACGATGGCCCTTCTGACAAACGTGATCAGTGTCCTTTCTGTCAGAACGGCTCTATCAGGTGTCAGGCGCACGCGCGTGAACGCGATGTGGGCACCCGTCGCGATCGCTTTTCCAGTCTTCGAGGTTTGACCCGCTTTTTGGGGTCGCGACAGAGGCGACCGTCGCGATAAGGTAGCGACGCCTAGGGGCGTCGCGACGAGAGCCTTGTCGCAACATGTCGCTCCGTCGCGTTCTAAAGGCCGCCGGTTAAAACCCAAGGCCGCACCCCCTTTCCCCCTCTCGCCCTCTCAGCTCTCTTTCTTCCCTCTCCTTTCCCTCTTGTGTTTTCCTTGCGGATTCTTGGTGGATCTCGGTGTTTGAGGCACTCGTGCTGAGGTGGTGTCGTCCCGCTCGTGCAAGGGACGTGTTCATGCCGTTTAGAGCGAGGAGGAGGCGTCCTTTCCTACGAGAATGCTCTCACGGGTTCGTTCTTCGCATGGAGGTAAGGACTCTTGATCCTCTCGCCCTAAGCATGCTCCTTCCCCTCTAAAGCATGGTTCTCTGTGGTTTGGGGTTTGGGAGTGTGAGAACTCCATGCTCGAGGTTGAATGAGATTTCTCTTCGAGTGTAGATCCATGTTCATGGGGTTTTAAGGGTTGTTTGGATGCTTTACTAGTTTTCTAGCATGTTGAGCATGATCCCCTCCCCCTTGTGTGGTTGTTTCCCCATTTTTGGGGTGGTTCCCGGAGGGGTTGCTCTGGAACCCCCCTCTGTCTGAGAACGCGACGACCGTAGAGGTCGTGATCTGGTCGCGATGGCCTGGCCAGTCGCGACGAGATCGCGACGCTCTTGTGTGTCGCGAACCCGGTCACGACGGCTCGGGCCGTCGCGATGGGATCACGACAGGGTAGGTCGTCGTGATCAGGTCACGACGGCCCGATGCGTCGTGATCTCAGCCGTGAGACAGATTTCGATCTTTGCCATTTCCGCTTCTTTTACTGTACCCGTGGCACCTGTGCTAGTTCCCTAGTGCGGTCTACACTAGTCTTTTGCCCGGTGCTCGGCACTTGAGGGCTTGTCCCGTGTGAGAGGTTGTTAGCGTTGCCTGGGACCCCCATCCTCGAGAGCCTGTTGAGGGAGTGCTCCGAGCTATGAGTGTGCTCGAGTTGGCAGCCACCAGGCGGACTCTAGAGCTTAAGGGAAAATGGTGGTTAGGACAGTGGCGTTGAGTCACTTGCAGAGCTCTCGTGGTTGGACTGGGACGCCGAGGTCAGTTTCGGAGTTCTTCCCGGCGCAGTCCAGCTAGTCCTTTTCTTACTGCCTCACTCTTTGCAGCCCCGGAACCGCTTAGAGAGGCCAGGCATGGGACCGTAGTCTGGCCAGACTACGACGGTTACTATTGTGTTACTTATGTCCTACCTCGCTCTGACGAGATGTGAGGGTCAGGACCCGGGTCGAGGATAAGACGTCGGCGGACGCACCTGACCTTGACTAGTGGTAGCGTTTCTGTAGCTAGTGTTCCTTGTCCAGGCGGAGTTCCCTCCGTCTGTGTTTACTAGCCGTGTGGTGGTCATGACCAGCAGTAGTACGGAGTTTCCGACCGTGTGTACTTTCTATATCGTGCTAGTTGTAGTTTCACTTCCGCACTTTCGTTCGTAGGTAGAAGATATAAATTGCTGTCATTCATTTCATATTTATATTCTCCTGCCTGTTTAGAGCTAGTAGGAGATTGGTAGTCCCTACTGAGCTTCTGTTGTGAAGCTCATCCCTCCTTTTCCCAGGTGAGAATTCTCAACAGCAGCGACAAGGCACGCGCCGAGCGGACGAGACGGGGCAGTAGTCGGAGTCCCCGTAGCTAGCAGTGGTTCCCCTTTTTCAGTGTACGTCACCCTCGGGGTATGCCCCTAAGGGACTTGTTCTTCCCCTGCTTTTTACTTGTACTAGCGTGCGTGCGTTGGAACTGTACTTAGAGTGGTATGCAGTGGTTACTTATGTCCCCTGCTTTTTACTTTTCTGTTTCCACATGTACACTTCTAGATTAGCAGTTGACGTTTACTTTCGTTACATATCCTGTTAGATGTAGATTATAGCCCTTCCGGGTCCCCAGATCCGTAGGCGACGACCGTGAAAATTAGGTCCTCGGCGTGGGCCGAGGGTTGGGTTCTCGGGTCGTTACAGCCTGGCTGCAACTCAACTGTAAAATCCACCTCTCTGTGTGGAGCCAACCCTAACAACTCCTCTGGAAACACATTTACAAATTCTCTGACTACTGGTACCATCTTTACAGACTTGCTGGACTCAACTAGACTGACTGAAGCAAGATAAGCTACACACCCCGCATTAATCAACCTCCTAGCCCTAAGTGCAAAAATAATAAACTAAGGACTGTAGAAGGGCATACCTTGAAACTCAAACACTGCTCCACCGGGTCGGCAAAATCTGACTCCCTTCTTCCTACAATCCACCAATGCCCCATAGGTTTCCAACCAATCCATTCCCAAAATCACATCATATTCTTTCAACTGAAGTGCATACAACCTCGCTGGCAACTGATTCCCTTGAATTACTATTGGAACCTCATCTAAGTAACAAGAAGTGAGCATGAAAGCTCCAGAAGGAACCTCCACTATCAACTCACACTGCCTCTCCTTTAAAGGATGGACCATACTATCCATGAAATCTTCAGAAATAAATGAATGCGATGCACTTGGATCAATCAACACTCTAGCAGAAAATTCAATACCTTCAATTATGTTGGATGCCTCCGCCTGAGCTCTAGTAACAGCCATAACTCGACCTCGTCCCCTCTAGAAAGGTGCACCTCTACCTCGCTCTATTGTTGGCTACTGGACTGGTTGCTGCTGCTGCGCCCCTCAGGGATGCGAACAATTTCTGGCTAAATGCCCTGGCTGCCCATAATTATAACACCTAAAGCCTGGAAAAGCTGCGAGCTGCCCTACGGTACTCTACTGTGACTCCTCCTGAGCTGGCCTGAAACCTCGGCCCTGCTGAAAACACTACTGAAAACCACCACCTCGTCCTCCTCTGAATATCTTCTTCAGCTTGTTACTCCACTTGGCAAATCCGGACGATGATGATGCTCCTGAGGGTGCCTTATCCTTGCTGATACCTGTAGATTGCTGAGGAAGCTGAAAACTGCCTGAACCTCCTGATTGTGACTGTCTAGCCTGAACAGTCCTCTCAAGTATAGCTGCCCTCTGCGTTGCTTCCTCCACTGTCCTACACATAAGGGGAATCACTGCATCTTGTAGCTCCGCTCGCAGTCCTCAAATAAAATATTCCACCATCATAGCATTATCTGTGACCACATATGGAGCATATCTACTCAACGCCATGAACCTCATCTGGTATTCTAACACTGACAGATTCCCCTGCTGCAAAGTTCGGAACTGTCTCTTGGCATGCTGTATTTGTACTGGAAAGAAGGTATCGTTAAATACCATCAAGAACTCTGGCCAGGTGATGGTGTCCTCTTTCCTCCCAGCAAACACTATCTGCATCTTTAATCTCCACCATTCCTGTGCGAAGCCCCATAGCTGATATGTATCAAGAATCACCCTATCTGCCTGCGGACACCTCATAGTGACGAAAACCCTCTCTATCTCATGCACCCAGTGCTCTGCTGTATCTGGATTAGGGCCTTCGGTCGCAAAAACCTCTCCACAAGTGCTGTAGACTCCTCTGCACTGGCTGACTATGCTGGTACTGTGGGAAGTATAGGTACAATAGGTGGTACCTCGAATCCCGGTGGTGGTGGGGGTGGTGCCAATGGTACTACCTCCTCCACAATCGGCGGTGTAACTGCTGCTGGCTGTATCGGTGTTTGCTGATCCAGTCTGGTCTGGATCTCTGTAATACACTCTCATAACCTCTCAATTAGCTGATGTGTAGTCTCCTCCGGCTCATCTCCACCACGTCCCCAATCTCTCCTGTATGCCATTTCTAATCCTGCATAAACATCATTCCAACTACACAACATACGAAAAATCAATACGAAAACCATGGTCAACTACCAACAGTGGACTAAAGTCGAGATCAAGATATGTAAATTTCCGATTCCTTTATATTCATATGGACCTTTCTCTAATACCAACTGTAATGGTCCGCGTCGTTCAAACCCATTAACCTAACAACGAGCTTGACCCAACTCCGCCTCCGCGAACGAGCCGAAGCCTCGCAAGGGATACCATTCACATGTCCATAGAAATATAAAGGAAACAACTCAAATATATATAATATTGTCACATCTCACAAATATTTACATAAAATATACATAGCCATTTCTCAACTAAAGTCAAACTCAAAGTACAACAACCTGGGGCATACCCCGAGGTGAACAGAAAAGAAAGATTACACTGTTGGTGGTGCAGACCCAACCCCGCTACAGTGCGGCTCTAATCTAGACGAAGGGTGAGAAGCCTTTTGCTCTCCCTCACCTGAAAGGAGTAGGGGTGAGCCTCGCAAGTCACTAGCTCAGTAGGGAAACTCCCCCAAAAGCCGAATAAAACCAAACTCACAAAGTGCAGAAGTGAGAAGCTACACTAGGCAATTTATAGAACTATCTACGTAGGTTATTAAAGCTGTAAATAACAATTATCACATGCTAATATCAGAAATCAGCCTTTAATAAATAAACGACAAACCTCATCCAAGTGCACGTGCTAAAGTAGAAGAACGCCACACTCTGGTCACGAAGACTGGTTCGTGACACCAGCAACTAACTCGGACAAAGCACACAGGACTACCTCTCAGTCTCGCAGCCACGTACGAAAGGTCCAACTGCCGCTCCACTAGAACTAGCCAAGAAATTGTGGAGACCAACCAATACCACTCCTGCAGACCACACTACCGTAGGCTCATGCTTGGCACCTTTAGGGACTCCGGCCCGAGCTCCCTAAAGTGAGTCACTGGAAAACAGGACTAGCTAGGGCCCATACGTCTACTGGTGTCTGTAACCCCCAACCACGAGTGCAATGCAAGTGACAAACACAAACTCTCACAAGTCGCTGTCCCACTTCCGTCTTTCCCTCAGACGGACGTACAACTCTACACAAGAGTGAGGGTGTCCAAGAAGACGACACAGACCTCAATGGTGCACAAGTACCGGGACAAACCCCGAGCATTAACGTGCCTGGCTCACACAAAATCTGGGGTACCCGACTAGAGAGGTAACCACGGTAGGCGTCGTACTACTCGCCATGCACACACAAACCATGTGAACACCTCGCCACGCACACACAAACCATGTGAACACCTCGCCACACACACACAGACACAAGCCACGTGAACACCGCTGTTCTCAGTCTCAACAAGTGCCGATGCACCGCTTACCAATGCCATAAACATTAAATAATGATAATTTGATAACCACATAACCATGCAAAGGCCATTAGCCCACGGAAGCTAGAACATGATAGGGTCAACCGTCGCCTTCAGAACACGATGCCTCGATACGACGCGTTTTGAACCAAAATGCGACGGGTCGGGCTGTTGCGTTCTGAACGTGACACCCAGGTCCGTCGCCTTCACAGACATTGACCCAAACCTGAGATTCCATCTCCAGAATCCCCATGCAAACCATGTAAACTACCAAGTAAAGCAGTTTTTCATGCTCTAATCACTACACTAGCATGGTATCTACTATCTACAACAAGTATAACAAGCTAAACATGCTCAACATGCAATCCACGACACCTCCGAACTGTTTTTAACCTAGGTCAGCCAAACAGAGCTCAGGAAGCTCTGTTCGGCTAGGGGAGGAGGTTTTCGTTGGTTCTTGGGCGGTTCGAGGTGTTGGAGCTATTTTTGGCATGGTCTCACCACGAGGACGTGGTACGGAGCGGGGGAAACACCAGGTTATCGTCGTTCTTCACGAAGGTAGGGAGATTCCACCTTGTTTCTCACTCTGCTGTCGCGACCATAACGCGACGGTTCAGGCCATCGCCTTCTCACTGCTGAGGCCAACAGGCTACCCAGTGTGGGCCACGCGGCGGACATGCAGACGAAGACCCTGAACGGCGGTTCAATGAACGTGACGCCCTGGACCGTCGCGTTTAGAACGCGACGCCTAGCTCTGTCGCGTTCACAGACAGAGAACCTGTGGGTGCTTTGGGCCTAATCTGTCGGCCCACGAAGCCCCAAAACCTGCGTAAACACCTGAAACTCAAGCCACAGACCACACACTGGCCACCACAACCACTAAACCATGATTCGAAAAGTCAATACGCTACACATTAGCACCACAAATGTCTGTCTTCACATTAAAAAGTCAAATTGTCAACTCTGTACAATGGTATGATGGTTAATTACACTAAGTAAATGGGGGTATTAGCTTCATAAATGTCTACCTTCACGTCAAAAGGTGTATGTAAAATTGAATTACCACCTACCCCAAAGAAACATGAAAATTCCATGATAAACTGAAATAGAGTGAAGCCTCCATGAATTCAATCAAGATCATTCTTCATGTTTCCTGTCAAATGTTAAATTGAATATTCACTTCAAGCATCAACTGAACATCACATCATAAAGACATAAGTAACTCCTCGACAAAGATTTTATTCAATGGGTTATCTTATAAAAATATGTTTTGTAAGGTGTATTCTTCTTGTTACATTAACCAAGATTTCTGGAATATTATCTTCAAACCATTGTGCAAAATGAAATGCATTAATATTATTGTTTATGACATTTTGTAATGAGTGTATCTCACAATTCTCATTCTTCAAATATGTTTTGAACACTCACTCTCAACTTATGCTGGTCAAAATCCAATTCTGCACATTCTGTCTCAGTGGCTGTTGATAGATGGTCTGCGCCTGTCGACAACCGGAACCCTGCTTTACTCAGAACTTGAACTAGTTCAAATTCTGTCCGGTTTTTATGTGTTGTTTCCATTTCAAAAGGTCTTTAAATAACCTAAAGGTTGGCACACGACCCTTCACCCCCTCATCTTCCTCCAACAGTTGCCCCTCTTTCTATTTAACCCAAACCCCTCTTTCTCTCAAATGCACCATCTCCATCCTCTCCCGCTACTGCTATCCTTCTTCTCTCTCCGTCCTTCTTATCCATCTGCTCCACTGCTCCTTCTGATCCATCTTCACCATGTCTACGCGGCAGAAGATGATCGCTTCTCGTCAAAGAAGATCATCGAAAGAAATTGGCGACAGTTCTAGGGCTCCTGCAGAGCGCCGAAGCAAGCATAGGGCAGATCGCACCCTAGAGCTCAATGTACCACAGAACCTAGATCTATGTAGGGTTCGTGGTGTCTTCAAGAAAATCATGCAGCCAAGATACGTGGATTTCCCCTCTCTTGAAGACATGTTCGATGGCTTGGAAGCTCTGTTCGAAAGGCAAGGATGGCTCCCCTTTCTGAAATCCCAAAAGAAGTACTCACCAATGGCTGTTACTGAGTTCTTCAACAACATGGGCATGTCAGCTTAGCAAGATTTCTACATAACAGTCAAAGGCATTACCTTTCAACTTATCCCTAATCTTTCATTCGTCATTGCAAGTACCCAACAATGGGGCTAATATTCTACTCACTCATCTACATCCTTCTGAGTACCATACTCTTATCACTCAACAGCCCTATGACTCCACAAAAGCCATTGCAAAGTTGAATGCCAACACCTTTCCACCCCTCCATCGAATGATTGATCACATCTTCACAACCCTCATTGCTCCGAAAGATGGTAGTAGAGAACTTGTCACTGAAGTTCTTAAAAATCTCTTCTACTACTTTCTTCAAGGTCAACAAATCAACTTGCCAAATCTCATGTTTTACCTCATCAAGCAATGCTATAACAATTCTAAACGCTCAATGCTTTACGCTTGTCCCATCACATCCATCATATCCTTTGTTGACATTCCCCTTACTGTGGGTGAGACAGTCACCCTCAAGACCAGGAGTGCCTATGACATCACCACAGTTCATAGGATGGGGTACAAGATGATTGAAGGCATAGTCACAAGGACTCTGAAAGGGAAAGAAGCTGAAGAAGATCAAGACTTAGAGGAAGAAGAGGATAGTAAGGAGGATCAACAGCAAGAACATATGAACATCTCTGGAGGCAATGAGGATGTACCACATATTCCAGCTGAGCGAGACATTCAAAGTGCACCTCAACTCCCATTATCTGAAGATCTGAAACAATTCATCTCTGAACAACTGCTTCAAGTTCAAACAACACTCGCAAAGCATATAAACACTCAGTTTGATCAGTTGAAGCAGCATATGGACACAAGATTGAACGCCACTGAGGAGAGTCATGGTCATCTACAAAGGCATCTGGATAGCATGGATTATGGAATGATGAGACTTCATGATGATTATCAACATCTCCACAATTTCTACAACACTCCGGATCCTCAAGCTGACAATTTCTCCAATCTTCCATCTCATGGTGCTTGGGGTCCCCGTCGTTCCACTCCTCTGAGGGATGACAATCCTTAGAAATGTATAAGGCAAATTTGGTACTTGACAATGTCATGCTTGCCAATCAACCTATTGAATGAAATCAACTTTTGTCTCTTTTATGATCTCTTGCATCTTCTATCTTTTTGAATGTAGTCAAAAAGGGGGAGATAATGATTGTATTTTTGTCATCATCAAAAAGGGGGAGAATGTTGGGTTGTGATTGCATGAACATTCATAAGATTGTATGTTTTTTATGATGACACAATGACATAAAGATTGTGAATACACCATATTGACTACATGATATCTAAATTGATATTTGTTTCTTGTAGGAGACTACATGAAAAAGGAAGTGCACAACTTGAAGAACCTTAAGTAAAAAAGCTTCTGGATAGATGATCTCAAGCAGTAGCTGTCGACAACACCCTTGCATCTGTCGATAACCGGTGATGACCATCCAACAACAAGGTTCTGGAAAAACCAAAGAAAGCAGTAGCTGTCGACAGGCAGGACTCACCTGTCGACAACCACTAAAGATCTCCAACAATGAGCTTATGGAAAATCAAAGCAAGCAATAGCTGTTGACAGCCAGGATGCGCCTGTCGACAACCCAGCCTATGCTTTAGGCATTCAATTCTGGATGGCAGATCTGCTGCAGTAGCTATCGACAGTCGATGTGCATCTGTCGACAACCGCCAGCTAAGTTGCAACACGTGAGCAACATGTGCTCTTTATTAGGGAGTCCTTTTCTCGTACACACGAATCCCAATGGCTGTGTGAGACTAGGACACACCTATATAAAGACCCCTTAGCCTCCTTTTAGCACTAAGGAGCCTCCACACCAATTCCAAAGCTCAAAAGAACCAGAGGAAGGTTCCCAGTTTGACACCAACATATGCCAGTTTGCACTAACATATGGTAGTTAACACCAACATATGCCAGTTTTACACCAACATATGCCTGTTTACACTTACATATACCAATTTTACACCAACATATGCCAGTTTGTACCAACATATGCCTGTTTACACCAATATATGCCAGTTTGCACCAACATATGTTGTTTTACACCAACATATGTCAGTTTACACCAACATATGCCTGTTTGCACCGATACAACAGATACACCAACATGTGGCAGTTTAACACCAACATATGGCAGTTTGCACTAACATATGCATGTTTGCACCAACATATGTCTGTTTTACACCAACATATGCTAGTTTACACCAACATATGTTGTTTTACACCAACATATGCCAGTTTGCACTAACATATGCCTGTTTGCACCAACATATGTTGTTTTACACCAACATATGCCAGTTTGCACCAAGATGAGTGCCATCGATATGCAAACGTACGTACGATTGTCGAAGTCCTTGGCGGACAAGTTGTAGTTGGTGACTTCATATACCTTTTTTTAAGTTAAAATTTTAGAACTTCGGTAAAAAAAAAAAATGGAACAAAACAATTTCAACTTCTCCCTTCTATAATTCATTTACATCAAAATGGTATATGTTGATTCAACCATATGTAGTTTTCACTAACATATGTTTATACAAATGTCACCTCCCCATTTACATCAAAATGGTATATGTTGGTTCAACCATACCATATGTTGTTGCACACTAACATATGTTTGTATAAATTTCACCTTCCTCCTATAATTCATTTACAACAAAATGGTATATGTTGGTGCAACTATACATATCCTCATTTGCAAGCTGTTAAAAAAGGAACCACATTGGCTACATTGGTGCTTGCATTGGTGCCAGCATTAGTGCCTGCATTGGTGTCTGCATTGTTGCTTGCATTGGTGTCTGCATTGCGGTCTGCATTACTGCCTACACTATTGTTGGTTGAAACATTATGTGCATTTGTTGCTGCAAGGGTAGCTGCATTGTTGGCTGCGAGGGTGGCTGCATTGCTGGCTGCAAGGATGGCTACATACTTTCTTTTTCAGTTCTGTTCTTCTTTCTTCTCTTCTCAACAGAACTTTGAATTCTCTTCTCCCTTGGTCATCCTTTCCTCGATGCTCGAAGAGGATCACAAACTCGAATCTCCTCACTAGGTTGCTCAACTATATTTGCATCAGCAACTTCCAACATCCTTTTAATTAGCATAGGTACTACCTCCCTTGCCACATTAAATGCAACATTTAAAGATGCACCAATATCAGCAATTTTCACTGTTTGATGAAGTAGGTAGCTGTAACGAGAACTTTTGTCACGTCCTGAGAATTACACAGTAGATATTAATTAATAATGCGGAATATAATTCGAGACGATAACCCGAGACGTGAACAGTCGGCAAATAAGTCTCTAGCTAGCACACACTAAGTGTCAACACAACATCATCATAGGGCCCAAATGTTGAACTCAATATAAATTGCATTCAAATCTCAACTTATTGTATTCAAAATGGAAACTAATACAAGACTAAGACTCAATAAAAGGGAAATTACATAATACCTCACTTCCTACTACATAGTTCTAACACTAAAAAAAAACTAACTATAGATAGACTCATAATTGGAACGCTCTTCACTCGGACGCATTCCCATCCTCGACTTGCTCCTCCTCTTCAACTTCATAGTCACCTAGATTGGGTAAAAGTAGGGGATGAGCAAACTAGCCCAGTAGGATTTATATCTAAATGTGCAGGCAATGATATAAGTGATTAACAATTTAGAACTAGGTAAGCACAATGAATGTCATATTATGCATGTACGAATAAAACTCATTAAAACATGATACATGAAACAAGCTAGATAGAGTGATCATGATAGAACACGATTTTTGAACATGATGATAAAATAGAACTAGCAATAGATCACTTTGTACAAGCACGTAAGAATTCACTTGATGTCAAGAACGCAAGGTATCACTAATTGCATTAAATGCAGGATGGCCATATCACGCAAGCAAGCAAGCACGCACGAGCATGATTATGTAACACTAATCAGGTACGTAGACACTAATGTACACCAAGAAAAGATCCATCAAGAATGTACACCAGGACACGTGTATGTGGTTATTGTATCTATCATTCAACACGACACGCACGACTCCCAGCGCAGATGCAATGCCAGTAATCATTATACCCCATGGTTAACAGTATATTTATGACTCTCCGTCATTGGGGCTAGACTGGAGCCCTTGGACACTTGCCGTGCCCAGTCAGCATCTCACTTAAATTTTAAATGTAGATACCCACAGTCATTTATAATGGCCAATGAGAGTTTCAATAAGTAAGCATGTGTAATGTCATGTTCATGATGATGATGAGAACTAGTAATAAGTAATTGAACATGATTTCATGATAACAATGGTCAAGAGATAAATTCGGCAGCATAACGATACGATTTATAATTTAGTTCAATCTTTACATTAACGGCTTTAGTCTAGATTGTAATTCACACTCACGAGAACAAGACGAGAGAGGAAGTGCACTCTATCTCCAGAGAACTTCAATGGTACAACCAACTCGTCGGCCATGTGGGAATCCATGGTCAGAGGAGATTTACAGAGGCCTTAGAGAAAAGGTCACTAGTCTACCGATTCGGAATGACCGGTAGAGAGCTTCCAAATTCCCAAGAAAGGACTGCCTACACGTGTAAGTGTGTAGTGATGTACGCGTGTCTCAATTCATGAACCATCAGTCTCAAACTCGCGGGAAGCACTTAACAATATAACATGGAATAGAACTATGCACTTTAACTAATCATGGTTTGCAAGATTTTATGATAACAATTATCATTTAAACATGGTAGAACAGTAGGAAGATTAAATCATAAGTAGCATGAATGGATCATAACATTTAAGGAACACTTAGAATAGCATTTATGTAATTAAAGCTTTTAAATGGGTTAATCACTTTTAAGCCATTAAAATAACCATCATGCAATGATCAGTCCTAAGACATGTGAATTACACACTAAGTATCATATTTAAACAGAACTCAGGTACAACGGTTAGGTTTGCAAGAAAATAAGTGGGGTTCATGCAAAATCCTGAGGTCGCGACGGACCCTTGTAAGGGTCGCGACGGGGTCAGATCAGAACGCGACAGTGCCTTGTAAGGATCGCGACAGGCTTGTCAGATCAGGCAGGCAGATCACGAAGGGTGCTTATGAAGAAGGCGACAGGGCGGTCAGACCCGGAGGTCAGGTCGCGACGGTCCCCAGTAAGGGTCGCGACGTGTCGGGACCAGAACGCGACAATGGGATGTGAAGAACGCACGGGGCAGTCAGATCAGGCAGCGAGATAGCGACGGTGCGCTCGTCGCGTTCAGAAAGTGACGGGTGTGCTGTCGCGACGAGACTCAGAATGCGGCCTATCGGGCCGTCGCGTTCACAGGGTCTGCGCCTGAATCCGACAGAGAAAGGACAGTGCTTTGGATTGCGGACCAGACTTTCCTTACTTCGACACAGGGTTGTTCTAAAATTAAGAACAACTTGTACAGTGCATGAAAACTAACGAAACTAGTTTTAAACCAACCTAGACATGCAAGGGTGCTTCCAGTAAATCGGAATTAGAAAATAAGGATGGTTTCGACAGGCTTTAATCAAGTCAAACACAAATGTAAAACCAAGTGCAACCTGAAAACATAGTTTCATGCAGCAACCCTCTTACCATGCTTATAACTCTCTAACTATTGACATTTAGACAAAATGTTCAACACAATACATGACGAGGACAACTATTAGAAAAATGTTTATGTTGTGGGTTTGCTCTAATTCGGTCTTGAATCATGTGCAACATATAAAGAACGGGAAAAGCCCTAACAGTGCGCGACTTTGGAAAAACGCTTATAATTCAAAATCTACTCATTGAAATTCGATGAAACCAGTGGGAAACGAAAGTTAACTTGATGCTCTACACATTGGTATAGGATATGTTAAGGTTTGGCCCGATAAAACATAACTTCTGGGTTGAAGAAGTCTCATTTTTCCAGAAAACCTGTGTTCAGACCACTTGGAGGAGAACGCTTAATACTCCGTGTATACTACATGGAATTTGGGAATTCCACTTGGGTTAGAACGTAGACTCAATCCTCTTTCCAAGGATGTAAGCCTTGCAAGGTTTGGTTTAGGTTTGGCCTATCTTTGATCGACTTCAAGTGGACGGTTTGTGTAGGTCGTAGCAGACGAACGAGGGAAGAAGATGAGCTTCTTGTGGTTGATCCACAGCTCCCCAGCCACCAAGAGCTCCTCCACATGACCCCAGCAAGTTCTAAACTCGTCCCTAGGGTTTGGGTGAAGAGTACTTAAGCATCTATGGGTTTTAGGAGTCCTAATGCAACAAGGAAAGAAGGGTTGCGGGATTGACTTGTGTCTTTCCATAATTTGAAGATCTCTCCCTCCATTAGAGAGCCTTGGCCATCAAGCAACCTCCATGGGTGGGTAGGCACGAATTTGGGTTGCCAATAATGCATGATTGCATCCCAATCAAACCCTAATTACCTCTTTCTAATTTCAGCTTATTTATGGTTACGAATTTCCATGCATTTTCTTGCTTCATTTGATTTTTGGGCCATATGTGGTCCATTGGCCCAATTATGATATTGGGTCATTAATATATAATGTTGAAAGTCTCTCCAATATTTTTATTTAATTTTTTGGTTGCGTCATATTTTCATGTTAACGGTTCTCTGACTTGTTTCCTTATTTGGATAATCGGTCACGATAACTCTTAAACCTAGTCCAAATGATTTTTATTGACCCAATTTCTTGATGGGTCATTAGAAGATATTATTTAAAGCCCATATATGATTTTTATTTAATTTTCTGACTCATCCAAGTACGTGTGATAATGATTTTCTGACTTATTCATGAATTACGATAATTAGTCGTGAAACACAATAAACTTGGCTAATCCAATTTTTCTTGGCATAAATTTCTTTGTGAAACTTTTAGTAAAAATGTTTGGGGTTGATTTATAATTTTTACGGATTTTTATGATGTGTTTTAGCTAATACGATAATGATACGTATGTTTAAATACTCTGATATTATGGAAATTATTTATTTCCATTTATTTTAAATTTTTATGTAATTAAAATTTCCGGGGTGCTACAACTTTCATCAAGAAGACTGTTGCCATCCATGTTGTATTCATCAAGATTATGTCTGTACCGCATCTCTTTTGTCCATCGCTTTAAAATATATCTCTGTGGAATGCTACTTATACCAATAAGCTGAAAAGCAATTAATGCATGTCTACATAAATATCCTCTAAATTCAAAACACCGGAACCACATATAACCACCCCAGTTTTATCACATGTCACTGTAAATTCTTTCTCTGTAGCACCCCGGAAAATTCAGTAATTTAAAATGTTAAATAAATAGAAATAATTAATTTCCGTATTATCGAAATGGTAGAACTTACGTACCACTATCGTACGTGCAAGAACACATCGGAAAATTCCATAAAAATTATAAATCAACCCCAAATATTATCCTTAAATGTACCACGAAGAAATTCACGTAACAAAAAATCCGATTGGCCAAGCGTACGTCACAATGTGACTAATTATCCAAATTAGGAAACTAAGTCGGAAACCCATTAACCCGGAAATATAAAACGATCATAAATTAAATAAACATGTTGGAGAGACTTCCAACATCATATATTGATGACCCATTATTAGAATTGGGCCAATGGATCACTTTTGGCCCAAGAATAATTGGAGCAAGAAAAATACATAGAAATTCGCAACCCTAATTGAGCTGAAATTAGAAAGAGGCAATTAAGGTAAAATTGGATGCAATTAGGCTCTCTTGGCAACCCAATTCGTGTCTAGCCATCCTTGGGGGTTTCCTAATGGCCAAGACACTCTAATGGGGTGAGAGATCCTCAAAACATGGAAGGGGGCATGCTAAAACCGCAACCCTTCCTCTCTTGTTGCAATGGGACTTCTAAGAGCCCTAGATGCATATATACTCTCCACACAACCCTAGGGGAAGAGTTGACCATCTTGCTGGGGTCGTGTGGAGGAGTTCTTTGCGGCTGGGGAGCAGGAGATCGACCACACCAAGCTCTTCTTCTTCCCCGTTGCGTCTGCATTAACCTGCGCTTACAGTCTTCTTAGAGTTGACCAAAGGTTGGCCAAACCCTAACCACACCGTCCAAGACTTATACCCCTGGAAAGAGGGTCAAGTCTAGTTCCTAATCGCACTGGAATGCCCAATTTTCATGCAGTAGACCGGGTGTATTAAGCATTCTCCAACAAGTGGTCTGAACGAGGGTTTTCTAGAGAATGAGACTTCTTTAACCCCGAAGGTAGGTGATCTCGGGCCAACTCTTAATAAATTATATACCAATGTGTAGAGCATCAATTCTAATTTCATGTCCAAGTGGTTTCATCGAATTTCATTGAGTACATCTTGAGTTATAAGCGTTTTGCCAAAGTCGCGCATGTTAAGGACTTTTTATGTTCATGTCGATTTTTCATGCATCCCGAGGCCATTTTTAATGATTCCAAAACCATAGTTCTCTTCTATTCCATGTTCCCAACAAGTTTCATGTTGACACTTTTGTCCCAAGAGCCCTAAATTAGAAGTTATAAGCGTTTCATGAGTCGTATGCCCGTTTCCTGCGTTTTCGGGCAAGAACCCAAAACGCGACGGGTTCAGGCGAAGCGTTTTGCATGCATGTGAATCACGACCATGACCCACATCATGATTAGAGCGCACCTCGTACGGCTCTAGCGCCTCAAACTGTGCACCACATAGTTTTCTGCGCCTTGTTCCCGTCGCGATTCAGCTGTTTTCCCGCCCAAAGGTTTCCAGCGATTTTTATATTATTAATTTAAACGCATTTCATGAATGCGACGGGATCATCGCGATTCAAACATGAATGCGACGGCCTAGGCTGTCGCTATTTACATCTATACATGTTAGTCTTGTTTCGACTGTATACAGTGTTGTTAAATGCGTCGACTGTGTATGATGCGGATTTCTAGGCCTATCCGAGACCTATTTTTACAGTGTTTAATGTTAGTCTTGCATGATATATTATTAAGATGCATGGTGTAGTCTGTCTAATGACCTAAAATCCAGTAACCCATGTTAAAGACATAATAATGTAAAGACTATTCTAATTGTTCATTAATGCTATGATCTACTCTTGCAATCTATTGATTAAATCATCTATGGATCTAGCTTGTTAAAGTGATTAATTGTTATCTTAAAATGTGCAAACCATGTTTAGTTAATTGCATAGTTCCATCTCATGTAAGCATGTTAATTGTTTTCCGCAAGCTAGGAACCGATGGAATGTGGATTGAGATACGTACATCACTACACACTTGCACCCATAAGCAGCCCTTCTTAGGGGATTGGAAGCTCTCTGTTGGTCATTCCGGATCGACATACAAGCAACCTTTTCTCTAAGACCTCCGTAATTCTCCGTACTCCATGGATTCCCTCATGGAGACCGAGTTGGTCGTACCATTGACGTTCCCTAGAGATAGCATGCACTTCCTTTCTTCTCTTATTCTCGTGAGTGTGATTTATAATCTAGACTTAAGCCATTAATGTAAAGAGTGAACTAAAGTATAAATCGCGCCGTTATGCTGCCGAAATTATCTCTTGACTATTGTATCATGAAATCATGTTCACATTACTTATTACTTGTTCTCATCATCATCATGAACATGACATTACACATGCTTACATCTTGAAACTCCCATTGGCCATTAATGACTGTGGGTATCTACATTTAAAATTAAAGTGAGATGCTGACCGGGCACGACGAGTGTCCAAGGGCTCCAGTCTAGCCCCAATGATGGAGAGTCATAAATATACTGTTAACCATGGGGTATAATGATTACCGGCATTGCATCTGTGTTGGGAAATAGTGTCGTGTTAAATGCTAGATACAATAACCACATACACGTGTCCTAGTGTACATTTCAAGGTGGATCTTTCCTTGGTGTACATTAGTGTCTTCGTGCCTGATTAGTGTTACATGATCGTGCTCGTGCGTGCTTGCTTGCTTGCGTGATATGGCCATCCTGCATTTATTGTAATTAAGTGATATCTTGCGTGCTTGTTACATGCCTCACTATTGATAATATCTTGCTCGTTATATCGTTCTAGATCTTGCTCTATCATGATCACTCTATCTAACTTGTTCACGTATCATATTTCAATGAGTTTATATCATACATGCATATCTTGATAATCGTTCTTACCTAGTTCTAAATTACTATTCGTTATATCGTTCTAGATCTTGCTCTATCATGATCACTCTATCTAACTTGTTCACGTATCATATTTCAATGAGTTTATATCATACATGCATATCTTGACAATCGTGCTTACCTAGTTCTAAATTACTATTCACTTATATCATTGTCCGCATATTGAGATATAAATCCTACTGGGCTAGTTTGCTCATTCCCTACTTTTAACCATTCTAGGTGACTATGAAATTCAAGAGGAGGAGCAAGTCGAGGATGGGAATGCGTCCGAGTGATGAGCGTCCCAACACTTGAGTCTCTCTTTAGTTAGTTGCTTTGAGTGCTAGAACCATGTAGTAGGAAGTGAGGAATAAATGTACTTTTCCTTTTATTGAGTCTAGTCTTGTTATCCATAGTTAAGGAGTTGTATTAGTTACCTTTGATACAATGAAATGAGATTTGAATACAAATTCTATTGAGTTCATTATTTAGGCCCTATTGTGATGTTGTGTTGTTATACACTTAGTGCGTGCTAGCTAGAGGCTTATTTTCCGACTGTTCACGTCTCGGAATATCAACTCAAATTATCCGAATTAATATCCGCTGCATAATTCTTGAGACGTGACAGTTTAGTGGTATTAGAGCCTAGGAAACAATATGAATATTAAGTCCTAGGTTTAAGTGACACATTAGAAACTTACGTCATGGAAATTACATATAGTACCTAGTGAGAATGGGTAGAGATTGAGAATATGTTAGAATGAACAAAATACCCCTACCCATTGACTCTCATAATGTATCTAGAGACATTAATTGATTTCTATCCTTTTCTTAGGAACCCTCATAACTCTCTCATTCAACTGCAATGGCTCGCAATCAGTGACAAGCTATGCAAGAAACCGTAGCTAGTTTGACCCAGGCATCACAGAATGTGGTTCAGGCTAGAAAACAGGCTACTGCTGCTGCTAGGAACGGAGCCGGTGATTTGCACCGCAACTTTAGGAGTTTGAACCCTCCTCGTTCTTGGGATCCCCTGATCCGGACATCGTGGAGAATTGGCAGGAAGAAATAGAAATAATTTTCAATGTGATGCAATGCACCAATAGGGAGAAGGTGGTACTGGTCACTTTTCAATTCACTAAGGATGCCTGAGCATGGTGGAAGGCACATCGGCCATCTGCCCAATGTAGCTGAACTAGAGTGGGCCGGATTCGGGAGATATTCTAGGGAAAGTATTTCTCTAAAAGAGTTATGGAAAAGAAGGCGGTAGAGTTTGCCGCATTGAAACAAAAGGGCATGTCTATGGCTGAGTATGAAGCTCAGTTCGCTCACCTGGCGGTGTATGCCCCACATCTGGTGGGCACGGAAGGTTGAAGGCCAACCGTTTCATGGATGGGCTCAGGCCCATGTTCATCGAGAAGCACAGACCTCACAACATTCAAACCTACACTGAGATGGTCTAAAGAGCCCAGCTGGTAGAAGACACTATGGCCAAAGTTGAAGGCATGAGGGGAAAGGACAACTCAAAGTCGGTCTTCATCAAGAAGGGAGCCCCTAATACTGCTCCAACTTTCCGTAACAACAACACCTTTAATAACAACAACAAGAGGCCGAATGCTGGAAGGGACTATGCTGTGGACAAGAAGGTCAAAGTGGAAGGTAGGCAGTTCGCTGAGAACTGCAAATTCTGTGATAAACCAGGGCATCGAGCTGAAGAATGCTGGAAGAAGCTCGGGGTGTGCTAAAAATGTGGGGGTCGTGACCACCGTATTCCTAACTGTCCTATACTGAAGGACTAGCCAGGCAAAGCCCTGAATGTACCACGACGTTAGGGACGCCTTAATGCCGTTGTTGAAGCGGACCTACCTGAGGAAGGGGGTATGGTGGAAGGTACCATTTCCATACACTCTCAACCTACTTTTGTGGTTATTGATACTGGAGCTGCATATTCATTTATTTCCACCACATTTGCTGCAACTCTACTTGTCAAACCTATACCTCTGAAATCCAAGATCACTGTAGCCTCTCCCTTGGCTCAGAATCTAAACTCACCCACTACTTTACAAAATGCGAAACTATAATTGGAGGACACAATCTCCCTGCCGACCTCATTTGCTTAGACATGAAGGGCTATGATGCCATACTGGGTGTCGATTGGCTAATTGAATATGATACCGATGTAAATTGTCATCATAGAAGGGTCACATTTAAAAGACCAAACCTTCCAACTCTATCATTACTTGGAACCCGTTATCATAAACACCCTGTCTTGATATCCTCTTTAAAGGCTTCCAAGCTGATCAACCAGGGTTGTGATGCTTTCCTAGTTTCAGTCATGGCAACTGAAAAGAAGAAACCAACCCTAGAAGACATTCCCATAGCCAGAGACTATCCTGATGTATTCCCAGAGGAATTACCTGGTATACCACCTGAGCGGGAGGTAAACTTCACCATCGAGTTACTCCCTGGGGCAGCCCCTGTTTCCAAAGCTCCATATCGCATGTCCCCTGTTGAATTGCAGGAGTTAAAAAGGCAGATCCAAGAATTACTAGATCAAGGCTTTATCAGGCCTAGCACATCTCCTTGGGGAGCGCCAATACTATTTGTCAGGAAGAAGGATGGGACAATGAGGCTATGCATTGATTACCGTCAGTTAAACCAGTTGACAATAAAGAACAAGTATCCACTGCCCACATCGATGAGCTGTTTGATCAGATCTCCAGTGCACAATATTTCTCCAAGATAGATCTAAGATCAGGCTACCATCAACTGAGAATAAAGGAAGAGGATATACACAAGTCTGCATTCTGGAGTAGATATGGTCACTATGAGTTCGTGGTCATGCCGTTTGGTTTAACAAATGCTCCAGCGGCTTTCATGCAACTTATGAACAATATTTATAGGCCATACTTAGACCAGTTTGTAGTGGTGTTCATTGATGACATCCTCATTTACTCCAAGTCTAAAGAAGAACATGAAGAACACTTGAAGGTTGCTCTGCAAGTGCTTAGAGATAATCAACTCTATGCAAAACTTAGTAAGTGTGAATTCTGGATGGAGGAAGTGTCTTTCCTTGGCCACATCATATCCAAGGAGGGAATCTCTGTAGATCCATCTAAGGTGGAGGCGGTAAAGAACTGGGCAAGGCCGACAACTGTGTCGGAGATCAAAAGCTTTCTGGGTTTAACTGGTTACTATTGTCGCTTTATTAAAGATTTTTCAAAGATAGCTGTACCATTGACCAGGCTTACCAGGAAGGAGAATCCATTTGCATGGACTGATTAATATGAAGAAAGTTTCAGGGCATTGAAAGAGCATCTCACCTCAACACCTGTACTAACACTGCCAGTGACTGGGGGTAGTTTTGAAGTTTACACAGATGCATCCGGGATCGGCCTAGGCTGTGTGCTGATGCAAAATGGGAAAGTCATATGCTATGCGTCCGGACAATTAGAGAAGCACGAGGACAATTATCTGTACATGATCTTGAGCTAGCTGTTGTAGTCTTCGCCTTGAAAATATGACGTCACTATCTTTATGGTGAAAAGTTCATTGTGTTTTCTGACCATAAAAGCTTGAAGTATCTGTTTTCTCAGCAGGAATTGAACATGAGATAGCGGAGGTGGTTGGAGTATCTCAAAGACTTCGACTTCACTATCCAATATCATCTAGGTAAAGCAAATGCTGTGACAGATGCTCTAAGTAGAAAGCCAATGATCACATTGTCGAGTCTAATGGTGGGAGAATGGAGATTATTAGAAGATTTCGCCAAGTTAAATATTGATGCTGATACCAAGGAGGGATGTCTTATTGCTAGTGTGAGAGCACAACCTACACTATTGGAGGATATTATAGCACTCCAAGACAATGACCCTGTGCTAGTGGAGATTAAGGCTAATCTAGACCGGAGACCGTATTTCTCTCTAATTGAAGAAGGAAGATTATTGTTCCGAGATCGAGTCTGTGTACCCGACCATGCGGAGACAAAGAAGATGATTATGGACGAGGCTCACAAGACCAGGTTACTATTCATCCTGGAACTACCAAAATGTATAAGGATCTGAAAAGAAGCTTTTGGTGGCCTAATATGAAGAGGGAGGTGGCAGAATATGTCGCCCGATGCTTAACATGTCAAAAGATCAAGGCGGAACACTTGCGACCTGCAGGTAAGCTTAAACCCCTAGAAATCCCGACATGGAAATGGGAAGGTATAGGGATGGACTTTATTTTCGGACTACCTAAATCTAGAGGTAGATTTGATGGCATATGGGTAATAGTAGACCGCTTAACTAAGTCCGCTCACTTTCTGCCAATAAAGAACAAGTGGTCAGTGGATGTCTTAGCTGCTTTATATGTGAAATAAATAGTCAGACTACATGGAGTACTGGTGTCTATCGTGTCTGATAGAGACCCTAGGTTTACATCCCACTTTTTGGAAAGGACTGCATTATTTCTTGGGATCTAAAATAAACTTTAGCACAACTTTCCATCCGCAAACTGATGGGCAGACAGAAAGAACAAACCAGGTGATTGAAGATATGCTCAGAGCCTGTGTTCTAGATTTTGGAAATAGTTGGCATGAACACTTACCTCTTGTGGAGTTCGCCTACAATAATAGCCACCAAGCTAGCATTCAAATGGCCCCATTTCAAGCACTCTATGGCAGGAGTTGTCGATCTCCAATATGCTGGTATGAAGTTGGCGAAAAACAAATGCTAGGACCAGAGATGATAAGGGAAACCACAGAGAATGTGAAGCTTATCAGAGAAAGAATGGCTGTGGCACAACAAAGATAAAAGGCATATGCAGATAATAGAAGGAGAGACCTGGAGTTTCAGGTTGGTGATCACGTATTCTTAAAGGTGTCTCCAGGCCGTGGGATCAGGCGGTTTGGCATTAAAGGCAAGTTGTCACCAAGGTCATCGGGCCTTTCGAAATCCTTGAAAGAATCGGCGATGTTGCATACCGTCTGGCATTACCACCACAAATGGATGGAATACACAATGTGTTCTACATATCCATGTTGAAGAAATATGTACGAGATCCATATCATGTTATAGAATATGAACTTCTGGAGTTCAACAAAGACGGAACATACCAAGAAAGGCCAATTAAGATCGTGGACCGGGAACTACGCCAACTAAGGAAGAAGGTCATCCCACTGGTAAGGGTTAGATGGAATCAACGCACGGATGAAGACGAGACGTGGGAAACTGAGGAAGCAATGCGCAAGAGATATCCGGAGCTATTCACAAGTAAGTACACCTCACTGGTACAATAAATTTCTATCCATGAATTGGGAACCAAATTCTCTTAAGTGGGGGAGGGTGTAGCACCTTGAAAAATTCAGTAATTTAAAATGTTAAATAAATAGAAATAAATAATTTTTGTATTATCGAAATGGTAGAACTTACGTACCACTATCGTACGTGCAAGAACATATCGGAAAATTCCATAAAAATTATAAATCAACCCCAAATATTATCCTTAAATGTTCCATGAAGACATTCGTGCAACGAAAAATCCGATTAGCCAAGCGTACGTCACAACGTGACTAATTATCCAAATTAGGAAACTAAGTGGAAAAACCATTAACCTGGAAATATAACACGATCATAAATTAAATAAACATGTTGGAGAGATTTCCATTATCATATATGACAACTCATTGTCAGAATTGGGCCAATGGATCACTTTTGGCCCAAGAATAAATGGAGCAAGAAAATACATAGAAATTCGCAACCCTAATTGAGCTGAAATTAGAAAGAGACAATTAAGGTAAAATTGGATGCAATTAGGCTATCTTAGCAACCCAAATTCGTGCCTAGCCATCCTTGGGGGTTTCCTAATGGCCAAGACACTCTAATGGGGTGAGAGATCCTCAAAACATGGAAGGGGGCATGCTAAAACCGCAACCCTTCCTCTCTTGTTGCAATGGAACTTCTAAGAGCCATAGATGCATATATACTCTCCACAAAACCCTAGGGGATGAGTTTACCATCTTGCTGGGGTCATGTGGAGGAGTTCTTGGCGGCTGGGGAGCAGGAGATCGACCAAACCAAGCTCTTCTTCTTCCCCGTTGCGTCTGCATCGACCTACGCAGACAGTCTTCTTGGAGTCACCAAAGGTAGGCCAAACCCTGACCACACTGTTCAAGACTTATACTCCTGGAAAGAGGGTCATGTCTAATTCCTAATCGCACTGGAATGCCCAATTTTCATGTAGTAGACCGGGTGTATTAAGCGTTCTCCAACAAGTTGTCTGAACGAGGGTTTTTGGAGAACGAGACTTCTTCAACCTAGAAGGTAGGTGATCTCGGGCCAAATCTTACTAAATCATATACCAATGTGTAGAGCATCAAGTCTACTTTCACGTCCAAGTGGTTTCATCGAACTTCATTGAGTACATCTTGAGTTATAAGCGTTTTTCCAAAGTCGCGCATGTTAAGGACTTTTTATGTTCATGTCGATTTCTCATGCATCCCGAGGCTGTTTGTAATGATTCCAAAACCATTGTTCTCTTCTATTTCATGTTCTCAACAAGTTTCATGTTGACATTTTTGTCCCAAGATCCCTAGATTGGAAGTTACAAACGTTTCATGAGTTGTATGCCTATTTCCTACGTTTTCGGGCAAGAACCCAAAACACGACGTGTTCAGGCGACACGTTTTGCATGCATGTGAATCGCGACCGTGACCCACGTCGCGATTCAGAGCGCACCCCGTACGGCTATGGCACCTCAAACTGTGTGTCGCATAGTTTTCTACGCCTGCCTGAAACGCGACGGGAACCCCCGTCGCGATTCAGCCGTTTTCCCACCCAAGTGTTTCCAGTGATTTTTATATTATTAATTTAAACACATTTCATGAACGCGAAGGGGTATCCCGTCATGATTCAAACATGAAGGTGACGCCCTAGGCTGTCACGATTTACATCTGTACATGTAGTCTTGTTTCGACTGTACACATCGTTGTTAAATGCGTCGGCTGTGTATGACGTGGATTTCTAGGCCTGCCTGAGACCTATTTTTACAGTTTTTAATGTTAGTCTTGCATGATATATTATTAACATGCATGGTGTAGTCTGTCTAAATGTAAGACCCGGTTTCCCGGCTTCCGTCCGATGTCGTGGGATGACTGGCCACTGACGCGTCCAGGCTGGGTAATGCGTTGGTGTCGCGTCGGGGGTGCCCGACGCGACAGTCATCTGTGTCGCGGCGAGCTTGTGGGTCACGTGTTGGTCGCGCCTTGGTTCTCCGTCATGTCTTGCTGTCGCACCCGGTTAACGGGCCGCGACAGTGTTTTGTGTGTTGCGCTGTCCAGTCGTCTGACGCCTGTTAGGGTGGCAGGTGTGTTAGTACGACTTGTCGCGTTATCGCGGCGCCCGTGGGGGGTGCGTTCTTGTCGCGGTCCGTAGACCCGTCGCGTTAAGGTTGTTAACGTGACAAGGCGGTCCGTCGCATTCTGGGTGCCGGGGGCTTGAGGTGCTGGCCAGCTACCCCTTCCCTCTATCTCTCTTCTTCTTCTTCCCTTCTCCCTCTCCCTCCGGCGAAGCTCTACCTCCCCCTCTCCCCTTTGTGTGTTTCAGGCGAGGAGGAGGCCGTGCGTGGTGCCGTGGCATCATGGACCTTGCGTGGAGCGAGGAGGAGGTGGCCAACCGACGTGAAGGGCCCATTGGGGTTCGTTCTTCGTGA
The DNA here is from genome assembly GCA_014218235.1 of Colocasia esculenta. Lineage (NCBI taxonomy): Eukaryota > Viridiplantae > Streptophyta > Magnoliopsida > Alismatales > Araceae > Colocasia > Colocasia esculenta. Next base: position 72,516,505 of record CM024757.1, read on the forward strand.
AAGGTAGGGATTTCTTGTGCCCTTCCCAATCCGGTGGATTGGGAGTCCTCGGGGTTTTGTAGTTAGCTTTACAGCTTGCCCCTGCTCCCCTCTCCGTGTGTGCATGTTTGTATGGTTTTGGGCGGCCGGGATGGAGCATCCCGTGGTCTGCCTCCCGACTGATGTCGCGGCCGCAGTGCGCGTCGCGACATCAGTAGAGGCGTCGCCCCGGTCGGGCGCGACCTTATCGCGGCACGGTTGGCGGTCGCGATAAGGGTCGCTGTCGCGACCTGGTTTCCCGTCACGACAGGGAGGCTGTCGCGATGTGTTGCCCCGTCGCATCAAGGCTATGGTCGCAGCGCCCTTCCCCGTCGCTGTAGCAACCTGAATTTTCGAGAAAAATATAAATTTAAATAATAAATTAAAAACTCAGCTAAAGGGATATTCAATGAAAAAAGCATTAATAAAACCCATTAAATGGAAAAGAGTAATGAGCTTTGCTTAATAGACCCTCTAGAATTTATTGGGTCAAAATATGAATTTACAAAGGGAGAATATAAGAAAATACCCTAAATTCGGAGTTTAATTATCTCATAATTGGAAAGGGGTTATTAAAGCAATAAAAGTAGCAATTAGAGTTGGAATTGGATTCCTAAACCTACTCCATATAGTCTAGCATGAATTTAGATACTATCCTAACCAATTAGAGATTGGAAAGCAAGAGAGGAAAGGTGGAGTTAGGAAATCTCGTAATTAGAGGAATTTGAGTAGTAGGAGGAATAGGAACTTGAGTTTATATAAATACACCTCTTAAATCCTCATGGCCGACCCTAGCTCGTGCAAAGGGGTTCTTGGACGTGGGGAAGAGGCCAAGGAGGAGAGAAATCGACGAGAGGAAGATCCATCAAGCTTCTTCCTTCGTTCTTGGAGTTCTAAGCCCTAGAAGATAAATCGAGTCAAAGGTAGGCATTCTCACGAGCAAAACTCAATTAAATCCATCTGTAGATTGTTCCATACATCAGGAACAAAAGCCCTCTTGTTTCACTCTTTTTCATCGAGCCAATCTTTTGTTCTTGATTTTAGAACATCTGTAAACATGATACCCCGAGACATCATGTTTAATTCAAATCTCTATGCATACTTGATCCCATGCTACGAAATTTTTTCTGTAAATACTTCATGTTGATAGGGATCTTTTGCCCCTGAAAGCCCTAATTTTTGTTGAGCATGTTGCTCGAATTAAATCAATCTTGCTCTCTGTGTCATGTTCTATGTTACTCATTATTGTTCATGCTCAAACCATGTTCAAACCATGCTTTCTCTCTAATTCCTATTTACTGGAAGTACTCTCGCATGTCTAGTTTCATTTGCCACTGGTTTCATGATTTTTCATCGTGTATACTATTAGTTATGATTTTCTGAACGACCCTGTATCAAAATCTGATATTTCTGGTCCGCAATCCAATGTCTGGTCTGACTCCTGTCAGAGTCAGGCGCAGACCACCAGAAAGCGATGGCCCGATATGTCGCCTTCTGGGGTCCCATCGCGACAGCCTACCCGTCGCGTTCAGAAAGCGACATGTAAGCCATCGCTATCCCTGTGCCTGTCCTGTCGCGACCCTTTCCTACCCCTGTCGCGTTCCCAGCCCTTGGTCTGCAAGTCATGTCGCGATCTGTACAAGCCACTGTCGCGATCTGCCTGACCCTGTCGCAATCCTTACATGGGTATGTCGCGTTCACAGGATTTTGCATGAAAACCCATAAAATTTGTTACTTTCACTTTCTAAAATATTCTTACACCTTTATAACAGTCATACACGCAGTAAAAACACATTTTTACATGGAGCTATAATGAATGCTTTAAAATACATATTCACGACATCTTTTCTATCTACAATTTCATGACACATGCACACACTTGGAACCATCCAAATATGGCTTAATGGGCATGAACATGTGACATAATATATCTGGTAATTATGCAATTAAATTGCCTTACTTGTAAATGAGCTTGTCCTCGATTTTCGCGTTATTTTGAAACACCGATCTCGACGCTCCACTGTTCTAGAATCCTCTAGAATGTCGAGCACTTATTTCTATAATTGCCCTCTTTCTTGACTTGGACGAACTCTCTGTCGGATATTCCTTTCACCGGACTAGTGAACCCTTGCACAAGGCCTCCGTAAGTCTCCTCTGATCATGGATTCCCACATGGTCGATGAGCCGTTGTACCCTAACACCCATTACACCTTTAGGGATCAATATGATCCAAACGACTATTAGAAGTTCGCTCTTACCTTGAATCACGTCGAATCTCTGGACTTGTGCATAACATGGCCAGCGGGAAGATCGTGAATTCCACCTGACTGCCAATACGACGTGCGCGTGTTGTGTAACTGTTACTATCGCCTGTTTACTCATCGCATTACGTGCAATGTCCACTAGCTCTCATCTGTACTCTACTCACTCGTCTATTCACACTCACTCTACAATCTCGTCTATTCATCTAGTGCTCTCATCTACTTCTTGGTACTCTATATTGGTCATTGACTGATTGTCTAAAGATAAACAATATAACCAATGCCTGACAATATATAAAGGGCCCGATCTGGTCCTGGGATGTGCGCCCGAAAGTGCTAGTGCCCATGGGAGTTAAATGATCAGAGTGTTTGGCATTACACTTAAGTGCTATCTATCTCGACTATCTATATGACAATCAAAACACAAAACGTGCTATACTCTCTCGATGTCTAGAATGACAAAAAAGTGCTATGCTCGTCGTGCTATTACCATACTTGTGCTAGTTGTGCTATGGCCATCCTGCTATTCGTGCTATATTCGATACTTGTGCTATTTTTACTCGATCTCGTGCTATTGTGCTATCTTGTTACATGTGTGCTATCTCTTGCTATATTTTGACCTCTTGTACTGGCTATCTTTAGATACTCTGCCATTAAATGCGTTAATTATTTAAAGCCTGCTTGAGCCTGAGATTTAAGTCCTACTGGGCGTTATCGCTCACCCTACGTTATTTGATGTTGTGTTCTCAGGTGAGACCGAGGATGACACATACACTCACGAGGAAGGGAATGACCAAGAGTGAAGCCAGGAGTACCCTCGAGTCATATGTTATGTTAGAGTTGTAGTTAGTTATTTCCCTTTATTGAATGTAATTGGGCCCTATAGAATGGCTCTGATATTAGTGGTTGTAACTAGACATCGAAGAGTTATTAATGATGAAATTTGTTTTAGTATTTATTCATTGTGAAATGGTTTGATGTCTAGTACTCGCTCTATACCCGTTCACTTGCAACTGCCTCGCGTTCCGATATTCCACGTCGGGGCGTGACAGTCGCGATGGCATCGCGACGGCCTGTGGGGGTGCGACGTGCCTGTGTGTGTCTCGGGCGCTTCCGTGGGCCCGATTGTGTGCGGTGTGTGCCCTAGGGCAGGCCTTGCCCTTAGGACCTTTTGGAAGGAATGCAGCAGTTGCCTCCCTGCATTCAGCGACCAAAGGTGACACCTTCGTTGTCGTGTCCTAGCAGCAGTGCCAGGAGGGTGGCGTCTGTCTAATAATCATTGACTGCGGTCAATCGAATATTAGCGGAGCGACGGGTTTTCCGTACTATCTGTTGTTGTTCCGAGGTTTTAGCCGTTCGTGCGTGCCTTGGTTGGCCGACGACCCTCTTGAGGGTTCGTGTGTGCCTCTCGCTTGCTGGGCTTGTCGGTGTTACGAGCCAGCAGTTCGGCGTAGTTTCTATTGTGCTGCCCCTCCTGTTCGCCCGGTGCTTGGCACTTGAGGGCTTGTCCGTTCAGAGGTTGTCTCCGTTTCCTGGGACCTCCATCCTCGGGAGCCTATTGAGGGAGTACTTCGGGCTACGAGCGTGCTCGAGTTGGCAGCCCACATGAGCGGACTCTGGAGCTGAGGGGAAAACGAGTTTGGACAGTGGTGCTGAGTCGTTTGTAGAGCTCTCTTGTCTAGGTCTGGGACGCCGAGGGGTTCGGAGTGTTTCCTGGCGCAGACCAGACAGTCCTTTGTCTCACTGCCTCTCTCTACGTTGGTTCCAGAGCCACGTAGTGGTGCTAGGCGTGGGGCCACAGCTTGGCTAGGCTGCAGTGTTGTGTGTGTTGTGTGTCTCTGTGGCGGCTCTGTCTCGCCCTTCGCGGGGGTGGAGGCAGGAGCTAGGCTAGCGAGTAGAGCGCGTGGACTACGGGTCCCCCTCTTGGCTGCTAGCAGCGGTGGCTTGGTTGCTGTTGTTGTGACAGTGTTCCTCATGACGTTTCTAAGTGTTCTCCATTGCCCTAGCTGCACGGCGGTTGTAGCATGGCCGTGGCTAGCTCCCGTGGGCGTCGTGGTCTGGCCTTGGCAGACCCGTGCTTTTGGTGGTTCCCGCTTCGGTGTTTTCTCCTCGGTTCCGTGGTCCCATTTTTGGTGCCAGCCCGTGATGGCACTGGCGTATGTGTAGCTTCCCGACCTGGCGGTGTGTTCAGGGTCCGGGTGGTTCTACTTGTGGCCCTCGACCTTGTAGGGGTTTGAGGTGGCCGTGCTTACGGTGAGACGTCGTTCTCACTTGGTTGTTACGTGGTCTCGGCAGGTGTGCTGAGCACTGCTTCCGCTTTGTTCCTGACTCCGTTTCTTTCTGCGGGAGTCGTGTGTGTGCCACGACCTTGTTGGTGGTCGTGGCATTGTACTGTTCTCTTCCGCTGCTTAGTAGTACCATGTTGTAGGTGTTCCTCGCTTTACAACTTTCTAGTGTAGTTTCCTATTTTCGGAGTTCCTACTGCTCTGGCCGGTGAGGGACTGGTAATCCCTACTGGGCCTTTTCGCGAGCTCACCCCCCTACTTCTTTCAGCTAGGGGCTTGTCGTCGCGGGAGCTCGGTGTCGGACGGGTTGCAGAGGCGGCTGTGGCGCCGTGTTTTGTCAGCAGTAGTGAGAGCGAGCATTGTGAGCTCTTGTAGCCTAAGTGAGCTGAGAGCTGTGTTTTGCAAGTCCTCGGGGTTTTCCCCTTAAGGACTACACCTTTCTTCTTGTACCTGTGCTTTTTGCTTGGGACGCGTTGTACAACTCTATTGTATAATGTACAAATATTATAGTTATTTGAACTCAGTACATATCTCACTAGACTTTTTCATATAACCCTTCCGGGTCTTCGGATCCGTGGGGTGCGGCGCGACTCTCGGGTCCCCGGCGAGGGGTCCGAGAGGTCGGGTCGTTACAGTCTAATGACCTAAAAGCCAGTACCCATGTTAAAGACATAATAATGTAAAGACTATTCTAATTGTTCATTAATGCTATGATCTACTCTTGCAATCTATTGATTAAATCATCTATGGATCTAGCTTGTTAAAGTGATTAATTGTTATCTTAAAATGTGCAAACCATGTTTAGTTAATTGCATAGTTCCATCTCATGTTAGCATGTTAATTGTTTTCCGCAAGCTTGGAACCGATGAATATGGATTGAGATATGTACATCACTACACACTTGCACCCATAGGCAGCCCTTCTTAGGGGATTGGAAGCTCTCTGTTGGTCATTCCGTATCGACAGACAAGCCACCTTTTCTCTAAGATCTCTGTAATTCTCCGTACTCCGTGGATTCCCTCATGGAGACCGAGTTGGTTGTACCATTGAAGTTCCCTAGAGATAGCATGCACTTCCTTTCTTCTCTTATTCTCGTGAGTGTGATTTATAATCTAGACTTAAGCCATTAATGTAAAGAGTGAACTAAAGTATAAATCACGCCGTTATGCTGTCGAAATTATCTCTTGACTATTGTATCATGAAATCATGTTCACATTACTTATTACTTGTTCTCATCATCATCAGACATGACATTACACATGCTTACATATTGAAACTCTCATTGGCCATTAATGACTATGGGTATCTACATTTAAAATTAAAGTGAGATGCTGACCGGGCACGACGAGTGTCCAAGGGCTCCAGTCTAGCCCCAATGACGGAGAGTCATAAATATACTGTTAACCATGGGGTATAATGATTACTGGCATTGCATCTGTGCTGGGAAATAGTGTCGTGTTGAATGCTAGATACAATAACCACATACACGTGTCCTAGTGTGCATTTCAAGGTGGATCTTTCCTTGGTGTACATTAGTGTCTTCGTGCCTGATTAGTGTTACATGATCGTGCTCGTGCGTGCTTGCTTGCTTACGTGATATGGCCATCCTGCATTTATTGTAATTTAAGTGATATCTTGCATGCTTGTTACTTGCCTCACTATTGATAATATCTTGCTCGTTATATCGTTCTAGATCTTGCTCTATTATGATCACTCTATCTAGCTTGTTCACGTATCATATTTCAATGAGTTTTAATCGTACATGCATATCTTGACAATCGTGCTTACCTAGTTCTAATTGCTAATCACTTATATCATTGCCCTCACATTGAGATATAAATCCTACTGGGCTAGTTTGCTCATTCTCTACTTTTAACCATTCTAGGTGACTATGAAATTCAAGAGGAGGAGCAAGTTGAGGATGAATGCGTTTGAGTGATGAGCGTCCCAACACTTGAGTCTATCTTAGTTAGTTGCTTTGAGTGTTAGAACCATGTAGTAGGAAGTGAGGAATAAATGTACTTTTCCTTTTTTTATTGATCTAGTCATGTTATCCAATAGTACGGATGTATTAGTTACCTTTGATACAGTGAAATGAGATTTGAATCCAAATTCTATTGAGTTCATTATTTGGGCCCTATTGTGATGTTGTGTTGTTATACACTTAGTGCGTGCTAGTTAGAGGCTTATTTGCCGACTGTTCACGTCTCGGAATATCGACTCGAATTATTCGAATTAATATCCACTGCGTAATTCTCGGGACATGACATTCTCAAACATCCTTTCGACTACTCCTTTCACTTTAATCTTATCAATAGATTTCACTCTTAGCTCAAACTATTTTCATTAGCATCTATATTATAGGTTGACATGAAGTCATCTCAAGAACCTCTTTTTGAAATTTTGAAAGATGCCCCTTGTGTAAATTTCATATGCTTGCCTCTTAAATGTACTTGAAGTTTTCAAGAATGCTATAGTCTCTAATGTCTTAACATCGGCCTCTTCTTTGGCGTCCCATCTTTTCTCAAGTGCGGTCCTATATTGAAGTTTGAACTCTTCAAGTGTTTTCTTAGATTGAACAAATTCATCAAAGAAATGGTTAATGCTCTCACTTCTTTGTGACGATGACATACCTATACGTAAAACAATATATTGTGAGAACAAGAATTGGTCCAAACTTATGTTTATCACATATGGTAAAAAATATGCATAATTTCAGATGGAACTTACCAGCAAAAAAGTGATCATTTACATACACAGGAACCCATTTTCGACGACACTGGTATATATTCTGCAGCCACTCATTTTCTCTGCATTCCACATATTTATCCATTATCTCATCCCACTTTTCTACAAATTCATGAGTTGTTACACAATCATAGATGCATTATCAATTCTCCCATAAATTCAGAATACCTTTGACAAATATGACCAGTCTTTTCAGGTATCTTCTTCAATATATGCCACAAGCAAAATCGATGCCTAGCATTGGGAAACACTTCACCTATAGCCAATCTTATCTTGATCCGTAATATTCCCTTGGTGAAACTCCACCATTTGCTTCTAACCAACTCTGAAATACCCATGTAAATGTTTCAGTCTTCTCATTACTTAGCAGTGCACACCCAAGTAAGATAGACTGTCCATGGTGATTTACCCCAACAAAAGGAGCAAATGTCATTTCATATCTGTTGGTTAGATAAGTGGTATCAAATGTGACCACATCAGAGAAATAGCTACATGCTGTGCGTGATCTACGATCAATCCAAAAAGTATTTGACAACTGGTCATGCTCATTCAAGTCAAATGAATAAAAGAAAGTTGGATCCTTGCATTTCATTTCGGTAAAATGATGAAGCATTCTTTGTGCATCACCCTCTCTCAATTTAGATTATCGTTCTCTATTCAAAAAATTTCGACAATCTTTCTCCGTAATTGTTAACCTTCGTATGCTACCCTTCCTTTTTGCCATGTAAGACAAACTTTTGTAGTGGATATGCCTACACTACGCATGTTCAGATTTCAGCCTTCTCCGGGGTAGTTATCTGTCGATGCGATCTAAGTAAGCAGCTACAACTCTGTTCAGCTCATGATTATGCTTAAATAAAATATTAGAGAATACAAATTCCCACTATCTTTGTCTAATTTCACTTTTATTGATGTTGTGCAACCAATTTTTGTGGAGTCTTTATGATTTTGTGAATTGACCTTCCTCCTTGCTTTTCCATTTCTCCAACAAACAAAATGAGCAAAACATAAACTTTTCCACTAAATTTGCTGCTAAATGTACTAATGCCAAATCCCATGTGCCTCGCATATGTGTTTTAGTATTTTTTGGCATCATTTATGGAGTCAAATTTCATGCCATTACATGGAGCTAAAGCCCTCCCAATCACATAATTTTCTGTAGTCTTTGATGGAGTCTTCAATGTATCTATTTCAGTTTTATCTTGTTCACCTGTAACATAAGACAATTGATGTCAGACAAACTATGTCTATTCAGACAAACAAATCACTGAACAAATATCTCAATTTCCATAAAAAATATCAGTTTTCACCAACATATGTTATACTTGACCAACTATATACATTTACATTTACATATGCTATATGAAGCATCATATGTCACTTTAAACCATCATTTATTATTTGAAAACATATATCAGTTTGGTCTAATATGTTACAGGGACCAACATATCTAAGTTAAAACAATCATATGTCTATGGGAACCAATATGTTCACTTTAAACTATCATATATCACTGGACAAAACTATTTCACTCTCCTCCAATTTATATCAGTTTGCACTAACATATGCTACAATAGACCAGGATATACGGTTACACCAACATATGACTATATTAACCAACACATGTCAGTTCTATGGACCAATATATACTACTTTAGACAGACATATGTCAGATGTTGGTGCATTACATACATGCCTTGTTCCACAAACTTTGAAGGGGACACAAAATCCAATCCACTCATCAACGCTCCTACTTCCTCGCACGTTGGAAAGAAGAAGGTGAACGAGTGAGAATGTCAGTGCTGGCCGCTGAGGGTCATGACTATGGTGGGGGGGGGGGGTGGATGTTGCCTTCCGATCGAAGAGCAAGGGACATTGCCGGAGGGAGCGCGCGATGGAGCCTTGGACACCGCCGGAGGGAGCGCGCGTTGCACACTGCTGAAGGGAACGCCCTTGGAGCCTTGGACACTGCCGGATGGGGGAGAGCATGTTGAAGCAGAGCCTTAGAGGGAAGTCGAAGTGTAGGACACTGCCAGAGGAAGAGAACATATCATGCCAATCCTTCTCGTGGGGCACTGCCGGAGGAAAAGAATGTATGGCGCCAAGTCCTTCTTGTGGGAGAGAACGAAGTGGGAGATGGCACGCACTGGAAAAGAAGGGCAAAGTTGTCATATTAATATCACTTGCACCGATATGTGGGGTAGGCCCACAAGTGCTCCACGTGGAGATAGGGGAATGGGTTTGCATATTGACATGTCATGGTTTGCACAGACTTGGTTTGCACCAAGTCGTTCTCCTTTTTTTTTGTAAGTGACCCTCAGTGTAGTTGGTGGGGGCTCCCTCAGTACTGAGAGGATATTTACAAAAAATCTATTTTTCAAAATTTTCTCACATTTTGATTTGAGTTTTTATGTAAAATACAGTGGATCCCCCACCCATCTTTCAGTACTAATGGAGCCCCTCCACTCATGTAATTACTATTTCCATCCATAAAAGAAGGCTTTGATAGGGCTGCCAATAGGTCGGAGTCGGAATCAAAATGATACTTTTCGCATCCATTTCCTATAAGAAAATTAGAAACAGGTCAGAACGAAAAGTAATCGAAAACATTAGTATGATCAAATGGTAGATGTATATAGCATTAGGAGTAGTGGTAAAGGGATGTCTTTCATAGTAATAGGCAAATAAATGCTACGAGAGACAAGTTAATTAAATTCTATTTACAAATTAAGGAGATGCTAAAAACTTAGTCTAAAGTTTTTTAATATTAAAAATAATATTTTAAAAGTATATATTTTGTAAATAAATAAAAATTATATATTATCAGAATCGAAAACAGAAAATAGAAAATAATAAAAAATAGAAAAACAGATACGAAAAGGTCAGAAACAGGTCATAAAGTCAGAAAACGGATATCTATTGGCAGCCCTAGCTTTGATGGAAGGGAGACACTTTGTGCACATCATGAATGTGCATATCAAGAGCACATTTAATAGATGGGTGCCAGGTTTGTAAATTATTGGGTGTGCATCAAGTACTTCTCTCGATAGAATAGGCATGTGGAACGACATTGATTCACATAAAAATCTGGATAGTGGTGAACAATGTTCGATTTAGTTTGGTTTTAAAGAGTTTTTTTTTCCTCAAACTGAAAGAGCTTTCCAACCCGAACCAAACTGAAACGATTCATTTTGAATCCAAACCAAATTAAATTGATTTAATCTAGTTTGGTTTGATTTAAATTGAAATATATGCAAAGTCTCTACCCAACACATTAATCTCTTAATAGACACATGTTTACTGTAATATTTATAAGAGAGAGTGAAAATAACAACACATCAGAATAATTTTAACTAAGAAACCTAAATTATCTCTAATCTTATAATAATTTACTATTATGTATAGGAGAACAAGTAGAAATTTATATACATTTTATAGTCATAATAGTAATTCGATTTATTCGGATTGAATTGATTGACTCAGGTTAGAAACCGAACCAAACTGAAATTGTTAGTTTCAAACCAACCAAACTGATTGCAATAAAAGGTATCTAACTTGAACCAAATCGATTGGTTTGTTTTGGTTTCATGGGTTGAACCAAACTCTAAACACCCCTAGATCTGGAGACATCTGCTTGTTTCAACAAGATATCAGCTTTTTTAGAAACACTTGTTACCTGCTCAGGGTGCCAACTTGTCCCTACACGTAGACATAAGTGGGATGGGCCTCGCTGCCATTTGTCTAAGGGCAGACTGTGGGCGTTTGCCCCTGGTGTGCAAGAAGTGTTTCTCTAACTTTTGCCATTAGATTTTAAGCATTTTCAAGATGCTAGATCTATCTACATTGTTCTTCCATCATGACGTTGAACAAAATTTCAAAAAGATATATATATATATATATATATATATATATATATATATTCCCCATTTATCATTCCCTCCATGTTTTGGGCAACACATCTGAGGGGAACTGGCCGAAAAAACTCTATGACAACCTCACGGTAAGTACCACAAAAGGTTGCCAGAATCAATTACTCATGATGGGCCCAACTCTCAATCTAACCCGAACCCAAAAGCCTCTATAATAGCCTCACTGTGAGTGGCACACTAGAGTGTCATAATCGATTATTGCCCGCCCCCTGGCCCCCCAATTGATTATCATCACACTATGCCTCCAACGACTAAGTATCGCACAAGGGCGCCATAATTGATTACCTCTTGTGGATAAGTACACGGAAGGGCAACATAATCAATCACCTTCAATGGCTAAGTACTACACAAGGGCTCGGCACCAGATCTCAATTCTCTCTCTCTCTCTCTCTCTCTCTATAATTCTTGATTCCCTTCAAAGTATGATTCCTGACTTGAACATCATAGGGTCGACCCTGGAATTGACTTCTTATAGGAAAGGCGGGGAGTCGGCCTGATGGCAATGGTAGCTTCATTCCCCCATCACCTTCTGAGCACACAACTTCGGATCTAGACATCGAACATTGTCTGTCCTTGCAGGTTTGTATAGAATGACCTTGTCATTAGCACCATCTATGGGAAATGAGGTGTTCGCCATGACTCCTACCCAAAGCAAGGGAGTCACCTCGATCAGAATATGTTGATCCTTAAGAAACTGAGGAGACCATCAGGGTCCAGAACCACCTCCCCTCTGTTTCCTATGAGGGATTCCACTCTGTAGACCCCAAAAAATTCAGTAATTTTAAATTTGAATAAATAGGAATAAAGAATTTCCATATCATCGAAATGGTAGAACATACGCACCACTATCATATGTGCAAGAAACAATCGAAAAATTCGTAAAAATTATAGTTCAACCCTAAGAAATATCCTAAATGTTCCATGAAGAAATTCGTGCGTTGAAAAATCCGATTGTCCAGGTTTACATTGCAATGTGACTAATAGTCCTAATTAGGAAACAAAGTAGGAAACCATTATCATAGGTGGATAATGGGACCATAATTAAATAAAGATGATGGATAGAGTTAAAAAAACATATGTTGACAATCCATTATCAGAATTGGGCCAATGGACAACTTTTGTCCCAAGAATAAAATGAAGCAAGAAAAATACATGAAAATTCATAACCCTAATTGAGCTGAAATTAGAAAGAGGCAATTAGGGTAAAATTTGAGGTAATTAGCCACACTTAGCAACCCAATTTCATGCCTAACCATACTAGAGGGTTTTCTAATAGCCAATACACTCTATTGGGGATGGGAATCATCAAAACAAGGTAGGGTGCATGCTAAAACCGCAATCCTTCCTTCCTAGTTGCATTAGGACTCCTAAAAACCCTAGAAGCTTAAATACTCTTCCCAAAACCCTTGGGGACGAGTTTACCAGTAGTTGGGGTCGTGGGGAGCAGCTCTTGAGCACCAGAGGAGGAGGAAATCTCCCCTAACTGGAGCTCTTCTTCCCAGCTGCATTCTGCATCGATCTGTGCAGAGAACCCTCAGATTCGACCAAAGGTAAGTCAAACCTCGTCCAAACCATGCAAGGCTTATACCCCTGGAAAGAGGGTTGGGTCTAGTTTCTAATGGCACTAGTTTGCCCAATTTCTATCCAGTGAATCGGGAGTATTAAGTGTTCTCCTCCAAGTGGTCAGAGCGAGGGCTTTTAGGAGGATGAATCTCATTCAACTCAAAAGGTAGGTTGTCTCGGGCCAAATCTAAGCAAACCATATACCAATGTGTAGTTCATCAAGTCTACTTTCATGTGCATGTGATTTCCTCAATTTTTATTGAGCACACATCGAGTATTAAGCGTTTTGTCAAAGTCGTGCATGTTTAGAGCTTTTCATGTTTAAGTCATTTCTCACGCTTCTCGAGGCCAAACCATGTGAAACCAAAGCCATATTTCTCTCCTACTCCCTGTTCCCAACAAGTTTCATGTTTACACTTTTGTCCCAAGATCCCTAGATCATGAGATATACGTGTTGCATGCATTGTGGTACCTGTTTCCATCGTTTTCGAGCAAGAGCATGAAACGTGACGACACCAGACGTCGCGTTCTTCTTTGCATGAATGCGACGTACTAGACCGTCGCGTTCATCTAAAACATGACTGTGCCCTACGTCACGATTTGGACTCCGACTTGACTATTCTGGCACCTCAGACTGTGCGCCGTGCCGGTTTCTGTGCCATGCATGAACGTGACGTAGTACTACATCGCGATTCAGACTGTTTTCCCGCTCTTGTATTTTTGCCATTTTTATAGACATATTGAAACGTCGTGACTCAAGGATGATCGCGACACACTGCCTGTCGCGTTATGAACGCGACAGACAGGACCGTCGCGTTTTAAACCTAAAGGCGACGGTATAGTTCATCGCGATTTGATCTTTTGTAGCATGTTCATGTTTTTGAACCGTGTACTGTCTTCTTAAATGTGACGACTGTGTCCGTTGTGGATTTCAAGGCCTACTCGAGACCTAAAAGTTTAAGGTTTGCATGTCATGGTTTTGTTTAGTGTATGTAGATTGTTCAGCAGCCTAAAAGCTAATAACCCATGAAAAAGACTTACCATTGTGAAATCTTATGCTATTTCCTCTTAATGATTTGATCTATTCTTGCACACTATTGATTGATCATCTTACTATTCTAGGTTGTTAAATTGAATACATGTCATCTTAAAATATTGCAAACCATGTCAAGTTAAGTGCATGTCTCATGTCGCCATGTTAAATACTTTTCGCGTTGTTTTAAACCGATGGATTGTGGATTGAGACACGTACTTCACTACACACTTGCACTTATAGGCAGCCCTTTCTTGGGGGATTGGAAACTCACGGCCGGTCATTCCGTATCGGCAGTCTAGTGACATTTCCCTTAAGACCTCCGTAAATCTCCGTACTCCATGGATTCCCTCACGGACACCGAGTTGGTTGTACCATTGAAGTTCCCTTGAGATAGCGTGTACTTCCTTTCTTCTCTTGTTCTCGTGAGAGTGATTCATAACCTTAACTTAAGCCATTAATATAAAGAGTAAACTAAAGTATAAATTGTGCCGTTATGCTGTCGAAATTATCTCTTGATTATTGTTATCATGAAAATCATGTTCACTTGACTTACTACTTCTTGACATCATCATCATCATGAAGATGACATTACCATTGTTTATATCCTGAAACTTTTATATTGGCCATGAATGACTGTGGGTATCTACATTTGAAAATAGTGAGATGTTGATAGGGCACGACGTTTGTCCAAGGGATCCAGTCTAGCCCCAATGATAATGAGTCATAAATATACTGTTAACCATGAGGTATAATGATTACTGGCGTTGCATCTGCGCTAGGAGTACTTGCATGTTGAATGCTAGATACAATAACCACATACACATATCCTAGTGTACATTTCAAGGTGGATTTCCTTGGTGTACATTAGTATCTTCGTGCCTGATTAGTGAATCATGTTAAAAGTTCGTGTTTGCTTGCTTGCGTGATATGGCCATCCTGCAATTGATGTAATTATATGATATCTTGCGTGGTTGTTATATATATCACCCCATGACAGCTCTTACTCGTATATCATTCTATTGTAAGATATCGTTTATGTAACATCACGAAAATTCAGTAATAAAAAATTAGAAATAAATTAAAACGATAAGATTCAATATTAGTGAAATAGCAAAAACGTATGTGCCATTATCGTACGTACAAAAACCCATTATAAAATTTCAAAAAAATCATAGCTCAACTCTAAATAATACTCCCTAATGATCCACGAAGAAATTCGTGCAAAGGAAAATCGGATGGTCCAAGTTTAAGGCGTTTTGCGACTGAGTATCGTAATCAGACAATAAGTCGAAAAATCATTATCACATGTACTTAACGGAGTCCTAATTATAATAAAAATATGGATGGACTCCAAAAAAATATGTGGGTATAACCATAAGAGAAATTGGACCAACGGACAACTTATGACCCATGAAGAAATTCAAGTATGGAAATAGTAAATGAATAAAAAATGCTCAAATAAAAATGGTGAATAGAAATAAAATAAAAGACATGATTAAACCCCCAAAGTGTGGAATCAACTATTTAAATTGAAATGGCCAAGACAACTCTAAATGGGCCAAATATCAAAAACCAATAGCAAAAAAACCCCAAAATTCACGATCATAAATATGCTAAAATTAGGAAAGGGCAAATTAGAGCTAAAACATAAGTGATTAGCCATGGATGGCAATCCAATTCGTACCTAGCCATGCTAGGAACTTTCCTAATGGTATTCCTACTTCAAGGGGAGGAGAATTCCCAAAGTATGGAAGCTACCCATGCAAAAATCGCAACCCCTAATTCCTAAGCACATTAGGACTTGGAATAAACCTAGATCTATAAATAATCGTCAAGAGACTCTTGAGGAAAGTTTACCATTGTGTTGGTCGTCGTGGGAGAACGAGCTAGGGCACCAGAGGTGGAGGAGACGGCCAGGAACCAGAGTTTCTTCCCCATCCATCTCTGCTGCGACCTGCACATCAACTTGTCTTAGAGCTACACAAAGGTAGGTGATCTCGAGCTGAACATAAAAGTTGTACATACCAATGGATAGAGCATCGCGTCTAGGTTCATTTTCAAGTATTTTCCCCAATTTTCATGGAGTATATGAGTCGTATTAAGCGTTTTCCATGAGTCGCGCAAGGTTAGGTCTTTTTATGTTGTTCATGTTTTCACACAAACCGAGGCGAATTGGGTAAAACCCAAAATAATAGTTTCTTCTACTAGTGTCATCGTCGTTTTTTATGTTAAGCATTTTGTCTAAAGATCACTGGTTTTCAAGTTATAAGTCTATCATGAAGGGTGTCATGTTTTTTTTCTGGGTTTCGGGCAAGATCCAAGAAAGACGTCGCGATTCATGTTGCATGAACGCGACGTACAAGTACGTCGCGATTCAGTAAAAGGCGACAAATCGTTCTGTCGCATTTGATGTCTGATCGATCAACCACAATGCATGAAACGTGCGCTGCATGGTTTTCAGTGCCTATCATGAATGCGACAGCATAGGTCGTCGCGATTTGATTTGTTTTCCCGCCCAAGGATTTCTGCTATTTTTATATTCGGCTTTTGAACCATCTCCTGAACACGACAGGATGACCCATCGCGATTCAGAGAGTAGCAGCATGAACGCGTCGGTGGTGACCATCGTGATTCAAAGATCGTTGCGACATGTCGGCCTGTCACGTAAGAATGCGACAGATAGGATCGTCGCGATTCGCACTGCATAATCGCTACGACAATCGATTCCCGTTTGAAAAGGCAACCATGGTCTCATCATGATTGAACGCGACGGGTAGGTACGTCGTGATTTTGTTACTTGTCATAGAACCAAGATTGACTGTGTACGCTTCTTGAAGTGCGTCGACTGGTTCGTCGCGATTTCAAGGCCGACCCGAGATGTTTTAATGATTTGTTCAGTTACCATATGCATGTTCTTATGTTACATCATGTCATATAGTTATGCAATGGCCTAAAAAGTGATTAACTACATGAAAATCTTAAGAATATAAATACCTCTTCTAAGTGTAAATGATTGATTGAGTTCATCCATGTGATCATGTGATTGTTACATGCTATGTCTATACTCTGTCTTGTCCATAAATTGGAAAGTGATTACATACTAAAAGCACTGCAACCATGTGATAGATTAAATTGCATACATGACATGTTGATTGTTATAAGCTTTCCGACTTGTTTAAACTGGTGGATTTTGGATTGAGACACGCTCTACATGTCACATTGCACATATAGGCAGCCCTCTCTGGGGATTTGGAAACTCTCGGCCGGTCATTTCGTATCAGGCGACTAGTGACCTTTTCTCTAAGACCTCCGTAAATCTCTGTACTATGTGGATTCCCTCATGGAGACCAAGTTGGTTGTACCAATGAAGTACTCGGAAGATAGAATGCACTTCTATTCTTATCTACTTCTCATGAGAGTGATTTGATAACATTGAAAACAAGCCATTAAATGTAAAGATTGACTAATGAGAATAAGCTGTTATGCTACCGAAATTAATCTGGATCATGTCCCCTTGCATTGTTCTCTATCATCATTGACATGATCTTTAGTTCATCATTGTCCATTGCTTGGAAATCATGTGGCCATAAATAAATGAATGGAATTACTAGAAATAATTGAACTTCGGTTCATAACTATGCCTGTGCAAATAGGGCCAGTCTGGTCTTTGGAGGAGCACCCAAAGTACTTATAAATTGCGAGAGTATATGATCCATGAGGTGTCTGGCAATCACCTAATTGAATGCAAGATTGATCTGGGTAATTTCCACACTGTTATTGAATGATTGAACGATGATTGATTGACTGTATATGTTAAATGGCCAAATCTTGTACATGCCATCGTTATTGAATCCTACATGTCATTGTCCATTGGAATTCTACGGAATTCAACTTGAGGTATCTATGTACATACACATAGTGAATCTCTCCTACATGTCAAGTGATCGTACTGTCATCTATCTCATTGATAATCGTTCCACCCTACATGAGAATTGTCATGAACTGTCGTTGAACCATCCTCGTACATGTTATAGTTTGGATTTGTCACTATCGTTATTGTCATGAGCATTGCATGATAGTATTGCCAATGTTAACATGTTAACTACGTAAAGCATGCCGCACCATGAGATGTAAATCCTACTAGGTGCTAGTGCGCTCACACTTGCTTTCCTTAATCTTTTCAGGTAATGAATATAAGGAACCGAAAAATGAAGGGACGGGGACGAGTGATGAGCTACTCAACTGACACTGTCCACATAGCTAGTCAGCCAAGAAGAATAGAATTGAAGAGTCAGTAGTAGTTAGTTCCTTTTTATTGAGTCATATGTACTTGAAATACAATATTGAGCCCTATGTTTGGCTCTGATGATGTAAGTGTTTAAAATAGTTGAATGGAAATGAAATAAAGGTTATTTAGCTGGCAATCTTATTGTCTCATATCCTGTGTTATACTTAGTTGTTACTCTGAATTACTCGACTGTGATACGTACACTAGTATCGCTCATGCTCTCGACGTTTATTTTCCGCTGCTAAATGTCGGTGCGTGACAATCTTGCTCCATCATGACCATTCAATCTATCTGGTCATGTATCATGTTTAATGAGTTTTATTTGCACATGCATATCTGATAGTCGTGCTTACCTAGTTCTAAATTGCTAATCACTTATATCATTGCCCGCACATTGAGATGTAAATCCTACTGGGCTAGTTTGCTCATTCCCTACTTTTAACCTCTAGGTGATTATGAAGTACAAGAAGAAGAACCAGTCGAGGATGGGAATGCATCCGAGTGATGAGCATTCCAACTATAGAATTTTCATTAGTTTACCTTGAGGTTAGAACAATATAGTAGGAAGTGAGGAATAAATGTATTTTGCTTACATTGAGCCTTAGTCCTGTTATTCAAATGTAAGAGTTGTACTAGTTCCAATTTGAAACAATGAGTTGAGATTTGAATACAAGTTTAATTGAGTTCATTATTTTGGCCCTTATGATGTGGTGTTGATATGCATTTAGTGCTTGCTAGCTAGAGGTATTTGTCGACTGCTCACGTCTCGAAATATCAACTTGATTATCTAAACTTTATCCGCTGTGTAATTCTCGGGATGTGGCACACTCCCTGTCTCGACAGGTGGTTAATATCGGTGATGCAGTCAGGGGGGGGGGGTGTTAGCCTTCCTGAGTTGGTCAAGGACCTTACTTGATAGTAGGCCTCATCGTCCTGAGCCGGAAGCACCCTTTAAATCACCCAAACATGCTACGGAAGCTGCTCCAATGCCCCCTCTGCACCCACCATTATGTCAAATACAGAGGCCAGGACCTCGAGCAGCACAGCCCCTCCACTTTTCCTTGGTGGCTTATCTTAAATCCCCTTCATTGAGGAGATTCTCATGTCGGCACGCTTAGGCATCTAGAGATGCCCAACATCAAGCCTCCAATGGGACCATCGACCCATCCAACCAATTGACTGCTTCAAAACACTCCTCTTTTTCCTAGGATCCTTAAACGATGTAACGACCCGACCTCTTGGACCCCTCCAGAGACCCCGAAGTTCGCACCGCCACCACGGAACGAAGACCCGTTAGGGTTCGAAGAATAGTCTAGCGAGATATGTACTGAATTTAAATAACTATAACAAGATATACAATTGTACAATGTGTCCCAAGTAAAAGCACATGTACAAGAAGAAATATGCAGTCCTTAAGGGGCCTACCCCGAGAACTTGCAAAGCACAACTCTCAACTCACTCAGGTACAAGAGCTCACAACACTCTCTCTCACTGCAACTGACAGCACACGGCGCCACAACCGCCTTTTCAAACATCTGACACCGATTTATGCGATGACGAGGCCCTAGCTAAAGGGAGTAGGGGGGTGAGCCTTGCGAACAAGCCCAGTAGGGATTACCAGCCCCTCATTGGCCAGACTAGAACTCCGAAAACAGGAAACTACACTAGAAAACTGTAAAGCAAAGAACACCTACAGTAGGGTACTACGAAGCAGCGGAACAGAACAATGCAATGCCATGACCACCAACCAAGGTCGTGACACACACACGACTCCCGCAAAAACCAACGGAGTCAGGCACAACACGGAAACAAGTCTCGACACGCCTTCCGAGATAAGGGTCTCACAAAGACCACCAAGCAACCACGTGAGAAGGATGTCTCACTACAAGCACATCCACCTCAGACCTCCACAAGGTCTAGGGCCCACAAGTAGAACCACCTTGGACCCCAAACACACCATGAGGTCGGGAAACCACACACGCTAGTGCCACCATAGACTGGCACCAAAGAACGGGACTATGGAACTGAGAGAACACTGAAGCAGAAACCAACAGAAGCACGGGCCAACAAGGCCAAACCAACAACACCCATAGATGCAAGACACGACCAAGCTACAACAGCCGGGCAGGCTAGGGCAACGAGTCGCGCTAGAAAACATCGTGAGGAAACATCGTCACAACAACAACAACCAAGCCACTGCCACTGGAAACTAAGAGAAGGACATACCGTCCACACCCTCTCTGCTCACTAGTTGGCTCTCGCTTCTAACCTCCCGGGAAGAATGAGACAGAGCCGCCAGAAACACACAAACACACGCAATGCCGCAGCCTAGCCAAGCTGCGGCCCCACGCTAGCACCACTATGTGGCTCCAAAACCATAGCAGAGAGAGGAAGTGAGACAAGGGACTGTCTGGGTCACAGCGAGAAGAGAACTGCCACAACGACCTTGGTGTCCCGCCCAGACAAGAGAGCTCTAAAAACAACTTGGCGCTGCTGTCCAAACCTCATTTTCCCCTCCGCTCTAGAGTCCACCAACTAGGCTGACAACTCGAGCACGCTCGTAGCTCAGAGCACTCCTTCAACAGGCTCCCGAGGATGGGGGTCCCAGGCAATGGAGACAACCTCTGAATGAGACAAGCCTCAAGTGCCAAGCATCGGGCGAACAGGTGGCACAAGCACAACAAAAAACCACACCGAAGTGCTGGCTTGTAACCCACGACAAGCCAGCACAAGCACAAGTCACTCACGGAGCCTCGAGAGGGCCGTCGGCCAACCAAGGCATGCACGAGCAGGCCAGAACCTCAAAAACCACCAGTTAGTACGGAAAACATCACTTTTCTAATAATTGATTGACCGTCGGTCAATCGATTATTAGACAGACGCGAGCCTCCGGCACCACCGCCTGGACACGGCCACGAAGGTCACCTTCAGTAACTAAATACAACAAGGTAACCTGCCGTGTTCCCCACCTGAAGGTCCTAAGGGAAAGCTTGCCGTGGGGCACACACCAACACGCTAACCAGGCGATGAAAACAACCGAGGCAACACAGGTACTATTGCGTCCCCCTAGCCTCGCGATACCATCGCGACGGGGAAGGGCACTGCTACAGCAACCCTATCGCGACGGGACAGAGCGTCGTGACAGCAAACCATGTCGCGACAGAAAAACATGTCGTGACAGTAATCCTTATCGCGACGGGGGAAGGCATCATGACAAGGTCGTGTCCGACTGGGCGAACGCTCTTCTAGTGTTGTGACACGCATTGCGGTCGCGACACCAGTAGAGAGGCATACCACGGGATGCCCCATCTCAGGGCCACCCACACACTACAAAACACCACACAGAGGAGGGGAGCATGGAGAAGCTATTTAAACTATCTAGAAAGCACGAGGGGCTTCCATCCACCCGGATTGAGAAGGGCACAAGGAATCCCTACCTTAAACGAAGAAACGAACCCATTAGGGCCTTCACGTCAGATTGACCACCTCCTCGCGCTCCATGCAAGCTCCACAATGCCAGGGACATGAGCACGACCCTCCTCCTCACCTGAAACACACAAAGGGAAGAGAGGGAGGCAGAGCACCACCGGAGGGGGAGGAGAAGAGAGGGAAGGAGGAAAGGGGAGAAGGGTCGCCGACCAAGGCCTTAAGCCTTCGTCACCCAAGTTGCGACAGGGCAAATGTAACGTAGCGCGTTCTTCGGATTTTTGCGGATCGTGGATTAGTGGTAGTTCGGATCTGTGTTTATTGGTTTTGGTGTGGTGCTCATGGCCAATATGGGGTCATTGGGCCTTGGTTGTGGTTTTCGCGCGTTGTGTGGAGCTTAGTGGGCCGGCAGGTTAGGCCCGTAGTGCCGTTGGTTCACCGGATGTGAACGCGATGGTGGTGAAGGCCGCGTTCTGAACGCGTTAGTAGCGGGGGTCGCGTTCAGGTTGCCGCTGTTTGGAGTCGACGCCTGCATGCGCGCCGCGTGTCATGCACGGGGTGGAGCTGCTGACGTCTGGAGTGCTAAGGCGACGCTTGAAGCTATCGCGATCAGGTCGCGGTGGTTAGGTGTGTCGCGTTAGTAACCGCTGTGTGGTTTTTAAAAAGGTTCGGCCGAACAGAATTTTCCCAAGCTCTGCTTGACCAGGGGAGGAGTTTCTGCGGGCGATTCGGCGTTCCGACGTGGTTCTCGACGCACTCACGACGCGAGGACGTCGCGAGGAGTGGGGGAAACGCCGCGCCATGCTTGGATTGTGTGTTCTTCGTGAAGGTAGGGAGTTCTACCTTGATTTGTTGCGTGGATGGCGTGTGATGCGTATTCGATAGGTTTAATGCTTTATGAATAATAGAGTGCATGCTAGGTATTCATTAAAGCATGAAAATCAGAAATTAATGTGGTTTGCATGGAAATCTGAAGATGGTTCCCGGATTAGGGTTTTTACCTGCTAAGGCGACGGCCTAGGGTGTCGCGACATGGTTGCAACTACCCGATCTATCGCATTAGAGTTTCTGTTGCGGTGTACATGTGGGTCGCGATCTGATGACGGCCCAGGTTCCTATTGCGGTTTGTCGGGGTGTCGCGACCAGGTCGCGGTAGGCCGCTCTGCCGCGACAACGTTTCTTGTCGCGCCATATCGTAGTGTCACGATCAGAAGGCGGTCCTAGCCTCTGTCGCGATAGCAACCGAAGGTGCTTCTCATGCTGTTGATGATTTGGTTATTCGATTATCGTTTAATTATGTGCATGGCAATGTTAATGATGCCTTGGCACTTGTAGCGCTCAGTAAGCGTGGTTAGTGTGTCGTTTTGTTGTGGTTTACGTGTTAAGGGTGGTGCTCACGAAGTTAGCATGCTTTTACGTGATATTTATATAGTTGAGTATTGTGCATGTGTATGCATGGTAGTAGTCGATATTGTGATTATTGTAGTATAGCTGGTATAGCTAGTATGAGGTGACGGGGCAATGAAGGTCGGATATGAACCTAGCCCTAGTCTATGGTTGTCTTTTAAAGAGTATTACATTGATATGCATGTTAAGTAATGTGTATTGCGTAGAGGTCACGGAGTGACCGATGACAGGCAAGGTTGTGTTGCACCGTCGTGATACAAGTATGTATCAGTGTGAATGGTTTGGAGGTCACATTGTGACCAATGATAGGCCAAGTGTAGTTGACTATCGGGATTTATATGTAAGACCGTGAAGGATAGCTTGTGGGTCACGGAGTGACCAGGTCAAGCTAGTCCTTATGTTTGTATCATGAATTGTAATAAAGATTATATGAGTTAATGATGTGATTAGTGCATTGCTGAGTTTGGTGGTCCGGCACCTATTCCGGAATGCCTCTTCAGTTGGGAGCCCCAGGTTTTGTGTGAGCCAGGCACGTGAGTGTGCTCGGGGCTTGTCCCGGTGCAGTGGTACCGTCGAGGTCTTGTCATCTTCCTGGACACCCTCACTCTCGAGGAGAGTTGTCGTCCGGCTGAGGGAAAGACGACAGTGGGACAGTGATTTGTGAGAGTTTGTGTTTAGTCACTTGTAGCGCGCTCGTAGCTGGAGGTTACGGACACCAGTAGACGTACTGGTCCTCAGCTAGTCCTGTTTACTAGTGCCTCACTTTAGAGAGCTCGGGCCAGAGTCTCTAAAGGTGCTAGGCATGGGCCTGCAGGGTGTGTGACCTATAGGTTGTGGTGGTTTGGTTGGACTCCACAATTCTTTGGCTTTACTTGTGTTGTGGAGCTGCAGTTGGACCTTTCGTCCGTGACTGCGAGACTGAGAGGTAGTTCTTGTGTTGTGTTGTCCGGGTTGGATACTGGTGTCATGAACCAGTAGTCCGTTCCCGTGTGGTGGCGTCGTGCTTTCCGACTCGTGCTTTGCCAATGGTTGTGGCTTGTGAGTGGCTCTCGGGTTGTGGTTTTATCCGTCGAGGTGTGCCATGGTGTTGGCACTGTTGCTGTTGTGGTTGGTGAGTGGAGACTCACTGGTTGAGGTGTGCCCTAGTGGTGGCACGATTGTGTTTGTGTTCCAGTGGTGATACCTTGTGTTATGAATTTGCCGTATGAGGTGCCTTGTGTTGGCACTGATTTAGTGATTGGTTTCCGTGGTGGTACCTCGTGGTGGTGGGTACCTGTACCTTTTGTGGGTATTGGTTTCTCGTGGTACCTTGTGTACCAGTCTATTCAGGTGGTGAGGTGGAGGTCATACGGTGAGACCTTCCACTTGTTGTGTTTTACCCTTCCTTGGGTAAGTTTCTGAATATGGTTTAGTGTGTGGTGGATTGGCATCATGGTAGCCAGTCCTGCTACTTAAGTGTGACATTCGATACATCGTGATTTAAAAGTATAAAGGATTGGCTCATGGTTAGCAATCCTGTTACCCTTGTGTTGAAGGCTTGCCAGTGAAGCTAGTAGCTTAGGCAATGCTTTGCTTGTGTGGCTTACAGCTTAGGCGACCAGTTGTTGAGGTGGTGTGCCTGTGAGGCTTGTGGCCTAGGCTTTATAGTTATTGAGTGGATTAATGGTGATGTTGTCTCTTCGTCTTTCTGAGATTTGCAGCAATGTGAGTTAATTATGTTTAGTAATTGTTAAGTATACCTTGTTGTGAGCATGATATAGTTTGACTTCGGTGTTGCCAGTGAGACCGGTTGGGGTTGAGGTTCTCTTGTGTTGTTTGTGGTTTCGAGTGGTTCCCTACTGAGCCAGTGACTTGTTGAGGCTCACTCCCTTATAGTTCTTTTCAGGGTTTACCGTTGGTGTCGCTTGAGGAGGTGTTGTGACAGACTTGTACCACCAACATTAGTGTTAGTAGAGTTATGTGAGCTTGTGCTCCCTCGAGGTATGCCCCAGGTAGTTGTACTCTTCTTAATTTAGATATGTAATAATGTAATGGGACAGATGTAATTTGTATATGCAGATATGAGCACATATCCTTTCTTGTGTCTCTTACTGTTGTGGTTTGTCTTTTATATTCTTCATGGACACGTGTACGAGCTATCCCTTGCGAGACTTCGGTCCGTTCGCGGGAGACGGATCTGGATATGGACCCTTATTGGGTATAGATATCCAGGGCCGTTACGCGACACGTCGTGTAAGGACTTCAATGCGATGGGTCAACGCATCGCGACAAGAACGTGCCACCCTGGGACTCCGCGACAACCCGATAGGTCGTACTGATACGCCTGCCACCATGACAGGTGTTAGACGACCGAAGCGACGGAACACTGTCGCGACCCGTTGACCGGGCGCGATAAGAAGATGTGACGAGAAAGAAGAGCGTGACAAGAACACAATGCACAATCTGGTCCCGACAAGGATGACTATCGCGTTGGACACCCACGACGCGACATGCCTAGCCCGGAACTAGCAGCAGCTAGCATCGGTCACCAGCCCAACTGAGAAGCTACACCAGCGATGAGAACTAGAGCAACATTACGCTTGTGGGGAATCCTCACACACTGAATGGCATCCAAAGCCACCACTAGGTCTCACCCGGACCTTCCTCGTGGTTCGACAAGGACTCCAAGCACATGCGGAAAAACCTCAACACGCAAAAACGACATCCACTGTCACCACTAGATTTCACCCAGACTTTCCTCGTGGTCCGACAAGGACACCAAATGCACATGGAGCCACAAAACTGGGAAACTACATGCTTCACAACACGACACATCACGACGTAAGCATGAAAGACGTCTTAGGTTAAGTCGAAATCGGACACCTCACAACGTCGACAAACCACATGCGATCTAATAGGCCTCACTGTCACCAGGCGACCTAACAGGGGACTCCACATCGGCTTCCAGACTTACCAACACCATGCAAAATCTGGAGAACGAACGAGGAGTTGGCAGCACACCCGCCAAGCGCACACAGGGTTCAGCGCGGACACCAACATGCCAATGACCAAAAAGGAGCACAACCACATAGGAACTGAAACAACTACAGAGGTCGAGGACAATACGTCGATCTCAGAGTGACCCAGACCAATGTAGGGTACCACAATCGAACACACTTGCTCCGAAAGTGAGAGGGAAAACCCTGACACAGGCCACAACCAAAGCCTGGCGTATCACCGATAGGGCTACCTAGACAAGGCAAAGCAGCCACCCCATAGCAGTAACAATAAAACCACAAGGCACAAGCCAGCACAAAGTGTCCTAGATGCGGAAAGCTCAACGCCTCCAACACCGGGTGAAGTTGTGAAATGACATACAAAGCTCACGATCACGCACATGACACTATACACGGTGCTATCACAAGCACCAGGAGCCACCCAAGGTGCAACACAATGCACCAAGGCTCCAGACGACATAAAATAGAAGCACTCGAACACGAGCACATAGTGCTACCTTAAACACCAAAACTAAGCAAAGTGCAACACAGGTGCACCAACGGCTGAAACAACACGGGCTAACAGAAAGGACTCTTCACCAGAGACCTGCTAAAAAGCCACAAGTAAAGAACCGCAAGCCTGAAAGGCACAACATACCACACTGGCCCCAGCCTTTAATGCACAAGGACACGAAGCATCGTAAAACACTCAAGGTGCAGTACACACAACCACAACAACAGTCCGAGATGACACAGGGCCCACCGAAGGGAACTTTCCACCAGAGACCTATAAAATAAGTGCAAGGAAAGCCGACAACTTCAAGAGCACAACAACTACGTCGGCTCCAAAAAGCACACAAAACACGGAGCACCGACTATACCACATGGGGAGCAAATGACCACCGTAACTCCCTAGCGCGCAAGAGCAAGAAGCACCACCTCCATCGCGATCGATAGAGAGGCCAAACACAAAATGACAACACGAAAAGCCTCCAAGGCATAAGTCGAGGCACAATTGAGCACACACGGGAATAACACTTGCATGAGCAAGCCAACCAAGAAAAACCAATGCATAGTGGAACAACGCTCACGCAAGCAACCCAACAAGAAAAAGATACTACCTCGCACCAAACCACAGAAACCCAAATTGTCCAGGCAGGCAACAAGAAACAATCTCAACAACAAACGACATGAACATGTCCACCGACCCACGGTGCTAGAAGGAAACGACAACACAATGAAAGCAACCAGCTCATCCCAAAAACAACTCAAGAGAAGATAACTCCACCAGAAGGTCGCAACGATGTGCACCCTGATGACACAATACCACAATGGAGCATCACCACCCGAGCAACCCACAAAAAGTAGAGGAAGGAAACACGCAACGAGTCTCTTCCACCAACGAGAGAGAGATAAAACCAACGCAAGATTGCCACTTCCACAAGAAGCACAACCAACCAGACACCGACTGCACTCACCAGACCACCATCTGCAAGAGCACGCCGGGAGCAAGAAACAAAGCAAACCACCTGAACCATGGGGACACACAAAGTCTCACTAGCACAACCGAGAAACTTGGAAACGAACAATGAGACAACCTAGCCAACGCAGTAGCTAGACGCACGGACAAGGGCACAACACCTTGACCGGAAACACCCAAGCAAATTGTAACGAAGACAGCCCAACCGGAAAGAACGACAACTCATCTCTACAGAGAGAGAGAGCAGCGACAACCAAAACAATATGAAGCAGCCCTGGGCAGGACCTTAACTAGGAACGATAGAAAGTCATCCTAGGAGAACTTCACCATAACAGACAACCAAACTAGACGACACACTTCAAACCACAGGGGCAACATGACGGTGGCCCAAAATGAACACATAGAACTTCTGGGAAGAACCTCCACCAGAAATGACAAAGGGCGATCCTGGGAAGAACCTTCACCAGAAGTACAACCCAACGACCAACAACACAGACCTTCAGAGAGAACACCGCAACAAGCAGAAGCAATGCAAGTCGGTCCTGGGAGAACCTCCACCAAAACCACCAAGGCATAGTTATGAGAAAACCCTCCAGAACGCACCAGCCAAATCAACAACATACCTCAACCCTGAGGTAGCACAACAACTGCAAAAACGACCACGGAACAGTCCTGGGAGAAACCCTCACCAAGACAACAACAAACGGTTCTGGGAAACCTTACCAGAGGCAACCAAGTGATGTACCTCAACCCAGAGGGCAACACAACAACAACCAAAAAAGAGCACAACACGGTTCTAGGGAAACCTCACTTCCGCCAGAACCAATAGAGAAGGACTCCACGAGCACCTCACCAGAGCTCAAAACTAGCCAGCTTAAGGCCGACAAGCAACCACAGACAAGTGTCACAGCGCTCAACCAGCGATGCAACACGGCACACAAAATATCTGCTTAGCTCGAGCAACGATGCTGACTGAGCAAAGCAACACACAACGGCGCACAGAAGAGAGAGACCATACACACAACCAACGCAGCACATGCCCCAACAACAGCGGAACGACCAACAAGGCAAGGACACCTTTGACTGGTTCCACAGACAACAATCCTACACTAGTGAAGGCCACACCACACACAAGCTCTCTCAGCCTTCGCGAGACACACGCACCCAAATGCTCCGAAGACGACCAAAAGCATCGCGCCTAGACTTGCCTATATCATCCTCAGTACAAGGAATACCACTGCCAGCGAGTCCACTGCAAACCACGCCACTACGACACGAACACACCGTGGGACCACACTCGTCATGCACGCGAACCTTACAAGGAAGCTGCACCTTGCAAGATAATTGAAGCACAAGCCTAACACTATACGGACGGTGTCAGTAGCATACTAGTACCTTTCTTTGGGATAGCTATAGTTATTAACTCATCACAAATCTCAATAGACCCATGCTCTGATACCAACTATAACGACCCGACCTCCCGGAACCCCGCTAGGGACCCCAAAACTCACACGCCACCCATGGATCCGAAGACTGAGAAATGTTAGAATAATAGTCTAGCACATGCCAACAAGCTCACAACATCCGCTCTTACTGCTGCTGATAGCACATGGCGCCACAGCCACGTCCGCAAACCATCCGACACCTAGCTCCCACGACTATGAGCCCCTAGTTGAAGGGAGTAGGGGGGTGAGCGTCACAAACAAGGCCCATAGGGATTACCAGTCCTTTACTGGCCAGAGCAGTAGGAACTCTGAAAATAGGAAACTACACTAAAAAGTTGTAAAGCGAGGAACACCTATAGCAAGGTACTACGAAGCAGCGGAACAGAACAATGCAATGCCACGACCACCAACCAAGGTCGTGACACACATATGACTCCCGCAGAAACCAACGGAGTCAGACACAACACGAAAACAAGTCTCAGCACGCCTGTCGAGATAGGGGTCTCACGGGGACCACCGAGCAACCTTGTGAGAAGGACGTCTCATCACAAGCACGACCACCTCAGACCTCTACAAAGTCGAGGGCCCACAAGCAGAACCACCCTTGATCCCAAACACACCACGAGGTTGGGAAACCACACACACCGGTGCCACCACAGACTGGTACCAAAGAATGAGACTACAAAACCGAGAGAACACCGAAGCGGAAACCACGAGAAGCACATGCCAACAAGGTCAAACCAACAATGCCACGAAAGCTAGACAAGGCCAGGCAACAACCGCCGTGCAGGCTAGGGCAACGAGTCGTGCTAGGAAAAAATGTTGTAAGGAAACGTCGTCACAACAACAACAACCAAGTCACTGCCACTAGCAACTAAGAGGAGGACACACCATCCACACCCTCTCTACTCGCCAACTAGCTGTCGCCTCTAACCTTCCGGGAAGAATGAGACATAGCTGCCACAGAACACACAAACATACGCAATGCCGCAGTCTGGCCAAGCTGCGGCCCCACGCCTAGCACCACTATGTGGCTCCGGAACCATCGCAAAGAGAGGCAGTGAGACAAGGGATTGTCTGGGCCGCACCGGGAAGAGAACCACCTCAACAACCTCAGAATCCTGCCCCAGACAAGAGATCTCTACAAACGACTCGACGCCTCAGGATGGGGGTCCCAGGCAATGGAGACAACCTCTAAATTGGACAAGCCCTCAAGTGCCAAGCACCGGGCAAACAGGCGGGGCAAGCACAAAAAAAACCACGCCAAACTGCTGGCTTGTAACCCACGACAAGACCAGCAAGCACAAGGCACTCACGGAGCCTCGAGAGGGCCATCGGCCAACCAAGGCATGCGCGAGCAGGACAAAACCTCAAAACACCACCAGTCAATATGGAAAACAACGCTTTGCTAATAATTGATTGACCATTGGTCAATCGATTATTAGACAGATGCGAGCCTCTTGGCACTGCCGCCAGGACATGGCCACGAAGGTGTCACCTTCACTAACTGAATGCATCAAGGTAACCTACCGCGTTCCCCACCCGAAGGTCCTAAGGGAAAGCTTGTCCTGGGGCACACACCGACATGCTAACCGGGGCCACGGAAACACCCGAGGCAACACAGGTACTGTTGCGTCCCCTCGGCCTCACTATACCATCATGATGGGGAAGGGCACCGCGACAACAACCCTATCGCGATGGAGGAAAAATGTGTCGCGATAGCGATCCATATCACGACGGGGGAAGGCGTCGCGACAAGGTCATGTTCGACCGGGCGGACGCCTGTTCTGGTGTCGCGACACCAGCAGAGAGGCAGACCCACGGGAACCCCCATCCCAGGGCACCAACACACTACAAACACACCACACGGGGGAGGGGAGCATAGAGAAGCTATTTAAACTATCTAGAAAGTACGAGGGGCTCCCAATCCACCCGGATCGAGAAGGTCACAAGCAATCCCTACCTTAAATGAAGAAACGAACCCATTAGGACCCTTCACGTCGGATTGGCCACCTCCTCCTCGCTCCACGCAAGCTCCATAACGTCAGGGACATGAGCACGACCCTCCTCCTCGCCTCAAACGCACAAAGGGAAGAGAGGGAGGTGGAGCACCACTGCAGGGGGAGGAGAAGAGAGGGGAAGGAGGAAAGGGGAGAAGGGTCGCTGGCCAAGGCCTTAAGCCTTCGACACCCAAGTCACGACGGTGCGACGCGTCGCGTTAAGGACCTTAACACAATGGGTCAATGCACTGTGACAAGGACGCATCCCCCCAGGGACGCTGTGATAACCCGACAGGTCATACTAACATGCCTGCCACCCTGACAGGTGTTAGATGACCGAAGCGACGGAACACTATCGCGATCCGTTGACCGAGCGCGACAAGAAGACGCGACAGGAAAGCAGGGTGCGACAAGAACGCGATGCACAAGCTGGTCGTGACAAGGATGACTGTCGTGTCGGACACCCACGACGCGACACTAACGCGTTGCCCAGCCCAGATGCATTAGTGGCCAGTCATCCAAGACATCGGATGAAAGTCCAAGAAGTTGGGTATTATTACAGACAAGGTCAAGTGCAAGGAGTTCCTAACTCTCCTCAAGGGAGGAGCGACCTCTTCGTTTAAGACTCAAGCATAGGCTCCATCTGAATAGTCGAAGTGTTTGGAGCAAAGTTCTTAGAGAAGTTCCCCAAATATTCATGTCTGACCAAGAGCTCAACTTTCCTCCTCACCATCGGCTAGAGGCCAAGAGAGTCACTACAAAGGCATGTGGTGAGGTTTCATGTGGAGGCTTTGCCAATACCAGAGATCAATGTCACAACTACTATCTTGGCCCTCATGGGCAGCACATTCAACCTCGACCTTCAGGATTCATTGGATAAGAAGCCTCCCCCTACTTTCGCTGACCTTATGAACAAGGCCAACCGATAGTTCAATTGGGAGGCTATCATGAAGGCCCATGCGCCTCCAACAACGACCGATGAGAAGAGGAAGCTGGCTAACTACTACTCATGTGACAAGGAAAGGCCAAGGAGGGATGATTGGTGCAACCAACCACAACTTTCTCGGCCCCTGACATCAACCTTTGCAATTTCTCCATCACAAATCTTGATGGAAATCAAGGATAAGCCCTACATCCGCTAGCCAAGGAAAATGAAGAGCGACTTGGATTGGCAAGACAAGACCAAATACTACGAGTTCCATTACGACCATGGGCACACCAACAACAAATGTTGGCAGCTCCACTATGAGATCCAAGCTCTCATCTGGAGGGGCATTATAGATAGGAACTTCGAAGCCCTACCATGCCAAGGTGAAGAAGGAAGGTAGGCCCTAGACTCGATCAAGATGACAACCAGCTTGTCAAGGGGTTCATCATGATGATCATGGGGGGTTCAATTGCAGTAGGGAGGAGCTTTGACAAAAGAAAGACTCATCTAAGAGAAGTCTACTAGGTGGATCAAATTAAGCCCCAAGCCATGGACAAACAAGTCACATCCTTCTTAATCGAGGACCTCAGGGGTGTGAAGTCATCGAACACAAATGCTCTAGTCGTACCAG
Organism: Colocasia esculenta; assembly: GCA_014218235.1. Taxonomy (NCBI): domain Eukaryota; kingdom Viridiplantae; phylum Streptophyta; class Magnoliopsida; order Alismatales; family Araceae; genus Colocasia; species Colocasia esculenta. Next base: position 72,548,925 of record CM024757.1, read on the forward strand.
CCACTATAAAGCAATATGATGTAAAACGAGTTTTATTCGATAATGGAAGTACCCTAAACATATTATTCTACCATTGATTTCAAAAGTTAGACATCCCACCAAGTTGGATAAAGCCCATCAAGACATTGATCTATGGATTCAATGGGGCTCTAGCTAGCATAGAAGGAGTGGTCACCCTCCCCATCTCGATCGGTACTAAGCCTCGACGCATTACTCTCACCCTAGAACGACATCATTAGTCGGAGGATCTTAGCACAGATCATCGATGTCCCATCGATAGTTCACCAAAAGTTGAAATCACTAACACCAACAAGAGTGGAGAAGTCTAGGGTGACCAAGCATAATCAAGAAAATGCTACAATAAGTCATTGTGGGCTCTGAGATCAAAGACAATGTCCATCGCTGAGAAGTAGGAGGTCGAGCTTGCACCTCGAAATGAGCTAGCGATGGAACTTGCCACTATATGCTTTATGGGGGACTCTAAGTTGACCTTGAGGATTGGGGCAGCTCTGACTGAGGAAGGCCATAGTCTCTTGCAGCCCTTATTGAAAGATCATGTTGATGTCTTCGTGTGGATAGAAGGGGAGTTGTCGGGAATCAATTGCGAAGTCATCATACATCGGTTCAACATCAACCCAGTTGCATAGTCGATCAAGCAAAAGAAGAGCATCCTCGAAGCCGAATGCCAAGTGATTGTTCGCGAGCAACTAAATGTCAAGAGAAGGACCCGACTACTCCTGGAAGTCTAGTGCCCAACCTAGATCTCCAATGTGGTCCTAGTCAAAAAGGTGTTAAGAATATGGCGCATGTGCGCAGACTTCACTGAGCTATAATGCTTGCCAAGAGACTGATATCCCTTAGATCAATCAATTAGACGATGCAACCTCGAGGCACAAGCTATTGAGCTTCCTGGATGCATACTCAAGGTACCACCAGATCCAACCAACAAAGAGAAGACTGTGTACATTACCGACTTCGACATCCACTGTTACACCTGGATGTCATTTGGGTTGAAGAATGCTGGCGCCACATACCAACAGTTGGTCGATTTCATGTTCGAAGCTCAACTTAACAAGAATATGAAGGCCTATGTTAATGATATGCTGATAAAAAGCCAACTAACCAAGGATCATCTATCTAACCTCCATCAACCTTCCCAGTGCTAGTGAAGTACAAGATGAAGCAATCTTGAGTCGATCCCGAATAACCTGTATATCCCTGGCTGTACTTTGTACCATGTTTGGGCCTAACCATTGTTGTTCCCCAACTTCATTCCAACATGCAGGGGATCTACAGTTCCTACCATAGAGTGCTTCGAATGGTGCCATTTTAATACTCGCCTAGTAACTGTTGTTATAGGCAAACTCAATCAAGGATAAGTGCTCATTCCAATAGCCTTGGAAGTCTATAGTGCAGGCTCTTAACATGTCTTCTACAATCTGATTGGTTCTCTCAGTCTGTCCATCTGTTTGTGGGTGAAATGCGGTACTAAAATTGAGTTTAGTACCAAGTGTAGTCTGCAGTCCCTTCCAAAAATGAGAGGTGAATTTGGGATCACGATCTGAGACGTTTGATGATGGAACTCTATGCAGTCTCATGATCTCTTTGATATACAGAGGGCTAAAACGTCCACAAACCACTTACTTTTTATAGGTAGAAAGTGTGCAGACTTGGTTAGTCGGTCAACAATAACCCAGATGGCATCGAGTCTACCACGAGTCTTGGGTAAACCCATGATGAAGTCCATGCCAATACTTTCCCACTTCCACTCTAGAATATCTAGAGGTCTGAGTTCGACCATCGACACCGCCACCCACGGGCCCGGAGACTCGGAAGGGCTAACAGACCAGTCTAACAAGATATGTAACGGAGGTAAGTAACAACCAAACGCACTAAAAAGTACCAACAAGTGAAGGAAAGGAGTCCAACACAATGTACAAGTCTAGTACAGTCCCAAAGTAAGCAAAGTACAAGTGCAGAAGTAAAGGGGATAACAGGTCCCTTAGGGTCATACCCCGAGGGTGAAGTAGCTAAAACTAGGGAACACTGCTCACAGAAGACGCCGTCTACTACGGCCCCGTCTCCTCAGTCTGCTGCGGAGGGTGCTGCTGTGAAGTCTCACCTGTAAAAAAGGGAATGAGCTTCATGAAGAAGCCCAGTAGGGACTACCAATCTCCCACTGGTTCTAACATCAGAATAGATCTATATGTGCATAATTAAAATAAAGCGAGTAAATCTATTCTACTAACAGAGTAAGTGCGGAAGCGTAAAGAAACTACACGGTCAACGGTCTAAGCTAAATGTCGGGACCGGAGACCCGTGTAAACCACGACACTGGGTAGAACCCAAGGCTATAAACACAGATAGTAACAACTGCCTGGACAAGGACGCTAGCCACAAAAACACTACACTAGTCAACCGGTCAGGTGCGCCACGCGCCTTACCCTCGACCGACAGTCCATGTCTAACACCTTCCGTCGGAGTGAGACGTGGAACTAAAGTAACCACAACTGTCGTAGTCTGGCCGGACTACGGTCCCACGCCTGGCCCCTCTACATGGTACCGAAACCACGTAGAGTGAGGCAGTGAGAAAAAGGACTACCTGATCTGCGCCGGAAGAGCACCAAACCACCTCGGCGTCCTAGACTTAGCTAAGAGAGCTCTACAAACGACTCTATGCCACTGTCCCCACCGTTTTCCCCTCTGCTACCAGAGTCCATGACTTGAGCTCGCCCGCCGCCCGGAGAACTCCCTCAAACAGGCGCGCGGGGACTGGGGGGCCAGGTAACAGTAACAACCTGTCTCGCGGACAAGCCCTCAAGTGCCAGGCGAAAGACTAGAGTAGGACCATGCCAAGAATAGCACAGTTGCCAAGAAAATAGAGTCGCAGTGGAAGAAAAACTCCGAACAGGTCGCCGGGCCCTTCTCTGTCTGAGAAGGCGATGCATAAACTGTCGCCACTTGGAGGGGACACCAAGTCTGTCGCGACCTGGGTCAGAAGGTGACAGGGAGACTGTCGCGATACGGTCGCGACAAGGGCATTGTCGCGACCACTGACAGAGGTCCAAGTGACCACCTGAGACCTCCCACAACACACGGTGGAAACCCGATGAGAAGGCGACAGCCACCCTATCGCGACCAGAAAGCGACAAGGTGGGCGTCGCTTTCTCACACCAGAAGGCGACGTATCGGGCTGTCGCGATATGGGTCGCGACACCAAACGTGTTGTGACCACAGACTAACACACCCGAGAGCCTATCTTCTGTGCTATGCACCTCAAATCCAGAAACTACAAGGGGAGGGGAGCATGTGGGACAATGTAAACTGATCAAAATAGGCTTAAACCACCCTTGTAAACCCCCATGCATGCAAGGAAGATGAAACTACACTCAATAATCTCACATGCAAGCATGGAACCCTCAACAACCATACCCCGTGGGAGCCGGGGGTCCGGGCATCACGACCGTTACACTAACCTTCCATCCTCGGTCATAGCAAAGTCTGGTTTTTCGGCTAAGGTTTCCTTGATACGAACCAAGAATGGATCACTGTCCTATTGTGCTTTGATCTCTACCAGCAAGTCAGACTGAATCTTGATGTTGGCAACCAAGACTCGATCATCTCTATGTTCAAATCTAATCTTGCGAATTGTTCTAGTAGTTGGCAACCAAAACTAGATAAGGATGCCATCGGCTTTCTACTAAGAGCATCAGCCACAACATTTCCCTTGCCTGGATGGTATTGGATGTTGAAGTCGAAGTCCTTCAAATATTCTAACCATCTCCTCTGCCTCATGTTTAGTTCTTTCTGAGAGAATAATACTTCAAGCTTTTATGGTCTGAATACATAGTGAATTGCTCACCATACAAATAGTGTCTCCAGATTTTTAGTGCGAAGACTATAGTAGCCAACTCTAGATCATGCATGGGGTAGTTGACTTCATGAGTCTTCAATTGTCTTGAAGAATAGGTGATGGCCTTCTCCTTTTGCATCAATACACAGCCTAGGCCAATTCCTGAAGCATCGGTATAGACTGAGAAACCTTCTCCCTCTATTGGAAGAGCGAGAACAGGGGCTAAGGTCAGACAGTCTTTTAGGGTTTGGAAACTCTTCTCACACTCTTTACTCCAAGAGTAGGGATTCTCCTTCCGTGTAAGACCAGTGAGAGGAACGACGATCTTTGAGAAGTCCTTTATAAACCACCTGTAATAGCCAGCCAGTCCTAAGAAGCTTCTGATTTCTGTGACATTAGTTGGTCTCTCCCATTTAAGTACAGCTTCAACCTTGGAGGGATCAACAGAGATGCCGTCCTTGGAGATGACATGGCCCAAGAAGGACACTTCTTCGAGCCAGAACTCGCACTTGCTCAGCTTTGCATATAGTTGGTTGTCTCGCAAGACTTGCAGATGTTCTTCATATTCTTCTTTGGTTTTTGAGTATATGAGAATATCATCAATGAAGATGACCACGCACTTATCAAGATATGGTTGGTATATATTGTTCATGAGTTGCATGAAAGCTGCAGGAGCATTGGTCAGACCAAAAGACATAACAATGAATTCATAGTGTCCATACTTGCTCCTAAAAGCTGTTTTGTAGATATCGTCGTCCTTGATTCTCATTTGATAATAACCAGATCTGAGATCAATTTTGGAGAAGTATTGAGCTCCAGATATCTGGTCGAAGAGTTCATCGACTCGAGGTAATGGATACTTGTTCTTGATGCTCAGCTGATTAAGTTGCCGATAGTCGATACATAACCTCATAGATCCATCTTTCTTTTTAACAAACAGAACAGGTGCTCCCCATGGGAAAGCACTTGGTCTTATGAACCCCTTTTCTAATGATTTCATCAGTTATGCATTCAGTTCTTTTAACTCCATAGGCGACATCCTGTATGGTTGATGAGACACCAGTTAAATCAATAGAGAAATTTATGTCTTGTTTAGGGGGAATTTTTGGCAGCTCTTCAGGGAACACATTAGAGTAGTCCTGAACTATGTGTATGTTCTGTCTTAGACCCTTTCTTTCAACTACTACAGTCGCAAGGAAAGCAAAGCACCTTTCTTATCGTGTTGTGGGCTGTATGGCAGAGACTAGATACATCCGTCTCTTGTGTCTAATCCCATTGAATGATAACTTAGGGAATTCACTAAACGTAACCTTCCCTTCCCCATAAGTGGACAACCAATCGGCTCCAAGAATCACGTCATAGCCTTCCATGGGCATACACACCAGGTCGGCTCTTAGGTTGATATCTCCGATCATTACATCGGATAATGGGAAGTATTTGTTCAATTTTTCTTTCTCTCCGAGTGGTGTTGTGACAGAAAATTCAGATCCCATAGTTACAGGTTTAACATTCAGGGTATCAGTAAAGTTTTGAGATATGAATGAATGGGTTGCGCCAGTATCAAATAAAACAAATGCTGATAGAGAGAAAACTTGTACTGTACCTTCCACCACGCCACCTTCCTTAGTGGTTTCTTCATCTCTCAGGGCTTGTAGTCTTCCCTCTCATGCTCCTTCAATAGCGGGCACTTCAGAATACGGTGCTCGTGGCTGCCACAGCACAGACATGTGCCAACCTTCCTCCAGCACTCATCGGTGTGTGACCTGGCTTGTCATAGTGTTTGCAGTTGCTTTATTGGAGTAGTGGGAACGAATGTAGCAACCTGAATTTTTACAAAAAATAAAAATTTAAATAAAGAATTTAAAACCTAGCTAAATGGATATTTAAACAGAGCATTAAATAAAACCATTAGATGGAAAAGAGTAATGGGCTTTGCTTAATGGATCTTCTAGAAATTATTGGGTCAAAAATAAGAATTTATAAAAGAGAATAATAGGAAAATACCCTAAATCGTAACTAAATTATTACCTAAATAGAAAAGAGGTATTTAATGCATTAAATAGGAAGTTTGAGTAGGAGTGGATTCCTGAACCTACCCCATATGGATTAGCACGAATTGGATCTCTTCCAAGTCTAATAGGGATTGGAAAGCTTGGAAGGAGGTTAGGAAAGAGGAAATTCGGAATTTAATAGGAGTTAGAGTCCTATTAGGAAATAGAAAGAGGAGAAGCTTAAATACTCTCCTAAAACCCTCATGGCCGACCCAAGCTCGTGCCAAAGGATTCCTGGACCAGGAGGAGAGGCCAAGGAGGAGGAGATTTCGTGGGAAGAAGAAGCTTTCAAGCTCTCAACCCCGTTCTTCAAGTTCTAGCCCTAGAAGATAAATTGAGTCAAAGGTAGGCATTCTCACAAGCATAAACCATGAAACTTTTTTTGTAGGATGTATCATCTATCAGGAACGAACCCTCAAGTTTCATAATTTTCCATCGAGTATATCTTTAGTTCTTGATTTTCATGTTCTGCAACTCTTATGACCCCGAACCTTCATGCTTAATTCATATCTCCTTGCATACTCTATCTCATGCCTCCATATTTTTATGGGAGATACTGATGCATGATAGGCATCTTTTGCCCTAAAAGCCCTAAATTCTGTTGAGCATGTTACTCGAATTAAATCGATCTTACTCCCTGTAGCATGTTCTATGTTACTTGTTCTTGTTCGTCCTCAAACCATGTTCAAACCATGCTCTCTCTTGAATTCCTATTTACTGGAAGTACTCTCGCATGTCTAGTTTCATTTGCCCCTGATTTCATGATTTTTCATCATGTATACAATTAGTTATGATTTTCTGAACTACCCTATGTCAAAAAGGCAAGTTTCTGGACCGCAATCCAAGACAGAGCAGAACTCTGTCAGACCCAGGCCACGGACCTGAGAAAGCGACTGCCCGACACGTCGCCTTCTCAAACCCGTCGCGACGCCCTTCTTGTCGCGTTCTCAACGCGACAGGACCCGTCGCATTCTGGCCGCCTGAGCAAGACAGCTCTGTCGCCTTCTGTGTAACCCCCTGTCGCGATCTGCTCTGCTCCTGTCGCCTTCTATACAGGCCTATGTCGCCTTCTCAGAGTTTTGCCTGAAAACCCATGAAAATATTTTTGTCACTTTCTAAATAATCCTTCTTACCGTTATACCCCCAGTAAAAACCCTACTTAAAAATGGTGCTATATTGAATGATTTAAAATACATGTTCACGACTTATTTCTATCTATGATTTCTCTTGCACTTGCACACACACTGAACCATCTATTTATGGCTGAAATCTTGCAGAAAATATCTCATAATGTATCTGGTAAATTACCGAAATAAAGTATAGTAATTGCCCTATTTTAAAGGACTTGTATTCGTTTCTTGCGTTGTTTATATACCGATATCGACGCTCCACTGTTCTAGAATTCCTCTAGAACGTCGAGCACATGTTTTATATACACACTTTACTTGGCTTGTGGTGAACTCTCCGTCGGATATTCCTTTCGCCGGACTAGTGAACTCTTGCACAAGGCCTCCATAAGTCTCCTCTGATCATGGATTCCCACATGGTCGACGAGCCGGTTGTACCCTAATACCTACGATACCTTTAGAGATCTATATGATCCAAACGGCTATTAGAGATTCACTCTTGTCTTAAATCACGCCGGACCTCTGGACCTGTGCATAACAAGGCCAGTGGTAGGGTCGTGAGTTCCACCTGACTGCCAACACCAAGTGCGCGTGTTGTGCAACTGTTACTATCACCTGATTACTCGACGTATTTGCAATGTCCATTATCTCTCATCTATACTCTACTCGCTCACCTATTTACGTTCACTCCACTATCTTGTCTATTCATCTAGTGCTCTTATCTATTTCTTGGTACTCTATACTGGCCATTGACTGATTGTCTAAAGATAAACAATATAACCAATGCCTGGCAATATATAAAGGGCCCGATCTGGTCCTGGGATGTGCGCCCGAAAGTGCTAGTGCCCATGGGAGTTAAATGATCAGAGTGTTTGGCATTACACTCAAGTGCTATCTATCTCGACTATCTATATGACAATCAAAAAACAAACGTGCTATACTCTCTCGATGTCTAGAATGACAAACAAGTGCTACTCGTCATGCTATTACTATACTTGTGCTAGTTGTGCTATGGCCATTCTGCTATTCGTGTGCTATACTCGATACTTGTGCTCTTTTTGGAAACTATACTCGCTCTCGTGCTATTGTTCTATCTCTTGCTATATTTTGACTCTCTTGTACCTGCTATCTTTAGATACTCTGCCATTAAATGCATTAATTACTTAAAGCCTGCTTGAGCCTGAGATTTAAGTCCTACTGGGCGTTATCGCTCACCCTACGTTATTTGATGTGTGTTCTCAGGTGAGACCGAGGATGACACATACACTCACGAGGAAGGGAATGACCAAGAGTGAAGCCAGGAGTACCCTTGAGTCATTATGTTATCTTAGAGTTCTAGTTAGTTATTTTCTTTTATTGCAATGTAATTGGGCCCTGTAGAATGGCTCTGATATTAGTGGTTGTAACTAGACACAGAAAAGTTATTAATGAGAAAGATTTACTTTAGCATTATTCAATGTGCAATGGTTTGATGTCTAGTACTTGCTCTATACCTTTTCTTGCAACTGCCTTCGCGCTCCGATATTCCGCGTTGGGGCGTGACAGAAAACCCTGGGCTTCTTTTCTTGACTTGGTCCTTCCGTGATGTTGAAAGGACGCTTCTTGCCGATAATTGGCTCAGCAGTTGACAGACCAGGTGTCAGTTCCTTCTTCACGAACTTTCCCTTGATACGATCAGTGAAATCCGTAGCATCTTCTAACAGTTGGGCCTTTTTAACCATCTCGGGATAGGTTTGGATGTCGAGAGGGGCCATTTGAGTAATATATTGCGGCTTAAGGCTGTTGAGGAAGCGCTTAGCCTTCATCCTCTCTGTATTCACCAGGTGTTCAGCATAGCGTGCCAATCTAGAAAATTGTGCTTCGTAATCGGCCACAGATAGACTCCTCTGTTTAAGAGAAGCAAACTCCGTGGCCTTCCTCTCTTGCACGCATTCTGAAAAGTATTTGGAGTAGAAAGCTTCCTTAAATTCAGTCCAGGTGAATTGACCATTTTCCCTGGTGGCTTCTACTGACTCCCACCAGAAGCGGGCATCTTTCTCCAGTTGGAAAGCAGCTAGAAGCAGCTTGTCCCCAACTGCACATTGCATAACATGGAAAATCCTTTCGTCTCTCTAAGCTAGTGCTCGACTTCTTCGGGATCAGTAGTACCACTGAACTTTGGTGGGTTCAAGCTCCTGAAGTTACGATGCAGCTCGCCTCCACCATGATTTCCTCCTCCTTGAGCAGGTTGCAGGAGGGCACGTGTAAGTTCCTGAATAGTTTGTTGCATGCCCCTCATTTAAGCACGTTTAGTAGTCATCTTAATTGTTTAAGTTCCTACAAAAGTAACTTATTGTTAAAACATTGATATGGAATTTAATTTGTGCGTGTGTGAGTATCTTTTTTTTTTTTATCTTAACCTGGTTCTACCCAAATCTCACATAGGTATGATAGTTGACTAGACATGTGTCATGGTAGTCCGTCCTAGAACATCCTAGACTTAAAGTATCCTAGTAAGGATCCTAGGCTCTGATACCACAAAACTGTCACACCCCGACGCGGAATATCAAAACGTGAGGCAGTTGCAAGTAAGTGAGTACAGAGCGTATGATAGACAACAAACCATTGGACAATTAAATAACACGAAATCAAACACCTTTCATTGAAGATTCTCTAATGTCTATTACATCCACTAGGTGAGCTATAACATAGGCCCCAAAAAAACTTTATTACATGGAATGAAAATAAAGACTAAACTAGGACATCTAACATAGCACTATTGCGCCAGGTACTCGTGGTTCACTCCTGGTCCTCCCCATCCTCATGAGTATACTCGTTCGCGTCAATCTCACCTGAGAACACAATGGACAATTAACGTAGGGTGAGAGACAACCCCAGTAGGATTTATATCTCATGGTGCGGGCAACTTTACATGATTAATGTATTAAAGAGTAGAGTCACTAATGATAGAGCGAGAGTCGAGTAAAATAAGAGATAGCACAATAGCATGGATCAAAATAGCACAAGTTTCCAATATAGCACAGAGAACAAGATGACCATAGCACAAATAGCACAAAGAGTTGAGTATAGTATAGCACTTTGATTGTCATTTAGATAGTCGAGATAGATAGCGCTTGAGTGTAATGCCAAACACTCTGGTCAATTAACTCCCGCGGGCACTAGCACTTTCGGGCGCACCTCCCAGGACCAGACCGGGCCTTTATATTGTCAAGCATTAGTCATATTGTTTATCTTTAGACAATCAGTAAAATGGCCAATAGAGAGTACCAAGAATAGATGAGAAAATAGACGAGGAAGTAGAGAGAATGTGAATAGATGAGCGAGTAGAGTATAGATGAGAACTATAGGTCAACAATTAAACAGGCGATAGTAACAGTTGCTCAACACACAAGATTGGTGTTGGCAGTTAGGTAGAATTCACTAACTTCCACTGGACATGTTATGAATAGGTCCAGAGGTCCGGCGTGATCTCAAGATAAGAGAGAACTTCTAAGGCTGTTTGGATCATGCTGATCTCTAAGGGTGTTATAGGCATTAGGGTACAACCAGCTCGGTCTCCATGAGGGAATCTACAGAGTACGGAGTCTTACGGAGGTCTTAACAAAAGGTTTCTAGTCTGTCAGAATGGAATATCCAACAGAGAGGTTCCAACTTGTCAAGAGAGTAGTGTGTAAAGAAAATAAGTTGCTCGACGTTCCATAGGAATTCTAGAACAGTGGAGCGGCGGTAACGGTATTACAAAATAACGTGAGAAACGAAGACAATGCCATTATTATCATGGGGTAATGATATACGATCATTGAAGTAAATTACCAAATATATTATGATTATTTTCTACATGGTCTCATGGCAAAGATAAACATTGGGTGTGTGCATGTGAATGAAATCAAAGAACACATGATAGTCATGCACAATGTCTTTTAATTAAGGAAACATGTGATAATACAGCAAAAGTTCATTACATGATTGTTACTATTTCGTCACACATGATCACAGGGTATAAACATGATTACCAAGCCTAATCATATTAAATAGAACAAAAAGGTTGTTGGAATCACTCAGTCAAATCGCGACGGGTCTAATGGTTGCGTTTAACAAGATCGATTACTAACAGAAACACGACAACATTGGCTAACGCGTTTAGGGTAGCTAGCAAGGATAAATCGATTGGTTGACACAGAAATGCGACGTACATGTCCGACACGTTCATGGCACTCAGAATAGAATCACGACGGTAAGGTCCAACGTGTTCATGCAAAACTCTATTTTTTGAATAACACAAATCCCCAAAAGCTAGAAACAGCCCAAATACGCGATGACCTCGGTGGTCCCAGTTCAGACATCTTCTAACAATGAAAGGGCACACAGTTTGATGCAATGATACTTGTCAGGAACTCTCTAAAACAAGATGACATGGGTGGTCGCCTTTAAGGTAATCGCGACGGTCTCATCTGTTGCAATACTAGTGGAAGAAACGCGCGTATGTGTCGGTCGCGATTCAACGTTCAGACCGAGATGTAGTTCTTACATGCAAGACTTATATCACGAGATCTAGGCTCTTGGGGCAAAACTATGAACATGAAACTTGTAGAGGATGATGAATAGAATAGAACTATGCCTTTGGACCAAATTAATTTGGTTTCGGTAAGCGTGTAAACTAATATAAACACAAAAAGCCCTAGACTTGCATGATGTTGGGAAAATGCTTATAACTCGTAGCATACTTGATGAAATTTAGGCAAATCAAGTGCACAAGAAACTAGACATGATGATCTACAAGATGGTATGAGATTTGTTCATCTTTAGCCCGAGAATACCTACCTTTGCTTGATGTAAACTCCTATGATTTTTTGGACGTAAAGAGCAGGGTGTAGAGCTTCAAGCTTCTATCTTCCCACAGTTCCCTCCTCCTGTGGCCTCCTCTTTTCGTCCAACAACTCCTCAGCAGAGCATTAGGGCCGACCACGAAGGATTTGGGGTGTTTTTATACATCTAACTTTGTTAAGTCCTGATAAACTCCAATTACTCTAAAACTCCGAATTTTTCCTTGTATTCTCCAACCTTCCTACCATTGTTCTTTCTAATTGGGTTAGGTTGGGGTTCCAATTTCGTACCTAGCCAATGAGGGTAAGTTTAGGAGTCCAATTTGAGTGCATACTAACCATTTAATTGATTTCCTTGCCCTTTTCAATTTTGGTAACATTTAGGTTACGAATTTTTAGTATATTCTCTTATTCCAAAAATCCAAACTCCTATTTTGGTCCAATAACTTTTATATGATCTATTTTACAAAGCCCATTACTTCCTTTTTGTTTATTGGGTTTTAATTACATCATTTTCCTTTAATATTTATATTTTATTTATTTATTTAAAAATATTGGGTTGCTACATATTCTGATGACCATAATGTGACAGGCATTAAATGTATATTTGAATATTTGAAAAGTGCTTTTTACATGTCAAGCATATAGATGAAATTTGGTTTGTTTATTGTTTATCCTGACATCGTATCCAGATACGCATTAGACAGGACTTATGGTTTGTCTAGATAGACAATCTTTTTTGGAGGTCTCAAAAGCTGTCAACATCAAACACTGTACGAGGTTTACGTAAAATAAGGAACTGAGAATCAGAAGCGACATCAAGACTTTGTCATTCTTGTGGTACGCAAAACATAACGTTCATTGTATTTCAAGTTGTATCTAACATATATTTTTACGAGAGACAACGTTCAGAAGAAGGAATCATCTATAAAAATCTTTGAAGACTTTCAAACAAAGATAATGAAGAAAAAGTTCTACGCACCATAGTCCTACAAGCAGCCACTCTCTGATACACAAGAAGAGTCACAACTCTAGTAAGTCATTACTCTCATCCACTTCCTACACTCTGCAACTCAGCTCATTGGAGAGGATCTCATATGGAGAAAAGGAGAACACTTTGCTCAGCCCCCATACACTCAAGGATCACCTCATTCAGTTTTGCTGAGCATTGAAGGCTCAACTACTTCGAACTTCCTACTGCATCTCTTTCTTAGTATTTGGGTTCATTTATTGTACTTCACTTGGTGCCATATTCGTCTAGTTGTGGACATCTCTTCTGGCACAGGTGTTTAGTTCCACCTTTGGAACAAGGTGAAGACCTGTCTATAAGACAATAGGTGCAGTATAGGACAAGCCATATGTCTTAATCTGGTGTGTTTTTCTCCTTGGGTAGAAGGAAAAGACCTGAAGTGATCAAGTGCACGTTGTGCTACCAGCTGGAGGTGAATATCCAGTGTTGTACTCTACGTTGGGTTGCTACTAAATAGTGGAACCTCAAGGAGTTTGCTCTTGAGGACTGGATGTAGGGTTGAGTGGATCAACACCAAAACAGGATAAAACTTAGTGTCTCGCCTGCGTGGTTGTTGTTGAGTAGTTTTATAAAAGTATTATTTATTGTTTTGAATATGACAAAATCATTATCTTATCAAATTCATGAGAATGCATATAATACTCTTTGCATATGATTATTGCTCGTGTATATTATATTGTACAACCTTTACTAGACAATAGGTGTCGACACATATGGTATATCTGTCGACACTCGTAAAGCAAAATTTTCTAATATATATATATATATATATATATATATATATATATATATATATTATATATATATATATATATATGCTACCTCCGACTCCTGGAAAGTCGAAGTGAGATATCAATTGATGAACAATCAAAGTCCTACTCCGACTTCTGGAAAGTCGAAGTGAGATATCGATTGATGAACAATCGAAATCCTACTCAAAATCTTGGAAAGTTGAAGTGATATCGATTGATGAACAACCGAAGTCCTACTCTGACTCCTGGAAAGTCAAAGTAAGGTATCGATTGGTGAATAAAGATCATTAGTTGTAGTCTCACTGTGACTCCCATGAAGTCGTTATATATCGATTGGTGAATAAAGACCATCAGTCGTACTCTTATTGCGACTTCTCTACAGTCGAAGTCTTATATCGATTGATGAACAAATATGACTAGTCAAAGTTTCCACATATCGATTGTCTTCACTTATTGATTGTTGTTCTATATATCGATTGTCTTTAAGTTATGTATCAATTGTCTTTAGCATATCGATTGATGATGTTCTGTATATCGATTGATGTTATTTTGCATAGCGATTGATGTAGTATTATTCCAATTGACTTTATAATCCTTTATGCAATCGATTGATGAACAAATCATAATATGTTAATATTATTTTGTATATCTTTAAACTTACACATAGTTCTACACTTCGATTTTTGTGAAGGTTTCTCTAACAAAAGTACATTATTTTATTACACTTATGCAATCTAAACTCCAATCTTCTAATGTAGATCGTGTAACTTCCTTGTTCTCTACGCATTGATTTAATATTCTTTATTAAGAACATATCTGAAGTACAATATTTTAGAATGTTTCAAAGGCAGCCATATGTTCTAAAAAATATCTGCAAGTGTCCTTTGAACTGACAAGTTTCCAGTTTTTAAGGAAAAACTTTTTGCAGATGTACTGCACACCAAGCCGGTGTCCATACCTCTTTGAATGCTCACCTACCCCAGTACTCCTCAAGGATAAACTTTTTCTCTGGAACAAATAGATATCTCTTCAAAACTACTTGTCTCTTGCTTTCAATTATTATTTTATTTCTTACAAGTCTAACCATGAGAAAGAGAAAAGTCTTTGCATATGTATGGTGTTTGTAGACATTTATTGAAGCTATCTACAGAACTATGTAGCTATCCAAATAGTCTAGAAGCCATTGAGACTCAAGATCTGATGATGGACCTCTCAATCAGTCTCTCAACTCACAATGTTTAAATTTTTGAAACGACTATTTTCTAGCAGGAAACAAAGACTCCGAAGGATATATTAGGAGCTAATGTTTGAAGATCCAAACAAGACAAAAAAATACACATACAACTACACACAAGAGAGTCACAGACACAATATGAAGGAAAGCAATCTATGCAAGCAGTCTACTTCAAGTTTTTCTCCTCTCTCTTGTCTTCTTTGTGGATGATTGAAAAGTCTGAGATCTATTCTTCAGTCCACCTTTGAGTCAGAAAGAGTTTTGAACATTCAAGTCTATTTGTATATTTCTTTTCTGATCTCTTGTGTTTGCTCATTCCTTGAGCAAGCACTAAGTCTCTACTTTGTTCAGAGTAGAAACCAACAGGGGGTTTGTTCCCTGTAGTTCCCCTTCAGTAGAAGGGAAGGCCTACAGTTGTAGATGATTGTTTACCCCTTTGTTTAAGGGAAGACTTGCTGCGGAGCAAGTAGTTGTAATATCTCTCATTAGAGAGAAGGCCAAAGGTTGTTGGTAGTTAGTGGAAAATCCCAAGTTGTGCTTGGAGGCTAGACGTAGGACTCTAGATTGAGATGAGGTCCGAACCAAGATAAATTGATTATGCACTAAGTGTGATTGATTCCGCCAAGTTACACTTGTTTTACACACACCACAACAGGTACTAACGCTACAGTCAAGTGTTCTCTCATTTTTCAGATAAACTTTTAAAGTGTAGGAAGTCCTATTCACCCCCCTTTAGGACATCTAAAGCTCCATCTTAATCCAACAAGTGGTATCAGAGCCGAGGTCTTCTTAGAAAAATCAAAACATTTGAGAAGAGATGGCAGCATAAGCGCACAATTATGAAGGATAGTTCATAACAAGACCATTATTCTTTGACGCTGAAGATTACCAATACTAGAAGATGCGAATGGAATGCTTCATTTGAGGCACAAACTTTGATATATGGTAGGTAATAGAACAAGGTGATTATGTTATCCTTGCTAATAGTACTTCTACATTATCAATAGCTGATAACTGAAATATGTCCCTAAACTATCAGGCTAAAAACTATCTATGTTGTGCATTATCTAAGAAAGAATTTAATAGGTTATCTACATGTAGATCTACCAGAAAAATGTGAGATAAATTACAAGTAATATATGAAGGAATTGATAAGGTTAAACAAACTAGAATAGACATTCTTGTTTCTCATTATGAACAGTTTAAAATGCTACCTAACGAAAATATTACTCAAATGTACAATAGATTTACTAATATAACAATTGGTTTAAGCTCACTAGGTAAGAACCTTACTAATGAATAAATAGTTAGAAAATTCTCAGATCATTAACTCAATCTTGGACTCCTAAAGTTACTGCAATTGAAGAAGCCCATGATCTTACAAAACTCTCTATAGATAAACTAATTGGTTCTCTCATGGTTCATGAGATTAATATGGAAAGTTTTTTTGAAAGTTCTTCGAAAAAGAAAATGTCAAATGCATTGAAGGTTGCAGACTTCTTCTCTTTATCTTCTGAAGACTCCAAGGAAAAATCTGAAGACAGTAATGATGAAGCCATGTTGTCAAGAAGACTTCAAATAATCCTTGCCAAGAAGAAGTTCGCTTCAAAAAGACACTTCAAGAAAGAAAAGAAGAAAGAGCCAATATGCTACGAATGCAACCAGCCAGGGCACTTCAAATCGGAGTGTCTTAAACTCAAAAAGAAAGATCTAGCTGAAAGATATGAGAAAATGAAAGGTAAAGAAAGGAAGTTAGAAAGTACAAGAAGAAGGCAATGGCAGCCACATGAGATAATGAATGTCACGCCCTGACGCGGAATATCGGAACGTGAGGCAGTTGCAAGTAAGCGAGCATAGAGCGTAGAATAGACAACAAACTATTGGACAATTAAATAATATGAAATCAAACGCCTTTCATTGATAATTCAACTATTGTCTATTACAACCACTAATGCAGAGCCATGTCATAGGGCCCTATCAACTCTATTACATAGAATGAAAGTAAACGACTAACTAAGACATCTAACATAATCACTGTGGCGTCATGGTACTCTTGGATCACTCCTGGTCCTCCCCATCCTCGTGAGTGTACTCAGTCTCCTCATTCTCACCTGAGAACACAATGAACAAGTAACGTAGGGTGAGTAACAATGCCCAGTAGGATTTATATCTTATGGTGCGAGCAAACTTTACATGATTAATGTATTAAAAGTAGAGTCACTAACGATAAAGAGAGAGAGTCAAGTAAAGCAAGAGATAGCACAATAGCATGGATCGAGATAGCACAAGTTTCTAAATATAGCACAGAGCATGATGGCCATAGCAAAAATAGCACAATGTTCACAATAGCACAACGAGTCGAGAATAGTATAGCACTTGGATTGTCATATAGATAGTCGAGATAGATAGCACTTGAGTGTAATGCCAAACACCCTGGTCAATAACTCCCGCGGGCACTAGCACTTTTGGGCGCACCTTCTAAGACCAGACCGGGCCCTTTTATATTGCCAGGCATTAGTTATATTGTTTATCTTTAGACAATCAGTCAAATGGCCAATAGAGAGTACCAAGAAATAGATGAGTACTAGATGAATAGAAGAGATAGTAGAGAAAGTGTGAATAGATGTGCGAGTAGAATATAGATGAGAGCTAAAGGTCATTGTATATAAAACGACGATTAAACGGGCGATAGTAACAGTTGCACAACACACGTGATTGGTGTTGGCAGGCTGGTGGAATTCACTAACCTTCCACTGGCCATGTTATGCATAAGTCCAGAGGTCCAGCGTGATTCAAGATAAGAGAGAACTTCTAAAGCCGTTTGGATCATGTTGATCCCTAAGAGTGTTATAGGTGTTAGGGTACAACCAGCTCGGTTTCCATGAGGGAATCTACAAAGTACGGAGTCTTACAGAGGTCTTAACAAAAGGTCCCTTGTCTGCCAGAACGGAATGTCCAACAGAGAGGGTCCAACTTGTCAAGAGAGTAGGGTGTAAAGAAAACGAGTTGCTCGACGTTCTAGAGGAATTCTAGAACAGTGGAGCGACGATAACGGTATTCCAAAACAACGTGAGAAAATCGAAGACAATGTCACTTATTACCATGGGTTAATAATAAGCAATCATTTAAGTAAATTACCAGATATATTATCATTTATTTTCTGCATGGTCTCATGGCAAAGATGAACGTTTGGCGTGTGCATGTGAAAGAAATCATGAGAGCATGTAATAGTTGTGCACAATAGCTTTTAATTAAAGAAAACACGTGAAATATATCAAAGTTTATTAACATGGTTGTTTACTGTTCGTTACACAGTGTTACAAGGTATAAACATGCTTACCAAGCCTAAATAATCATTAAATAGAACAGTAATAGTTTCTAGAATAACACAGTCAAATCGCGACGGGTCTGATGGTCGCGTTTAACAACATCGATTTCGGACAGAAACGTGATGACGTCGGCTATCGCGTTTAGGGTGTCTAGACAAGGCTGAATCGATTGATGACTCAGAATCGCGACATGTAGGTCCAACGGGTTCACGGGAATCACTACAGAATCGCGACGGCAAGGATCGTTGCGTTCATGCAAACCCTAGTTTTTCGAAATAGCACAGATCCCCAAAAGCGGAAAACAAGGGTAAAACGCAACGACCTTCGTGGTCGCAGTTCAGACATTCTCTGACAAAGAAAGGGCACACAGTTTGATGCAATGGTACTTGTCAAACCATAGCTAAAACGCAACGACATGGGTGGTCGCCTTTAGGTAAACACGATGGTCATGCTCGACGCGATACCAGTCGATGAAAACGTGACGTATGGCTCGGTCGCGATTCAACGTTCAACCCGAGAATGGTAAAAACATGCAGTAATCTTCATGCAATGCTTATAACTTGAAATCTAAGGCACTTGGAACAAAGTGGTGAACATGAAACTTGTAGGGGACAACGAGTAGAAGAAAACTATGCCTTTGGACCGAATCAATTTGGTCTCGGTAGGCGTGCAAATGAGTATGAACAAGAAAAGTCACAGACTTGCATGGTGATGGGAAAACACTTATAACTCGATGGATACATGGTGAAAATTAGGCAAATCACTTACAAACAAAACTAGACATGCAGTCCTACAAGATGATATAAGTTTCGTTCTTCTTTAGCCCGAGAATACCTTCCTTTGAGTAGATCTAACACAAGTCTCTGCACAGGTTACAACAGAGCATGGTTGAGGAAGAAGCTCTGTTCTCCAGCCATTCTCCTCTACTCATAGTGCCCTAGCTTAGCCTCCCACGACCCCAACACGATGGTGAACCTTCCCCTTTAGTCCCATGATAAATATTTATATGTCTAGGGTTTATTTCAAGTCCTATTGCAACTAGGAAGGGTGGGGTGCGGTTCCAACTAGTTCTTTCCATGTTTTGGAGATTTCTCCTCCCATTTGGAGTAGAAATACCATTAGAAAGATCCTGCTATGGTTGGTCACGAAATTGGTTGTCATTCATGGCTAATTACCATTGTTTAAAACCTTAATTTGTCCTTTCCTATTTTCTATACAATTATGGCTACGAATTTCTTGGGGTATTTCTTCCTATCCCATAATCCAACTCCTAACTTGGTCCATTAACCTTTAGGTGAGCTATTTTAACAAGCCCATTACTTCTTATTGTTTATTGGGTGTTAATTAATCCATTTTTTAAATATTTCTATTTATTTATTTACTTAAAAATATCGGGTTGCTACAATGAAGAAGTAACAAGTTCATACTCATCAAATTCAGAATCAGAAGAAGAGTAAGTAAATCTAGCCCTCATGGCAAGACTAGATCGGGTAACTTCTGAAACCTCATTTATTCATGTTCAGAGTCTGATTCTGATAGTTTAGAAGATCCATTTAAAGAACTGTATGATAAATATAAAACTATTGTAAACAAATGAAAGTTCTTAAGTTAAATATGATAAATGAAGACAAATCCAACATTTTTCTAAAAATTGAAATAGAAAGATTAGGACAACATTTAGTTGAAACCAAAAGAACAAATGAACTGTTATGTGAAGATTTAAGAACTACAAATTGTAAAATTATGGAACTTGACATTAATCTAAATGAATTAAAAAATGAAGAAAAATGGAGAGAAGAAAATGATTAGTTAAGAGCTTCCATAGACAAAATAACAAACTGTAAAACATCCTTAGTAGTAAAACTAAAAGGTGCTAGAACAGGTAAAAAGAAGTATGAAGTATGATATAAACCACCAATAAATGAAGAGAAAATCATGTATCTTGAATAGTATTCAACTCCCAACTTTGTAAAAGAAAGCTTAACTGGAAAATATATAAAAGTAAATGAACATCACCACAAATAGAAAATGAACAGTGTAAGAACACACTATTAACACCTGCACCACTAGACATCGGCACTGGATTCTGAAAACTAACCTTCAAGGACCCAAGAAAGTTTGGGTACCAAAAGTCTCAACTTAATTCTATTTACAGGGGCACCTGAAAACATCCAAATGGTACTTAGATAGTGGATGCTCAAGGCATATGACAGGTGATAGAAAGCTATTCACAAGTTTCAGAAGTGAAATCGATCAAGTTACATATGGTGACAATAGAGAAGGAAAAGTGATAGGATGTGGAACAATAGGAACAAAAACAAAAGATCTAATAGAGGATGTTATGTGTGTTGAAGGATAAAAACACAGCCTCATTAGTATCAGCCAACTATGTGATAAATGTCATTTAGTGAAATTTCAAAATGACAAATGTGTTATCTTAAAGAATTAGAAAATAAAATTTAAAACTCAAAGAGTGAAGAATCTATGCACTTTACAACTGGAAGAATTCAAAGAAGTCAACATGTGTCATGCAACTACAGAGAGTGAAGAGACAGATTTATGACATAGAAGACTAGGGCATGCTAGCACCTCAATGATCAAGAAATTAATCAAGCATGATCTAGTTGAAGGTCTTCCAAAGCTCAAATTGAAGAAATTGAAATTTGTACAGCTTGTGCAAAAAGAAAGTAGACCAAGATTTTTTTCAATCCTAAACAATGGTAACTACATTAAAACCATTGGAACTCATTCATATGGATTTGTTTGCACCTATAAGAACAATAAATCTTGGAGGAAAAGTCTATGGCTATGTAATTGTGGATGATTACTCAAGATACACTTGGATATCTTTTTTGGAAGCCAAATTAGAAACTTTTGCAGCCTTCTGAAATTCAGTAAAATAGTACAGATGAGCCAGAAACATGAGATAATAAGCATCAGATCAGATCAGGATGGGGAATTCAAAATTGAAGAATTTGTCAGATTTTGTGTAGAAAATGACATTGAACATAATTTCTCTGCATCAGAACACCTCAACAAAATAGAATAGTTGAAAGAAAGAACAGAACACTGCTAGACATGATAAGAACAATGCTTACATAATGTAATCTACCAAGATACTTCTGAGCAGAAGCAGTCAAGACAACCTACTACATTATCAATAGGTGCATGATCAGACTAATACTGAAGAAGACTCCATATGAACTCTACAAGGAGAAAAAGTCAAACATAAGTCATCTTTGACCTTTTAGTTGCAAGTGTTTTATTTGAATAATGGTAAATATAATCTAGGAAATTAGATGCTAAAAGTGACAAAGGTTTTGTATTAAGATATATTTCAAAATCTAGAGGATATAAAGTGTTTAACAGAAAAACTTTAACAATTGAACAAACTATTCATGTTTTATTTAATGAAACTAACCCTTCTATTAAGAGAATAGGAGGAGAAGAAGATGTTGTTGAAGATTTGTGTAGAGATCTGGAACAAGTTTCTCTTGAAGAAAAAGATGAAGACAAGGAAGATCCTCCAATAGAAGAACTCCAACAACAAGAAGAAACACAAGAAGGACTTCCTAAAGAATTGAGGTATCACAGAGATCATCCAAGGGAAAATATAATAGGTGATCCTCAAGATAGGGTAAGAACCAGAGGGATGTGCATTCCTTGTGATTACATTGCATTTGTATCTCAGATTGAGCCTAGGACAATCAATGATACACTGATAGATGAATCTTGGATCCTAGCTATGCAAGAGAAACGTAACCAATTCCAATGCTGCCAGGTTTGGAGTCCTGTATCTAGACTGTAACGACCCGACCTCCTGGACCCCCGCCAGGGACCCGAAGGTCGCGCTACCACCCACGGATCAGAAGACCCAGAAGGGTTAGTGTAACGACCCAGGATCGAATTATCGGTTACTAACCAATAACCCGAATCCTGACCCGTCACCCACGAGTTGAAGCTCGGAAGGGTAAAAAAGAGAAAGTTTGAGGAAAACATATAAGAAAATGTACACACCACAAATTTTTCTGAACTTTCCACTATAAATATATCAAATAGTACAACTCAGAGCCGATTTCAACATAAGTAAAGAGTACAGTGAGTACAGAAACTAAGTACTACTCACAACAGCTAAGCAAGACCAGCACCGGAGTGACCAGGCTTCTCAGCACCTGGAGCCGACGACGAACCACCTGAAAAGGAAGGGAGTGAGTCTCAAGAAGAGACCCAGTAGGGACACTAACCCCCACCGGTAACAGTACTAAAAAGCAGTGCGGGAAATTAAAACTACAAGAAGTAAACACTGCACAAACACACAAAAACTGGTGGCGTGGTACGCAGCTCCTCACAGGAGAGCCAAGAAACTAGAACCTCGCAGGCTCAACAGCACAACAAGCACACACACAAGCACGCACACACACACACACACACACACACACACACACACACACACACACACACACACACCACACACACACACACACACACACATACATACAAGGTAAGACCATCTAGGGCCTATGGCTTGGCGCCTCGACACCACAGAGCCATCCAACCCTAGCCATGTGTGCACACTCAGACGCTCTCCCTCGCGTCTGGTCCTCGACTGGTTTTCCCCTACACCGGACTCGAACGGTGGAAGGGGCCCCACGGAAACCGGCTCATAACCATCACAAGGGGCACGCACATGACGGCGTCGCACTCGATGTCCAGGCTCACCGGCGGAATAGCTTAACGCCAGTCATCCAGACAGAGCCTTCACCTCGACGTCTGGGAAACACAACACAACACAACACAAGCACGGTAAAACTCGTCACAAGCACGGACGGAGACGCTCTCAACGTCCGACACACCACGCCTGGAGGCAGACACCACATGTCAACACCTCACACAACGGAAAAGGGCTTAGCCTGCTGGGACCTACCTGTGGGGTTGGCGTCAACTTCCATTGCAGCCAACTCTGGGGTAGACGACAACATCCTTGCAGCCAACCAGAGGTAGACGACAACACCCTTGCCGCCAACCAAAGGTAGACGAAAACACCCTTGCCGTCTACAGAAAGTAGACGGCAACATGTTGGCCGTTTACCCCATCTCGAGGGCAAGGGATCTTGCCGCAAAGTTCCTCCCTGAAGAACTTGACGTCAACCGATGTTGACGTTAAGTTCTTCAGCTTCTAGCAGCTGAAACGGCCATAGGCCGTCCCCACGGGCAATCCAGCCCAAGAAACCATGGATTGATGATGGGAAACGCTTTCCCTCATCATAAAACACCATTGTAAAGCTGGAAAACAACGATCCAACGCTTGGATCGGCGGTTTCACCCGCAAACCCGGCATGGATAAACCCTCCCTAAAACCACAGTTTTCAAGCCAATCACGCACACACAAGCATGGCATTCCACAACAGGAAGGCAAGGGGATCGAGTCCCTACCTTAAAACGCAATCAAACTCCTAGAAGAACCTCGAATGTCGTCGATTACCCTAGAGTTCCACCACGAGGACGATCCTTCAAACCTCCGTTTCTTGCCCGATCTGTCGCCGCCACGCGCACCACGACCACCCCACGAGCTCTCGCCGGCCATCGGAAGTAGTGGAGAAGAAGAAGGGTGATGGTGGGGGGAAAGAGAGGGAGGGAAATGGGGAAGAAGGAGCCTCGGGTTGCCTTCTTAAAAACAGGCCCGGGCAGGTTGACATCAACATCTGTTGCCTTCAACTCGCACCGACAAAACTTGACATCAACATCGATTGCTGCCAAGTTCATGCACAGGAAGACTCTAGAAACTTCAGTAGATGTCAACATCTGTTGATGCCAAGACCCAGTAGACGGCAGCACCCTTTCCGTCTACCCCACGGTTGACATCCACCAGCTTGACGTCAAATAACTGTTGACGTCAACACCCTTGACGTCAACAGACACCATTCCAGAAGAAGGCCCATTAAGGGTCCAATAAGGCCCAAGGCCTTACAGCCTCCCCCCCTTAAAAGAATTTCACCCCCGAAATTCAAGCAATGCGAAGAGAGCTCACCAAAAAGATACGGAAACTGCTCGCGCATCTCGTCCTCCCGCTCCCAGGTCGACTCGCCTCCTGAGTGCCACTGCCAAGCAACGCGAACTAGTGGAATCACTTTGTTCCTCAGCCTCTGAACTATGCGATCCTTAATGTACAGCGGATACTCTGGTACTGTCAACACTGGTGTCACCTTAGTCCACTCTGTACTCGGGAGAATGTGCGACTCATCTGGAAGGTACCTCCACAGCATCAACACATGGAACACGTCGTGGACCGCTGCCAACTCTGGCGGAAGCTGAAGCCGGTACACCAAACCTCCGACATGCTCGGTAATGGTTAAGGTTCGATATAACGAGGACTTAACTTCCCACGTCTACCAAATCTCATCACCCCCTTCATAGGGGACACTCTGACAAACACCTAGTCCCCAACCTAAAACTCGAGCGGTTGCCTGCGCTGATCAGCATAACTCTTCTGTCGGCTCTGAGCTGTCTGAAGCCTCTGTCTCATGAGCTGAACCACCTCCACTAACTGCTAAACTAGCTCTGGTCCAGTGACGACTCGCTCGCCCACCTCAAACCAGTTAAGAGGAGTACGACACGGTCGTTCGTACAGGGCCTCATAGGGTGCCATGCCGATACTAGAATGATAACTATTATTATATGTGAACTCAACCAACGGCAAGTGAGCTGCCCAAGACCCCTGCCACTCCAGACAACAAGCTCGCAGCATGTCCTCCAAGGTCTGGATAGTCCACTCCGACTGTCCGTCTGACTGTGGGTGATAGGCAGAGCTAAACACTAACTCTGTCCCCAAAGCTCTCTGGAAGCTGCGCCAGAACCCAGAAGTGAAGCGAGGATCTCTATCCGACACAATAGAGATCGGAACCCCGTGCAAAGGAACAATCCACTCCACGTATAGCCTGGCCAACCTGCTCACACCCTAGCCAGCTCTGATGGGCAAGAACCTAGCAGTCTTCGTCAGTCTGTCCACAATCACCCAAATACTGTCATATCCTCCAGCTGTCCTCGGCAGTCCACAAACAAAATCTGTCGTCATATGGTTCCATTTCCACATGGGAATCTCTAACGGCTGTACAAGCCCTCTAGGGCACTGGTGCTCGGCCTTCACCTGTTGACATACCAAACACCTGGCAACAAAAGCCACTATATCTTTCTTCATCCCGGGCCACCAAAACTATCGTCTCAGCCTGTGGTACATCTTGGTTGACCCTGGATGAATCGAGTACCGGGACCCATGTGCCTTCTGCAAAATTGCTCTCCTGACAGACTCCTCATCAGGTACATAGAGTTTGTCTCAGAACCTAACAGTCCCATCATCATGCAGCTCGACCTCTGGAAGAAGCAACACTCTGTGCAACTCGGGATATGTCTGCTGGGCCTCAATCACCTATCTCACAATAGCAGGAGCTGCTAACAAACTGCCTAGCATACATTGCTGTCATCTGGTGGAAACTCTGAAGGATCCCTCTGTTGCAGACTGCCACAACTGCCACTCTCTCATCATGAGGTAACTCACCTACGCCTTCCTGCTCAGGGCATCTGCAACCACGTTCACCTTCCCAGGCTGATACTCAATGCTGAAATCATAATCCTTTAGGTACTCCATCCGACGACGCTGCCTCATATTCAGATCCCTCTGAGAAAAGACATACTGCATACTCTGGTGGTCGGTGCTAACCATAAACCTCACTCCGTACAGGTAATGATGCCAAATCCTCAGTGCAAAAACCATGGCCGCAAGCTCCATGTCGTGGGTCTGGTAACTCTCCTCGTGGGGATTTAGCTGATGTGATGCATAAGCCACCACTCTACCATGCTGCATCAGAACTGCTCCTAAGCCGACACCAAAAGCATCTGTGTAGACCTCAAAACCCTTCGTACCTGAAGGCAACACCAGGACTGGCGCTGACGTAAGTAGTCACTTCAACTCCATGAAGCTCTGCTCACACAGCTCCGACCACTCGAACGATACTCCCTTCCTTGTCAAATGAGTCAGGGGTGCAGCAATCTGCGAAAAATCTCTGATAAATCTGTGGTAGTAACTAACCAAGCCCAGAAAACTGTGAATCTCTATCATTGTTCGAGGTCTCTCCCACCACAAAACTGCCTCGACCTTCGCTGGATCCACCGAAACTCCGTCACCTTAGATCACGTGTCCCAAAAAGTGAACCTGCTGTAACCAAAACTCGCACTTGTTGAGCTTGGCATACAGCTGGTGCTCTCGCAGAGTCTGCAACACTATCCTCAGGTGCTAGGCATGCTCCTCCTCTAAAGCTGAGTACATCAGAATGTCGTCAACAAACACCATGACAAACTGGTCCAAGTATTGGTGAAACACCCTGTGCATCAGATCCATGAAGGCCGATGGTGCATTAGTGAGCCCAAACGACATCACCAAGAACTCAAATTGCCCATATCTGGTCCTGAAGGCAGTCTTCTCCACATCAGAATCTCTAATCCATAGTTGATAGTAGCCTGACCTTAGGTCAATCCTGGAGAAAACTCGAGCTGACTGAAGCTAATCAAAGAGATCATCAATCCTAGGTAGAGGATGCCTATTCTTGATGGTCACCTGATTCAGCTTCCTATAGTCAATACACAACTGCAGGCTATCATCCTTCTTTCTCACAAACAACATTGGAGACCCCCAAGGAGAAACACTAGGGCGAATATAGCCTTTCTCCAATAACTCCTCTAACTGCCTCTTCAACTCCCGCAACTCTGTTGGTGCCATGTGGTACGGTGCCTGCGCAAAGGGTGCGGTTCCAGGAACCAACTCAATGGTGAACTCAATCTCTCTGTCAGGTGGAAGACTAGGTAACGCATCCGGAAAGACATCCGGAAACTCACAAACCACGGGAATGTCCTCCACTCCACAAGGAACCTGGTAAACAAGCACAGCAGTAGCAAGGAAACCCTGACACCCAGAAGCCAACAAGCTCTCTACCCTCAAAGTAGAAATCAAGAAGCGGGAAGTAAGAGGTACGATACCCTAGAAGTAGAAGGCAGCTCCTCCGGGTATCTGAAGGTACACCCTCTTCTTCTGCAATCCACCATAGCATCGTACTGCTCGAGCCAGTCCATACCCAAAATCACATCAAAATCCTGCAACTGCATAGCATACAGCCAGGGTGGAAAACACTGACCCTACATCTGCACTGGTACCTCCTCAAGACAGTAGGAGGTGAGGGCAAAATCTCCCATCGGCAGCTCCACAACAAGCTCGCTGAACACTCCCATGTCTAGCTCCTCATGGAAGCCTAAAAACTCCTCAGACACAAAAGAGTGGGAGGCACCGGAATCAACAAAACTCTAGCTGCAGAACCAAAGATAGTCACAGTATCTTCCACAAGATGAGCTGCCTCCGCCTCTGCTCAAGTCATGTGCATGACACGAGCCCTGATCTTCGGCCTGCCTGAACTCACAGTCTGCTGATGCTGCTGCACATGAATCTGCTACTCTGCTGCGCACGGGACTGAGGCTGACTCTGCTGCTACTGGTCTCGAGGTAACAGAGGGCAGTCCCGCACCATGTGACCCAGCTGGTCACACCGGTAACACCGACCAGTGAAGGAATGCTGGCTCTGCTACTGAGGCTGCTCAAAAGGCTGCTAAACACTCTCTACTGACGACTGCCTCTACTCTGCCTGCCTCCTGTCACGTCAGAACCTCCTCTGGGACCCTGACCTTGACGACGTCCCTACAGAAGAGGACGTGTAGAAGGTCGTGGTCCTCGAGGTCGGATGAGAGCTTGTTATGTCCTAATAAAAGTCTATTTATCGGGAAATGACAGAAAACAGACACAAAGGACAATATTAACATTTATCTATTATAGCACAATAAGAGGAAGTTTTTTTTACATAAATCTCCTCATTACACACTAAGTGAGGAGTAGGGATGAGTAAACTATTACTCATTACATTTGTAGTCACACCATTAAAACAGTAAATAGTCTGGTTGCTTGACAACAGAATCCACTCAGCACACATGCCCATTTTACACTTCTCCCCCATCTTGAACACCTGAAAAGGGAAGGATAGGTGAGCTAACTAGCCCAGTAGAATTCAAATCCTCAAATCAAAGGGTTGAAGTACATGATAACCAAGGTAAAGGATAGGACTGATATCACAGAAGGACAGTTAAGCAACTCAACATGGCAGTGAATGTGAAACAGTAGTATTAAAACACAGGGTATGCTCAAGAATTCACATTGAAACTCAAATTCTGGTTCATGTAAATATTCACACAGGATAGGTAATATAATGACCATAATCAAAAAGTAATTGATGCAATGCTAGACATCACGTTGCCCTTTATCATTCCCGTACGGCCAGTAATGAATTCGGGTGCTCCTCCCAGGACTGGATCAGCCCTATTTGCACAGGCATAACAGTCAGGTGGGGTCCAGGGACCCAATAATTGTCATCACAGGTTTTTCGTAACCAACATGTGTACTCAAACATTCATGTTCTCATGATGTTGAAATCTATGAATTCAGGATACTGAACACAAGAAGTTATAGCAGTCTAGACATTACTTGAACATGAAGAATTAAGGAGTAATCCAAAGAGAAGTATAGGAAGCAATAAAGGTGACCTTCGCAGTAACATAACAGTAGATATTCAAGAGAAAGAGGATGGTAGCTTGTTAGGTTAATAGCATGAAGTTTCAATAATAGTTTGTACATAAAAGGGTGCTGGAACACTAGCCAGGGTAGTATCTATCGACAGCCAGGAAGTGGCTGTCGACATGCAATGGTTTCCAGAACCAGTTTTCTGGGTTGGGGACAATACCTGTCGACATGTGTTGTCTAGCTGTCGACAGGCAAGCCCATCTGTCAACAGCTACTGGTGCTTCCAACAAATTTTGAGTTCTGGTAGCATGTGGTCTGTCAACAGGTGATTTCTATCTGTTGACAACACCAAGTCCACTTCCAGAAATGGCTTAACAAGCAATGCAGGGATCTAAACAAGGAAATCTAAGGATCTAATCAAGAATAATATCAAGTAGAAAGACTTATTTCTAGCTTCTAAGATTAACTTATAAACTAAATAAGGTGTATCATAGGAAACATAACCTATACATGAGTGGTTAGAACCTACTACAACATGACACTGAAAGAAAAACCTCTACAATAAGGATCAAATGGCAAGATGCCTACAAGGTAAACCCTCAATCTTTAGAAGTATTTAAGGAATCAAATCCGAAGCTTGAGGGTACAACCATCTAAATAGGGACAAGCACACAGTGCTAAAGATGTTTGTGACTCCAAACAAAGTTCCATAACTAAAGATGAAAGTAGAAGGAAGAGTTTCCTACATGAAATAGAACAAACTCTCCACGTAACAAGTCTACAAGTACAGGAGAAAGAACAGGAGGATCTTAAACACTCAACAACAGCCTCTTTAGTATATAGAGAAGACAAGGAGGTAGGAAGGAGGAAATGAATCCTACTAGGAGAGAACAAGTTCTTCTTCTTCTCAACGTGAAGATCAACTGTAGCCGGCAAAAAAGTTACAGCTCTTCTCGGCAGTGGTAGAAGGAAGTAGCTCCAATGCAAACTACCCACGTAAGGATGCAAGCTTAGCTTCAGCAAGGGCAGCTCCAGCAGCAAGAACTGTAGCCCCTTCGATCAGAAGTAGCAGCTGCTCTTGGTACAACACAACAACATCCACCACCAGCGCCAAGGTGTATGCACAATAGAAGCAGCAGTAGAAGAACACAAGGAGAAGAACTGAGGAAGGGTGTAAGAGCAAGAGAAAACCCAGCAGATGCTTGCATTGGAAAGATTGGTATGTTGTCTACGGAAAGATTTTTATAGCCCCAGGCCTTTCCCATGCACAAGGACACGTAGGCCCACAGGTGTTGGGGTAAAACCCCATTTAACCACCCACAGCCACCTGGCCCAGGCACTCTCCAAGAGTTACACATCGGTAACTAACGTATAACCTAGTTAAATCACATGATTTAAGCCTTACCTACGTAAGCAAAGGATAATTGGTTAAAATAGTTACCGTAAATGGGCTAAAAATCAGTTGACCCAAAGATCCTTATGTCAATATGTTTAAATGATGTCCGTTTGTGTTGAAATTTCAGTCATAGGCTAATGGAAGGGTTTTACAATTTATGGTGATTTTAGTTTAATTTTTAGAATTTATTTTCTACAGGGTAAAAAATCACCCGAAAAATAGTTGCGTCTACTTAATCTCGAAATCCGTACGTCAACAAATCTGGATATTTACATTTCTGATATCACCATATTTTTCTGAAATTATGGTGTTTTCAGATTTCATTTTCGTTACAGTTTTTTTGTAGCAACCCTAATTTTTTTGGAAAATAAAAAATTTAAATATTTTATTTAATTAGGAAATCGAATAAAAGGAAGATGTAGGAAATCAAATAAGAGGGATTAAATAAAACCCATTAAAAGAAAAGGAATAATGGGCTTTGCTATATGACCCATTACAAATTAGTGGGCTAAAATAGAGATTTTAAAAAGGGGAATAATAGAGAAAATACCCTAAATTCAAAGTTTAATTATCTCCTAATTAGAAAGGGGTTATTAAAGTAATAAAAGTGGCAATTAGAGTTGGAATATGATTCCTAAACCTACCCCATATAGTCTAGTACGAATTTAGATACTATCCTAACCAATTAGAGATTGGAAAGCAAGAGAGGAAAGGTGGAGTTAGGAAATCTCGGAATTAAGAGGAATTTGAGTAGTAGTAGGAATAGGAACTTGTATTTATATAAATACACCTCTTAAATCCTCATGGTCGGCCCTAGCTCATGCAAAGGGGTTCTTGGAGGTGGAGAAGAGGCCAAGGAGGAGGAGAAATCGAGGAGAGGAAGATCCATCAAGCTTCTTTCTTTGTTCTTGGAGTTCTAAGCCCTAGAAGATAAATCGAGTCAAAGGTAGGCATTCTCACAAGAAAAACTAAATCAAATCCATCTATAGGTAGTTCCAATCACCAGGAACAAAAGCCCTCTCATTTCATAATTTTTCATCGAGCCAATCTTTTGTTCTTGATTTTTGAAGTTCTGCATCCATGATAACCCCGAGTCATCATGTTTAAATCAGATCTCCATGTACACTTGTTCCCATACTACGAAAATTTTACTGTAGATACTACTTGTGGTTAGGGATCTTTTGCCCCTAAAAGCCCTAATTTTTATTAAGCATGTCACTCGAATTAAATCATTCATCTCTGCTGCACCTGGAATCAGGTTGCTTCTTGTTCAACTTGTTAAAACTATGTCGATACCATGATTGTTTTCAAATTCTAATTACTGGAAGTACCCTTGCATGTCTAGATCAATTTAAAACTAGTTTCATGATTTTTCTTAGTGTATACAATTAGTTATGATTTTCTGAACTACCCTATGTCAAAAAAGCAAGTTTCTGGACCGTAATCCAAGACAGATCAGAACTCTGTCAGGCTCAGGCGCAGACCCTGTGAACGCGACGACCCGATAGGCTACGCTCACAAGGTCCGTCATGACAGAGCACTCTGTCACGATTTGATCGCGACAGTATGCATTGTCGCGATCTGCTGACTAGGCAGGCGCGACCCTCATGCAAGCCTGTCACGATCTGCCCTTCTGTCCTGGCAGCCCTGTCACAACCCTTTCATGCCTTGTCGTGATCTGCCTGTCCCTGTCGCTACCCTTACAGGCCTATGTCGCGTTCACAGGATTTTGCATAAAAACCCATAAAATTTATTGCTCTCACTTTCTACAATATTCTTACGCCTTTTAACAGTCATACACGCAGTAAAAACACCTGTTCTAAAATGGAGCTATATTGAATGCTTTAAAATGCATATTCACGACGTCTTTTCTATCTATGATCTCTCTTACACATGCACACACATGAACCATCCATATATGGCTGAAATCTAGCATAAAATATCTCTTAAT
Organism: Colocasia esculenta; assembly: GCA_014218235.1. Taxonomy (NCBI): domain Eukaryota; kingdom Viridiplantae; phylum Streptophyta; class Magnoliopsida; order Alismatales; family Araceae; genus Colocasia; species Colocasia esculenta. The sequence continues at coordinate 72,581,078 of CM024757.1, forward strand.
GTATCTGGTAACTTATTACAATAAAGTATATTAATTTCCCTATTTTAAAGGACTTGTATTCGTTTCTTGCGTTGTTTATATACCGATATCGACGCTCCACTGTTCTAGAATTCCTCTAGAACATCGAGCACCTGTTTTATATACACACTTTACTTGGCTTGTGGTGAACTCTCCGTCGGATATTCCTTTCGCCGGACTAGTGAACCCTTGCACAAGGCCTCCGTAAGTCTCCTCTGATCATGGATTCCCACATGGTCGACGAGCCGGTTGTACCCTAACACCCATTACACCTTTAGGGATCGATATGATCCAAACGGCTATTAGAAGTTCGCTCTTACCTTGAATCACGTCGGACCTCTGGACTTGTGCATAACATGGCTAGCGGGAAGATCGTGAGTTCCACCTGACTGCCAACACCAAGTGTGCGTGTTGTGCAACTGTTGCTATCGCCTGTTTACTCGTCGCATTACGTGCAATGTCCACTAGATCTCATCTGTACTCTACTCGCTCATCTATTCACGTTCTCTCTACTATCTCGTCTATTCATCTAGTGCTCTTAACTATTCTTGGTACTCTATATTGGCCATTGACCGATTGTCTAAAGATAAACAATATAACTAATGCCTGGCAATATATGAAGGGCCCGATCTGGTCCTGGGATGTGCGCCCGAAAGTGCTAGTGCCCATAGGAGTTAAATGATCAGAGTGTTTGGCATTACACTCAAGTGCTATATATCTCGACTATCTATATGACAATCAAAACACAAAACGTGCTATACTCTCTCGATGTCTAGAATGACAAACAAGTGCTATACTCGTTGTGCTATTATTATACCTATGCTAGTTGTGCTATGGCCATCCCGCTATTCGTGCTATATTCGATACTTGTGCTATTTTTGGAAACTATACTCGATCTCGTGCTATTGTGCTATCATGTTACATGTGTGCTATTTCTTGCTATATTTTGACTCTCTTGTACCTGCTATCTTTAGATACTCTGCCATTAAATGTGTTAATTATTTAAAGCCTGCTTGAGCCTGAGAATTAAGTCCTACTGGGCGTTATCGCTCACCCTACGTTATTTGATGTTGTGTTCTCAGGTGAGACCGAGGATGACACATACACTCACGAGGAAGGGAATGACCAAGAGTGAAGCCAGGAGTACCCTCGAGTCATTATGTTATCCTAGAGTTGTAGTTAGTTATTTCCTTTTATTGCAATGTAATTGGGCCCTATAGAATGGCTCTGATATTAGTGGTTGTAACTAGACATTCGAAAAGTTATTAATGAGAAATATTTGCTTTAGTATTTTTCAATGTGCAATGGTTTGATGTCTAGTACACGCTCTATACCTTTTCTTGCAACTACCTTCGCGCTCCGATATTCCGCATCGGGGCGTGACATTTTCGGTGTCGCCTTGTCGGAGCGCGCACCTCTGAGTACGACACTGGGGTAACGTTTATGAACACTAATTAACCCCAGATATAAATTATTTCAATCTCATAATAATAATTAGGTCTAATAACCATATTATTCATGTTTTTCAACAATTAAATTTTTTTCGGGGTGTTACAGAGCTACTCTACTACTGTCTCTACTGGGACGGACCCACCTATGCTTGAACTACTCTGACCTGCCCACGGGTCTATAAGGTGTCAGCCTCAAGCGCTACTGCTGTCTGAAAGGCTGCGTCAAGGTCGGTGACGCGAGAAACTATCTGTAATCACAGGGATTGTGCGACCCCCCAATACACGCAAACATATGCTAACTATAGGAACAAGAAAAGGGATGTGATCGCCACCTAATATAGCTGCATAATTATAGAATGAGGAGGGCTAACTATACTAGGAAAGAAGGAGAGAGAACGGAACACGGACCTGATATCGTGACGCCTGGCAAAGCGCGTCTTCTTGTCGCGCCGCCCTCGTCCGTCGCGTTCTCTGCAGCGCGGGAGAAATGTGGAAGGACCTTCTTCCTGCCCTCCAGCCGCCAGAGGACAAGAGCTTCTCGTGAGAACTCGTTTGAATGCCTGCCAAAACAACAAACAACAAAGAAAGAACCCTATTAGAACAAGTTAAGTGTGGTATCTATTCAACAATAAAAGGGAAAGAAGAAACATGGTGGGAACGAACCTAGGGGGTGGTTTTTAAACCCCTAGGGTGATGGAAAACGTAGGAAAGGATGGAAATGCAACCTATCTAAAGAAATGATATAAAATGCATGAAAG